>JAMBLF010000083.1:0-457011 GCA_030578115.1 Leucoptera coffeella
ACGCCCTCTTGTCAATTTTGGTAAATAATACATTTTTTTAAAAACTAAGGATCATTGCATGAACTAATAATAAACGTAGCATAGAAAATCATTAAAATAAAATAGCACCACTTAGTCAATAAGACGACATAAGGAAATTGTATATTATGACAAAACACAGCTAGATCAAATATATAACTTCCTAAAAAAATTACGAAAAAGAGAGCACTTTTTAAATACAACCTAAATAATCAAATACGTTTGGTAAAATGTGCTGTTTTTATATTTGTTCATGCAATGATATCAATGAAGCACAAGTTGAAAGCTAGTATACTAACATGTAAACGAACTATTAAACAACATTCAAAAGTAACATAGAATAAAATTGCACCATAAATGGAGGTCCTGCGTTACGAACATCTAGTTGTATAATCAGACTTAATTGTATTGTTGTCAAAAAATGGTCTAGTCATCTCGGATTGAGCCCGTGAAAAATTCGGTAAAACAAAACACATGTATTAGTATACTGCCACCAATAAATATCACCTATTATATAAATAATACTTCACACATAGGAATAATTTCGAAAATCACAAGTAATGTCTTTAAAATATAAAATCAATATAAAAGAATTCTATAATACTAAAATCAATTCCTAATCAATTCACTAAACATTTCATTGAAATAAAAAGTATATTTGGTTTTATACATAGAAATATATCACTAATTTAAATGGTCTACTACCGTAGCAAATACGAATATACGTACTTCGAAATTGTACTCATTACGTCGTATTGGTACAAATCCTTCCAAAACCCTAGTTTAAAGAAAAAGTTTTACTTACAAAGTAAACTTTGCTATTCTTGAAATAATAGTTTTGCTCCTTCCGGATTGATATGTTAAAATAAATGGCTACACTAAATCCTATACCCAAATTATACTACATTAGATTCACGTTACTAATTTAATTGATGTATTATTAATATTTTTATTGTTTATTATGGAGATAATATAATTAACTGACAGATTATAAACTGACAGCTCAAATAAAAGTAGCATATTATTATTGACATAGATAAACAGCATTGGTGATTTTGCATTGGAAAATAATCACTAAATAATGGCACACACAACCGCATAATAATTTTATATGATAAAATAAACTATTGTATAATGCATTGGCTAAATGCATTTTAGTGGCATTCTGCAAATCAATATCAGGAATATATGTTCTTGCTAAACTTATTCAAAAGAATCTTGTTCCTAATACAAAAGAATCAAAATATTCATAATTATCGTTTGTTCAGAACATAAGCATGTACTAAGTATATTTAGTACTTTCACAATAATTCAACGTGACCGAAAAAATGTTCAAAGATGGAACAAATCAAGCGTATTGTTTTTTTTTTGACTTCAAACAGTGACGGTTATTGTAAACCATTGAAACACTTACTGTCACAGACCGATAATCAAAAATATCATGAGAAAACTACTATACTTCATACAGAGACGTTCGGTGTACTTTATAGGACTAAAAACTCCATGTTTTTTAATTATTAGAAGATACTTATACCAATATAAGCTTATACTCTGAACAAACATAACCTTTACCCATTTACGTATCACCATTCTCTATGGTGCTTGTGTCGATGCTCCCAGTATGGCCCAATCCCTTGGGCGGAATAGGCGGCGGTATTTCGCATTCTTCATCTCTATCGGGCTCCAACATTGCCAACTCGTCGTAGCGGATAGGCTCTATTGTATCTGAAAAAAATAGTCATCATTTATAACAAAACATGAAACATATTCATCACAATCTTCGCTGGTGGTATATTCATAATATAACGAGTCCATTTTCGCAATTGCTAAGAATAAATGTCACGTCAACTTACTAAGTTATATCTCTAGAACTTTACTATCGACGACCAACGACCAACGACCAATGTTTCATATAAATGATCACAACCTGGGGTAAATACTAAAAGTGACCAAGGACATTTGTATGACTTCAAAGTTCTATGCACCCCGATAGGTTGTCTCTGAAACCTAAATAAATATATTCCATTGCTTCTCAAAATATCATACCATTATTATGGCCACGGTGATCATCCGCGTTGCTGTAAGCGTGTGTGTCAATGCTGACGCCGGAGTCGCGGGCGTCGCTAGTGTCTACGCTCAGCTCTAAAGAAGTGTGCTTGTAAGCGCGCCGGGGTATTGCTGGAGGGGCGTCTACCCACGAACGTTTGTCTCCTGTAAAAAAGATATATTATTCATTTTTAATCTTTAGTTAGCTTACGATCATCATTTGTAAATTTTATGGTTTTTTATGACAACTTTTATTCGTATAAATCCAAAAATAATGAAATTTTTGGTGCAAAATTTATTTTAATATTAAAGGATAGCCCATAACACTTCAAGTCGATAATGAATGATTCAGAATTTCAATCCATACTACACGTGTATTCCCGTTTAAAATTCAAGCTACGACGTTGCAGTTTTCTTCCTAGGTCAATTGAAACCACAACTGTTTGTATTAGCTAACTAGTTTTATAATAACGGTGAGGGAAAACATCGTGAGGAAACCTCCCTTTCCTTTAGGATAGGTAATAGTCAGTGCCTATATACGGCGATAAGGTTCACTAGCTATCACGTTGGGTGCTGTCTATCTAGTGATACGCGGGCTTCGAATGACCCATACGTAACATGCCTTCGAAAATTTTGGAGATGGGCATTCCAGCCTCTGACTACCCCGCCATAATAAAAAAGGGAGTGTGTATACACAAGTCGTGAAGCGTATGTTATGTATGTTAGTATAAAAAAGTGTATGTAGTTACCGGAAACACGTGGAGGTAGGGGTGGTGCGTCAGCAGAATCAGTCCAAGACGTCCTGCTGTGTCTTCGAGTTTCCACCATGTCACCGTCAAAGGAGTCTCGACTGAGTGAATCTCTGTGAAAGTAGTAAATGTAATAAAACTTGAGAATGCTAACCTTTCTTTCCCCCGTGTCAAAAGAGGCGATAACGGGACTAAAGCTGAATAGAATGTATTGACGATGGACGCTCAAATTGTCTCTAATATTCTATAACATTATCCTCACAACTCCCTAAGTTAGGTTAAAGGAAACTAGGAGAAATTACATATCAACTAAACCTTAAGTGATGGTACAACGTCATACTATATTCTCGTGAACAAATTCAAAAAATAAAAAAGATACGAAACAAATCATAAGCAAAATTGTGTTTACAGCACATAAACAGTTATGATTACAAAACATTCATAACTACACAGCACAACAATGATCACATTGTAACAGGACTTACTTATACTGGATCGGTCGAGTGGGGACTTCTTGGATCACCAGATTTTGGTCTACTGGGCAGTGGTGGAGCCGATTTCGTCATGGAGTCTTCGTCATTCATGCTTCGCGTGTCCAAAGACATGACACTGCTGTTGCACATTATGTTGCTTGTGTCATACGTATCGTCTAACGAGTACTGAAAGAACAGGGAAAATATTAAATTAGCTGTTTAAGATTTGGCTGTATGGCTTATGTACCTTTGCCTTCACTTTGTGTGTAAATAAGTAAAAAAAATTAAATTAACTGCGCATATAAATTCATTAATAACTATTAACTGTAGATATAAGATGTAATAAGTCTACTTAACTTTACGTAAAACTACAGATCAGTTGGTATAATGTAAACAAATGAAATTTCCATATTAAAACGTGTAAGTCTGATTTTAGTATCAAAATTTTATATTATTGTCATGTCATGATAATGATCAATGAATGCTCCTTATATTTACTTACAGGTTAGATTATTATAGAAGTGAGCGCTGTGTATAGTATATAAATGTTAAGCATCATACTTACAATAGGTCTGTTATACATGTGTCCATCATCGTAGAAGTTCTCTGTTGGCTGAATGCTTTGAGACCGTTTCTCCATAGCTGGCACAGGTGGAAGTGGAGTGCTGAAAATAGGTCATAAACTCTTGTTTACTGAATTTTTAAAATGTTAGTAAATTGATGCAGTCCTTAAAATTTGTTCCAGTATTTCATATACACGCCATCGCAATCCAGATAGTTATTCCACCCCAACGGGATTGAAGAACAAGAACGTGTATGTTTGGAACAAAGTAGAATACGCATAGCCTAGTGGTAAAATAAACTTCAGAGCGAATATGATGATTAATACTCACTTTACAATACTCTCCGAAAGTTGTCGCCTGGCACGGGCTAATCCAGGTCCTAAGTTTTGTCGAAGTTGGTTGAATCGCTCCACTAGTCTCCTGTGGATCATAAAATGATTGTTTAACTACGCAATCAACGAAAAAAAAACGACAAAAAAGACGCTATATTGGAAAAAGTTAAGAGTGTATGAGAAGATGTATGAATGTCAATGAAGCAAAAGTGGTCTGTCAGGATCGGGACAAATGGGGATCCGTGATCTCTGCCTACCCCTCTACGGGGAATCAGGCATGATGTGTATGTATGTATGTACAATCAACGTCAGGTATTTATAGAATATTAACCATATAAGGCATATAAAGTAACAAACTCGTGTTGATTTCCATGATATTGATAATTTAATAACAAGGCGAAAGAGGATTAGGAAGAATAAATGATACCTATGTAATGGTTTCACATCTTCTGGGGCCAATCTTCCATGGAGGGTTAAACAAGCATCAACCACTGCGAGCTGAGAGGAAACCAAGCGTCTGAAACATAAACAAGTTATTGTGACATAGCTACTGACTATCTAATGAATAATTGCGTAGATCAGTCAATCGTTTGCCTATATAAAAAGAATTTACAAATTTGAAGTTACTTGGTATTAGATTGAAAGATACGTAGCTCTCAATATATTTAGTTCATATTTCATGAAAAATACCGAAAACATCAATGATTATATAAAATAATTCGTAATTAATAAACCAACAATAATATAAATAAGTTACTGGTTGTAACGGATAAAATGGTGAATAAGCCGAATCGTGACAAGGGAAGATCCAATATCTCTCAATAGTCGTACCTTACCACAACTAGCTGTGTAATACCATATTTGAAATGTTTTGTAAATGTTTTAAATGTGTATGTAATTGGATGAAATGTAATTTTATGTGTTGTCTATTATGTAATCCAATTATTGTCTTTGAATTTTATTGTAAATGTTGAAAATTGTATGTAATAATTGATGTGGATGTCTCAATAAAGATATTATTATTACCTTAACTTAGCTGCAGCAGCAACTTCACATGGACTGGCAGATCTTGCGAATTCCGTAGTTAGGAATGCTTGCTCATACTTCGTAATGCCTCCTTGGACATTCGCATCAATGGTCCCTTGCAACCTCATTGAGAATGGGTTTATGTTTCTAGTAGGGTCAGCTGTGTACTGAGAGATGAGGTGACGTAGTTCCCGTTCAGTGGATTCCATTGTTTCACACGCAAACTGTTGAAACAATGAACTGGTGTTAAAATTGTACTACGCAATTCAAAATTGATGTCAAAGCCAATTTATAGGGGTAACATTGTACATGATAGATGTATACAGAACATGAATAAACTCAAACGATAATGTTATTGTTTATATTTGTTGTGGCAACGACTATCTGAGAGAAAAATAATGCACCCAATTGTATTTGGATACAAAAAGGCTCTTGTACCATAGAAGCAGAATAAACTTAGACAGGTAGAAAGATATTTTTACCACTCTTACATAACATAAAAAAACTTATCGTATTCCAGAATATCACTTTATTATTTGGTTTTAATTATATAACTATATTATTTACATAATAACTTACCTCAACTGGAGTAAGTTCCTCCACAGTCCGTGAGATAACTTCCGACCACCTCAGTATACCCGGTAACGTGCATTCTGTCACCAGAGTTGTACGTTCTATCCATAGACTCTGTAAAACAAAGAGAATATTCTGAACACTTGATAATCAAATTTGGAATAGTGTAAACGTATTCTCATTCAACGTCATCAAAATAATATCAACATATAAAAACAGCAATGTCATACAAATTTTTGAATATGTCGTGATGTACGTATTATATGAGTATATCTTTCATAGACACTTGCCCTTCTATCCATTTCAGGATAGACAAATCATTAAGCATCTACCAAAACACTCTATCTTCATATGGTCCCTTAGTCCCTTTAATGAAAAAGATGTATACATTTAAAACAGTTCTTACCTTAAACTCGTTGTCTTTATCAATGGGTGGTTTGTGTAGGGGACGGTCACATAAGAACGTGTCTACATCATTGCACGCGTAGTATCGCTTCACTTGTTCCGGAGCACCAAACGGCCAGCTTCTTTTGGAAGCCACTGGTTTCACATTGCAGATTTGAATATCTGTGATAAAATGTGATATTGTATAATATGAATGTACACTAATTTCTCGTTCAATAATGTATGTTATAGTTTTAAAAAACGTGATTATAAAAAACCACTAAAACAAAACGTATTCTTAGCAATCAAAGTTTCATAAACTTGACGCTCAGTTATACACATACTCGTATGTATGCAAAATCACAATGCGGAGCTAATAAAAATCACTCAAATGATCAGTGCTTAGGTAGTATAAAACTAGGAAATAACAGCAAAAACGTACATTGTCCATCGGATCCTATGATAGTGTCGTCAGGGGGCGTGTTGCGCATCAGGATGTGCGCGGCCGGGTATTGAGCTTGGATCCTCTGGGTGAACGCACCTATACGTTCGTAATCGTATCCACGGTACACGAATTGCTTATTCTGGAAAAAATAAGAGAATTATTTTGTGAAAAGGAACATACATATGCATTCACGCCCTTTAATCCCTTTCGGAGTGGACAGAACCTAAGAGATATAATATACCCTAGATCACTTTATAACATGAATATCAGGATTGCGATGACATTATGTAACATTGGTGACCGATTGCTGGTGCATCGCCCAATAATTTAATGTAACCTTAATCCCTAAGTCGCTTCCTACGACATGCCGAGAAGAACGGTAGCTAGTTAGCATTGTTTTTATGTCCTTGAGAAGCACATGACAAGAAAAGATATGCATGAAGGAATCCATTGTACGCAAAAATTTAGGATTTTATTTGGAACTATTGATAAATTTATTGCTACCTAAGTGTGATGATAATTCTTATAGTATATAAAAATGGACTTGAAATTTTCTTTACACAAATAGAACCTACATTAGAGGTTGCTTATTTAGTATATTAGTCAAGCTTACCCTCACAAACAATGGACATCCTTTTCCATAAAATCCAACTCGGAAATATTCAGGCTCCGGTCTGATTTCCGGTGTCAAGATGGAGTCTAAGAACGTAGCGTGCGTACGCAGGCAGTGGGCTAGTCTCGTGTAGTCGCACAACTTTGATTCGTAAAGTGTAGCCAACTCACGGAGTAGTGGAAGGCCTTTCTCCCAACACTGCAATTTTATCGTAATGATTAAATTAACAAAATTCTAAAGTATTGTACGTACACCTTACGTGCCAAGTATTTTACTGTTAATTTATAACAATAACAATTACACGATCATCGCCTAACTGACGTGATCGGAGATGTAAAAAAATACAAAGCAATTATATTCCACGAGGTACACTATTTTGTTAACATTAGTACATACATAAATGTAAGCAATTATTAATCAACAATCTATTAGAATGTTCAACTTATTCCTTTGACTTTTTTTGTTTTTTGAACCATATATTCCAATAATACTCTTACAGATATAGTGTAAAAGATTAATAGTTATGCATACCTTTCCCCTGTCGAAGTACTGCAGCACTTGGTTATACATGGCTTCCTTCCGCTTCCACTCGGGCACTTCCGGGTGCTCCGGGTCTACGCCCACTTGGTCACTCTCCCAATTCAACGTCTCTGCATACAACTGCAAAGGAATGATTATATAATACACTCTATCAAACAATTAGTACTTTAACAAAAAGAGATTATGTCATAAATAGTCATCACAAGTTGAATAATCGATTTTATTGGGTAGCAAGATATATTTATGTTAAAAAAATTATACGAAATAACAAAAGACCAGCAACCACACAACATATCTATTCTTATAGATATATTCTCTTTTTCATACATATTCTTTATTGTAATCGTTACCCTAATTCATTGATAAACCTAACTTATTGAAAAGTAAGTTTCGTAAGTCACTTAAGTTTTGAAAATATACATAAGTTAAAAACTCAACTATGCACATGTTTACTTACCAATAAAGTACATCCAGCTTCGATGAAATTGTCAGAAGCCATGTGTAGATCGTGCAGCTTGTAGACATATCGGAGGTACATCTCTTTCCTATCGATCTCATTTTTGTAGAAGTTCTGTAAATGAAATGTATTGTTACAGATATTATTTATTTTCAACTAATTGTAAATGTTCATTTGATTGTTTATATAGCAATTAGTTGACGCTATACAATACCATATAAAACACAGTACTTAGTTACAAATAATTAAACAGCACCATCTACAAGCTTATACAAGTACTCACTAGTAAGTTGACAGTAGCGGCCATGCGCTTGTCTCGGTGTTCAGCGCCATGCATCACAGCCCGATAGTCCAGCAGGCGTTCAAGTAACCGTGTGACACAGCCAACAAAAGCGGCACCCGCTTCACGCCACCCCTCGGTTGAAACCCGTTCCATTAGACTGGAATCACCAAGAAATAAAGTTAGACACTAACTTTAGTAAAGTGTAGAATCAAATTGTACTTAATGTTGTTTTTGAATAGAGAATAGATATTACTCGTTAGCTTATAATATCTAATACAACGCCTTTCTAAGTTAGACTTAATTTTTGATCCATGAGACAGGGCACTATTGTTGATTTGAAACTAACTGAGATACATATTTGTTGATCTATCACCAACGACGTGAGAATGTCACAGAAATCGGTTAGATCTTGGTGCATGGTTATTACAGCTTACATATTTAAATAGGAACAAGTAGAAACTTGCGCTCTGCCCACGCCTCTAAAAGGTAAACGGTTATAACTTATTTGAATCTACGTAATCAAAATACTTACACAGAGCTGAGATGTTCCCTGTTAATTGTTGCATGTACAGAAAGAAACCAGTTAAACGAATACATGATTTGCCCAGTGATAAAACACACTTTTAAGAATATTAATGATTCATGATAATTAATATACAATGAATATAATAATAGGGTCTATTATAGGTAAGAAGATTTAGACTCTTTAATGATTAGACATTTTAAGCAAGACTCAAAAAATAACTTACACTGTATCAAACAGCCGCCTATAATGGTCATCTGCTTTATTATCGGCAACCAAGGAGTCCAATTTATCAACAAGGGCAGCTTCCGTCCTCCTTGCGGATCCGGTGGCGGCTCTTTCTGCAGCCATGAGAGACACTAGCGCCCCCAACGCTGCTTTACGAAGCTCTCCCACTAATGTTATCTCTAATAATGCTCCTACAGCACCGGGTACTAAGTGGAGTTGAGCTGGTCCTGTTATGAAAAAAATATCATACAGATACATGGTAATAAAATTACTTACTGCTAGCGACGTAGTGTGTCTTTTTTATGAGAATATCGTGACAGGCGTTCAAGAGAGCGTAATCTATTGATATTGATATAGGGTAAAATCTTCATGTTAATATCCTGCTTACCGCAGTTGATGCCAACAATTACTCAAAAGGTGCTGTAGCTCCGAGGCTATATTAACCACAAAAGGGATAAAAGGACGATATTTCACCAGATACACGTTTCATAAACAAATGTGTATTATTAAGTTTGAGCATCTCAGTTTCTACTAACCCAGTCGACTCCACACAGCTAGAATATGTAATCCAGCAGCGGCCCTCATCCGAGCTCTGTCCGGGCCGCGACCAGTCCATCTCTCCGGTTTCAGGGCACTAGATGTCACTAATGCCACTCCCAGCTCCATATAACCAGACCAGAGCTAATAGTTAAAAAAATAAAGAGATATGTTATTGTAAATTAAGTCACTTAAACTAGTTTCTACTGATACGCGCATATAAATTTCTAATCCTTTAACGTCGTGTATATAAAAATTATAAAAATTAGGATAAAACAGGGATTACTAAACTTTTCGATCTAAATATACTTAAGATTATTAGTCGCTGCGTATCTACATTCTTACCTGTGAATCAAATTGAGGCGGTTCATCGCCCATGAACCTTTCCAGCAACGGTTTTGCTAAGTCTTGCAAAGCGGAGAGAAGAACCTTGCAGCTGGCTACTCGTAACACCATCCAATCGTTTGGAAACACCTTAAATAAAGTTATATAAGATAAATATTCTGTGACATCTGTAACAAGGTTTTTTTCGTCTAAAATAAATAGAAAGACTTGATGATATAAATAAATATAACACCATTGAAAAATAATTGGAAGCTTTTCGATACCTATAAAAATGACGTTTTCCTTGAAACTTAAAACAATTCAAAGATAATTAATTTGTAATCATTTAAAACACTTACATCTTGCACTATGAGATGGCGAAACACCAAAAAGGCACGCATCAGGAAGTCTTTGAGCGGCTTCTTGTCATTGGGATGCGGCGCCAGATGGCTCCACAGTCGCTGATAGTGCGCTGGCCGCAAAAGCTCCATGCAGCCGAGTAACCCAGCTACCATTGAACCCTGAAATAACAATGTGTCATAATTATTGTTTTGAATAAAGATATCGACATAAAATACACCTTATTACCATGTCCTGCGAATTAATTGACCATCTCCGCAATAGCGATGTTGCTTACAAAATCCATTGTTGCCAAATAATGCAAACCCAAACAAACTCGATTCCAAAATACACGTCATGAAAGATTTTTGTCTTAATTTGATTAAAACGGATTGTTGTGACCTGAGTGTTATATAATAACTGTATTAGAACTGTGTATATAATAACTAATATGGAAATTATAACGAATTGTATTATTATACAGCAATATTTTGCTGTAATTTATAATACTTCAAATCAAAGTTATTTGATTATAAATCTAAAAGAACGTACCAGAACCGGCGAGTTCCCTCCAATCAGGTGCAACACAGTTTCCACCAACACGTCTAGCGTGTTCAGGCAAAGCACGTCAACATCCGGGTCAAATTCATCCGGGTCTACAACGCATTCCGGGTCCTCCTTTCTCCATAGCAACTGCACTAGTTCGCCCAACATATCTGCACATTGAGCCAATTCGTCCCTACGAGCTAAGTGCACGCGCAAATGGTGACATGCCGTTGTTAGTACTATGTTTCTTGCTTCTGTAATGTAAGTGTAGAAGAATTATTTTAATCATGGAAAATCCAAACAGATTTCCTCTGTATATAAAATTATTTTAAACCTAAAATCTATAAAACTTTACCTCTTGTACCCTATTCTATAATATTTAATTGATAAAATAAAAATTATGATCGTCAATGTGCGTGAATAACAATTGAATTAAAAGTTTAGACCGTGAGGGTTTCACGTATAACAATCTAGATTCTACTAACCAGGATCTTCTCCTAAAGGCCCTTTCAGGATCTCGTGCGCTGCTGTCAGTCTAGCTCTGGCCAGCGCTGGTGGTGCGTTAGATGCTGGGGCATCGAGAAGCATGGACGATACTCTGGCGGCCTCATACGGTCCTAATGCACTCGCTACTTCATTCGCCACTTGAACCCAGGAGTTCATTAGAGCCACCTAAAAGGCAGAGTATGATTTGTAGAAAAACCTGTGGTGGTATGGACACTGGAATATGTAAAAGCTACCCTCTTTCCGGTATGTTTTAGGAGGTAACTGAGACAGTCCAGTGGTTTTGGTATTTTAAGATATTCCAACCAGACAGTATTTGAAGATATGTATTTACAAAACATTTGTTCTGACGTTATATTATGATCTCTTTTATGTGAGTTAGTATATGTATAGCAACCTTACGTATTTATAGTTTTAAGAGATTCGCGATTTATACTCATGATTAATAATACTCATGATAAATCCCGTTAGTAATTAATCTTACGTATTTAATCTAACTCATTACCTGCGCCGGTGCCAAGTGTTCTCTATGCGGATGCTGAGCCAGCGCAACTAGAGCCTGTAAAGCAGCTCTGACATCCCGTTTGAAACTCTCTTCATACTGTCCGCCCGTAGCCCTTGCGAATAACTGGCGAGACCTCACAGCCAAACGGAATACTACGCCCAAGGAACGAAGGCATTTCCTAATGGGCTCTTGTCCTTCGGCCCCTGCTGCCCATTCGGCGCAATGTTGGACGGAAGACAGTAGGCCTCTGTGAATTAAGAACGATATATTTTAACTTATATGGCGACATGGCTTACCACCTGTCACATTGAGTAGTGACTATCTGGTCAACACGATGTGGGTTCGAGGTGGCCATAGAATTAAAACTTTCGTAATTGCAACGATGGACACCTGAACCTCTAACTACCCCGCAAGGGATAATGGTATTGAACGCGTTTGCCTTTTGTCTTTGTATTTTAATGTTTTAAGTTTAGCGAAAGGCATTCATGTATTAATAGTTAAATAAAAATAATAAAGATGAAATAATAGATTAAATAAAAGAAAGTGTTATCTTGTTATGGCAATAATTTGTTTAAAATAAATAAATTTTAGTACATAAGGATCTCTTTCAAAGACAGTATTTCGTATAACGTACTACTTACTTGTAAACTAAGGCTGCAGAGAAATGTTCTTCAATATACACATCGAGTACAGGTCTGAAATGCTGGAACCGCGTCTCATCGAGCAGACTGCATATTGATACCAGCACTAAAAATACAGTGCCTGAATGGGGTGTACTGAAAAATAAATTATAAATAGAGAATAAACAACACAATGGATTAAGTAATAATGTAACAATATTTCATCGATAAAAAAATTTTATTGATCCAAATATATACGAACGAGGTAAGACATGATACAACATATGGTGAGGGAAAACATGAAAAAAAAAACCTGCCTTTTTTAAGGAATAGCTTTAGTGAGCGCCTGAATACGGCTCTACAGAACACCACTTGTCACATTAGATTTTGACTATCGGGTGGTAAATAGCTTCGATATGTGAATAAATGGTTATCACTCCAATTGCAAACTTAAACTCATGAACCTCTGATTTGGCCGAAAAAGATAATCGTGATGTACATATATATTATGTAAAGCTATGGTAAGAACATGAATGAAGAAATAGTCTATTTACCTATTGCCATCTTCGGTTGAGAACAGGGCAAATAGCGCATCCAATACGTCTCGTAGGAACTTGATAAGTTCTTCGCAGCTCAAGCCGTCACCTAGTCTTAAAACTCTGAGCAACGTTTCTTGGACTTTCTCCGGCCGAGCACGCCATTGAAGCAATGCTAGGAGGTCCTCTGAAAACATAATTTGCATATCAATCAAGTTTTCTTGACACGAAAATATCAGACACTAGTAATTTCTATCAACGCCATACTTTCATGATACGCCTATTTACTGGCATTCAAGTAGAGATCAACGATACCTGTTAGTAGAACTAATATGGACAAATTATATTAGTATGTTGTTACATATATTCTACATTAGTTTGTTAGCTGTGAATGTAAATTTTGCCTCTTTATACTAAGCAAGAAAGAAAGAAAATTTGTAATATAATAAATATTTACGGGCTATGTGTGTACTGAAATAAAATTATCATATACAAGTCTATAAAATATCTGATAAACTATACCATATACAAATAATAAGTTATCTCACCATTTTGTGTTAATTTGGTAGAGCACAGGAGCGTGTTAATGGTACAATTCTCTTTGGAACTTC
Source organism: Leucoptera coffeella (assembly GCA_030578115.1). Taxonomy (NCBI): domain Eukaryota; kingdom Metazoa; phylum Arthropoda; class Insecta; order Lepidoptera; family Lyonetiidae; genus Leucoptera; species Leucoptera coffeella. The sequence goes on from JAMBLF010000083.1 coordinate 13,776, forward strand.
TTTGGAAAGATTGCGTCACGCCATTCACAGATGGCGGTCGCGCAGTATCACTCGCACAAGATGGCAGATACAAGTAACTGGCAGATGTCAATCTGTGGAACAAAACAAAGGATTACATACAGATATAATATTATAACCAATATTTTTATAACTAAGGACCAACATGATAGCTGTCTAAGCGTCGAGATCTTATTGTACACGCCCGTTTCCCTACATTTTTGTCCACATTTGTCTCCATCCTGATAGACATTCATACACACCTCGTACACACTCGACGGTTATATGTCGTTAAAAATTTTTTATAACAAAATTTTTGTTTATATTTATTAAGCGCCAATCTACTTACTTGGAAGGATCATCACACTTGTAAACATACAACTCGTGGGCCCCGTCTCGCAACGTAGCGCCGCTCACTTCCATCAAACGAGCGAACGCGAAACCAAACAGTTTTCTTTCGTTTTTATCACGAGCTGAAAAAAGAGTAAACCAAATAAATTTTAGTATACATAGTAATATTTTTTTAGTTTGCCAATCGAGTTTTATTGATTTATGGTGATAAGTACTATGTAGACCAATAATTATTCATTTATATATCCTACGTTATTTTTTAGCATAAATAGTAGGGTTATGAAGTCATGTGGAACATTGGTAACAAGTTGCTAGCAAAACAACTTATAGATTTTTTTACCCCTAGTCCCTTTCTCCGCTCCTACGACATGCAGAAAAGAACGACAGCTAGTAGCATTCTTTTTACGTCCCAGTAATAGACAATAGCACTTCCACTCCAAACACACTCAATATACTCACTAGAGCAATGTCTGAACTCAATCCGGACATGCGCATGCGTGAATGTCTCCAAGGGCACCGTGAGCCGCAGCTGTTCGCCCCACGCGGGGCTGTTATTGTGGTACAGCACCAGAGACTCGTAGGCTGTGGCCCCCGTTCCACTGGCGCCCCATACGCACTCCTGGATTGGATGGGGTATACGTTATAAGGTGAATGTATGTGATGGTTGAATAGTAATAATATTTGGACATTATCACACCAATTAAACTAGCCCCTTGATAAGTTCATTAAGGACTTGTGTTAAGGGTACTAGTCAACGTATATTTAAAAAATATATACATATAATATATAGATAAATACATATATAGCATATATAATCAACGACCAGACTGGAAAGCAGTAGAAAAGCGTAATTGTTAACTCTGCCTCCACCGGGAATCGAACCCGGACCTCACGATTAGCGTTCAGGTGGTTAACCAATCGCGCCACGGAGGTCGTTATAAGGAGAATGTATGTGATAGTCAAAGTTAGAGAATGTAGTTGAGTGGTAGACAGAGGTAAAAGTAATATTATTAAGGTCCTATGTCCCCTAGATGGGGCTGAGGACATCCACAGTGCTCCGCCATCTCGATCGGTCTTGGGTAAAAGTGGTACGTGTGTATTAAAAAACAATATATGTATGTAGATTAGTAAAAAATAATTGGTACCATGTTAGCCTTAAAACAAAGTGCTATCGACCCGGTAAGAGGAAACGAGGGACATAAGAGACGACTTGGGAAGGGACTTGGGTGGGTTACGAGTTATGTTTCTTGGGAGTAACGTCAGCAGATAATTTTCACTGTAACTTTGTCCCCATCTGACTAAACTTGAAGAAATGATACGTTATTCTTTAGGCATAATGAACTCCCGTATACATGATTGACATCTTCTTCACTTTCACTTGTAATAGATCATATCATTACATTCTAAATAATACCTGAATCGGCTGTCCACTGCCATCAAACACCGATACAGTAGCTAGTACATTCTTCGCCGTGCTTTTGCCTCCCCTCTCAAACTCTGCCTTCTCTAGCGTCAGATATAAATCATTTCTGACGTCACCGGGCATTATGACGTCAGGAAAGCCTCTCTTCGCCGTAATGGTAGCTCCTGACGTCACTGCCTCTGATACACTGCCGGAACTTGATAGTAGTTTCAATGCTACCACTATACCTGTAAGATTATACAAGTTTTAGGTAAAATTAATTGTAACTAACTGCTGTTCTATTCGACACGTAGAAGAATCTAAACGGAACCTATTGGTCTAGGAGCTAGGAACCTGCCACAAATGTTCCATACGTCATCAAAACCCCAACATACGTCCTTTAAAGTGACCTGGGACATATTATTGTCATATCTTCGAAGTTCTGTCCACCCCGAACGGTTTAAAGGACGTAATGATATCGAATGTATACGAGTTTACGTCCGTTGTATAAGTTACTTTTTCACCAAAATCTCCCAGATCCTACTAATAAATTAAAAAGGCTATAATCCCTCAAATAATCAGACTATTATTAATATAGAGTAAACCCTAGATCATACCATACTTTTGCTTGTATTAATATCATAAAAGTACTAAAGATACCAGTAACTCCACGCGTCAGTATAATGAATTTAATTTCTATGAATCTGTTTAACGAGAGTAATGTTTATAATTTGATGCCTCACCATAGTTGGGTTGGCCTGGCAGTACATTGCATTTATTTGTTTGCTTCCTTATAAGCATATCGTGGAGCTGATGAAAGTCCTTCTCTTCACACTGGTACACCTGTAAACAATAGACTTGGTTACATGAGGGCGTACTTACACAATGATGTTTATTAACAACAAACAGCTCGGAATAATGCACCTATTGTGTCATCAAACACTCTGATTACATGAGCATCTTGACGAGTTGTACTTTGGTATTTGTGGGAATATGTGACGGAAGAACAATCAATTAATATCGTAACAGAAATTGAAGCATCGAAGAAAACAAAATATTTGAATATATAAAACAATTTCCATGCATGTTATGGCATTATGTCCTTAGAAGTTATGGCATTAAGAAAAACAGTAAAATATGTTCAAGTACAAATATTCTTATTTATGATACTTATTATGTTTTAAACTACTCATTTCAGGGCTTACACTGCTAAGTTGGTTAACTCTGAAGCACTCAAGAAACTTAAAGTATATATCCACTAAAAGAAACACATTTAATTAACCACCGAGTATATACATACGTGGTGTATGGATATCAATGAAGCGAAAGTGGCTTCACAATAATAGCGATCCGCGATACCTGGCTATTTATCCGTAGATAGACATGATGTTTATATATGTAACATACGAGTATATCTCACCTTAAACGTATACTCCTTCTCAGTGGACTGTTCGCCAGTCTGCCTTAGGAAATCAGTGAGTGGTAAAACTCCCGCCCCCAAAGGCCTTCTAGCTATGGGTCCACGTCTCTCCCCGGTACCACTGCTGGTCAATCCGCCGGCACCCGCCCATCTGCCGACCCTCACTACCCAGGCCACTAACCACAACTCCCTTGTCAAGTCTGTGGTTGATAGATCCTGTAATAAAATAAATACTCGTTGAGTTGAACCTTTATAGTTTTACCTTGTAATGACAAATGTTGTTAGTCACTAGGTTCGAAGTTTAGAACCCAGTATTTCTGATAAAGAATGATTCGTCATGTCCCATTATTGACTGCATTGTTTTTTCTTTGTTTAACCCGATTTTAAGGTACTAACATGTTTACAATCATTAAGTTTATGCTTGTTTTTATTAGAGATTGTTAGTTCATATTGACTTATTATGAAAATATTACTTTATACACTTTTTTTTTTAATTTGTTAACAATCTCTAATACTAATTATATACACATACCGCAAACAACGTGCTATTCGCATGCAACCGGTCCACATAATTCGAGAACCCGTCCCTATTGATCCGGATCCTGAACCTCTCTGACAGCGGCTGCGCTTTCCTGCCATCGTGTAACCAGAGGAGCAGCTCCGCATCATCACCGCCAGCGGTGTGGCCGAAGTCTCTCATGCTGCACATGAGGTGATGGGACTGGGTGTTGGTGGAAATGGTGGCTCCGTTTGTAAGGGTTCCCGAGTTGAAACTGCTGCCTGAGCCACCAGCTCGGCGTAATGTTCCACGCCACTGTAATAGAGGATAGTGTTTATTAGGTTTGAAATTACGCAATCACATAATATTTATACATATATATAGTATCTACATTCATACAATTCATGCCTTTACATCTCTAGAAGATATGTAGAAGCCAGGGGGATAGATAAGTGGGGGATACATAATCGCCACCTGCAACGATCCTGACAAATATCCCTTGTTTCACACCCATTAGCCTTCACAAACATGCTATTCTATTCTTCATGCTGTATACTTCACTCCTTGTTAACTTTCTCAAATATGCAATTCTATTCTTCTCGCTACGTACATCTGCCTTGAGAAGATTCTTAAATTACAAATTTATATTTATACTATGCATTACAAAATTTCCACTATGTCTTTATGTTTAAAGTTAAAATGATTCTATTAAATCCTAGCTATAAAACTAAAGGTTAGAGCGCAGAATAGATATTCAATATCAAACGTGAATGTATAAAGTATGTAATTATGTGCGGGGACTGTATGAAAAGAACTAATAAATGTAAATCAATTCAAAAGCTTTCTTTTAGTCATGTCTTAATAGGCGATTACGAACTAAGTGAAGTTTATCGTATTCGTGGAAATGTCCTCGATTGACATCCCTTAAAAATTCTTCAAATGAACTTATATGTTACCGTTGTTAGAGAGACCTATTATGACATACAGTATCTTTCTTTCAAAGATATATGGACCATCTAACATACATTCTTATATTATTATTAGCATTGCTAATGTATATCTGACTCATAAAAAACAGCAATTTATAGTACCTACCACCTCATCCATATCTAGCATATGATTAATACATATCCTTTTTAGACAACCTTATCATAGCTTTGTCAATAAATAGTTCAATATGTTTGTTTGAAGGTCACTAATGTTGTACTAATACTCAATATCATTGTTTTAAACAATGGTACCAATTACCTATAGATACATATTGCAAAATAGATATTTTAACAGCTTTTAATATATAAATTATAGATGGTCAACGACAAAGATCTCCATCTATCTAATGATCTATTTAATTCGACGTAGCTCAGTTGTTTGGGACTTGGCTCTGTATCAATGGGTACAGGGTTCAAATCCCGCTTGAGCATGTACCAATAAAAATGAAGTTTAATGAATTTCTATGTACATTTTCGTAATAAAAACACATTTACGAAATGCATCGAATTATACGGTAAGGGAAAATATCGTGAGGAAATCTACCTGTTCGTCGATCAGGTAATATTTAGTGCCTGTAAATGGCGACATGGCTTACCACCTGTCACATTGAGTACTGATTATCTGGTCAACACGTGGGTTCGAGGTGTCCATATAATTACTACCTTCGCAATTACGGAGGTAAAAACCTGAACCTCTGACTACCCCACAAGGGTTAATGGTCGTGAATGAGTTTTTCTTTTGTTTGTATTTTTTACTATCTAATGAATATCTTGTACAGAATATTGTCGCGTAGATGTATGTGAAAGTCTAAATGCCGTCGCTATACCAATTATAATACCACAGACCTCTGTCAACCCCAAAAGGGATTATAGTAGTACCTTTTGTACGTATTATATTCCCAAATTCATCGCGCCGCGTCGATTGGTCAGTTGCTGAATATTATCCCTTACTTATAACGGTAAATTTCGTGACTCATTGAAATAAAATGTTTTCGCAACGTGACTGATCTTATACAAATAAATATTGTGAAACTCTGTTCACAATGAGGTACTATTGGCCTTTTTTGTCTCTTCTTTCAAACCCTCCGTTGTAAAATTTATATCCTTGTTGTTAATAGAAATGGTGTACCTGTATAGATGATTGTTGTCTATCAGAGAAAAAGAACAGAACAGTCATATTTTTAGCTATTCATCTGTGTTATTGGGTAAAACTTGGGAGTTATTGGGTAAAACTTGGCTTTGAATACCTTAATCAATGATGACTTCCCTGAACTTAAACGACATGTGAGAACCAAAACAATACTTAGGTATCTCATATTTAGTATAATTATGCGTTTTTACTGAAGACAATCTAGTACCTGATAAGAACGAAACAATTATCAATATTAGTCGGTTACTTGACAATAAGTCAGAATACGTTCACATCTTTTTTAATCCTTTTCTCGTTTGATAGAACCTCGGAGACATATAATCTCCTTCGGCACTTTGAGCATTATTGAGGTTGTGACGGCATTTAAATATATGGAACATTAGTGACAGGTTGCTAGTCTATCTTCCAATAGATTTCAACTATTCTAGTCTCTTAGAAGCCTCTTACGAGATGCCGGGAGGAACGGAAAGTAGTTAGGATTCGTTCTATGTTTCAAACTAAGAGCTAGCGTCTGGGATAAAATGATAAAAGGAAGATATCAATTTATTTAACATATAAATTAAAGATTTCGAACGACAGCGTTATGCCTCATAAGCACAGGGAATAAATTATCAAAATACTCGCACCTACGTACATAGTAACTTGACTTCATTTTTGTCTAGTCTGGTTGTTAAGTGTGTAAAGTCACGTACTCAGCTAACCCGAGAAAGACGGTGACTTACAACTGGTTAAGGTCTGCCCATCTAATATTACCACGCGTCTTAGAATACCCAATCCATATATGGTACGCTCGTCTCGTTTGAACAAATGGGTATCTAGGATAGGCAGCCACGTGAAATTGTAAGTGGAAAGTATTATCTGTTAATTATCATATGAATTATATATACAACACGTTCTCTAATCCCTTTCGGGGTGGACAGATCCTTGGAGACGATAATACCTCCAAGGCCACTTTTTAGTATGAATATTGGGTTGTGTCGTTATGGAACATTGGTGACAGGTTGCTAGCCCATCGCCTAACAGATTCAATTGACCCCTAGACATATGAATTATTTTAGAGACTATTAGATGATGACTGGGATATTATCTGGGCTAGATTTCTTTATAGTCATAAGCTTGTTCGGTTGATTTAATTGTTCCAAAACGTAGCATTCTTATCGATACCATAATTGCGTCTTATCGTTAAACTATCCTTTTGTCTTTCCATTGTTTATAAGGATTGCGCAGTCACATTTGGAAGGGCTTTTTCGTATACCTTAGACTTAATTATGAAACTGAAAGTGTATCTCCATAACTTACTTGTATTTTCGATTTTTAATAACAGAATAAAATAGTCACCAAACCATGAGTGGGACACCAAAAAAGATCACCATGGTGTTTCGTTTTCGAAGCATTATTTTAAGACACTTTCGCCATTCGACACACTTAATGAGCTTGCTCGTTTTGAGCGACCTGTCTTTCGTTAGAGTTTGTCACCGTCATAGTTTAACTAAGCTTTTGGTTTGAATATATAATTCTAACTAGCTGCCGTTCTTCCGGGTATATATTTGAGAGTAATAGACTCTTATGTTTCATATAAAAGTCGTAACAACTCCAAATTGATACGGGTTGCAAAGAAGCAATAATAACAGTGATCTGAATACCTCAAAAGCATTTAAAGAACGTTTAATGTACATTTTGCAAACTTCCTGGATATATTTTTTTGCTACTAAACTCTTGTATCGTTAGATTAGTAATATGAAATTGATTTCTTAGGAAGCTCTGAAATGCAAACATTACTACAGTCATGCAGTTCACAAAACCGGTAGCATAATATTGAACGTCTGCTTTCTCATTCTATTCAAAGAGATTATTATGAGAAAGTTTAAATGTATAGAGAACCAATGGTTTTAGAGTAACAGTCTTTAAATATGTAAGTACAATTATTAGTGGAAAACGGAAATATTACTTAAAATACCTTTTTGAGCTATTTAGAAACTTACTCAAAATTTATTAATCCTAAATACATGTAATGACCATGCCTAAATTCTATCCTATCCTTATATTATGATTATGTAAATATAGTCATTAGTTTCGTTTTTATCATTCAGCATATTTATAGTTATACGATTAGTTTACGCCAAGTTTCTATCAGGATCGGGTCAAATGGGGACCCGTGATCTCTGCCTATGCCTCTACAGGAAATCAGGCACGACGTATATACTTAAACCAATAAAACCGGACATGACAGGAAGAAGTGGCGTCATTTGGAAGAGGCCCATGTCCAACAGTGGATAGATGAAACCAATAAAAACTCACTGCTGCAGCTCTCTCAGCGCTTTCCACGTGCACCCTGTACAGCTGGACTAGGCTGATATCCTCAGGGTCCACCGCCTCTGCTCCTTTCCTAGGAACCAGTTCCAAGCACAGTTTTCTAGAAAGAAAAAATAGCTGTTAGACGACTTGTTACGTAGAAAGTTAAGGTTTACAACATGTTCCTGTGAAGCTATTTATATGTTTTTCCATGTATTCAACAAGGTAATTTTGTACAGGTTCATTTATATTGTTCAGGTATAGTGTTTCTAAAATATTGTCAGAAATAATCTTCATACATCTATTGAGGGCACAATAACTTCGAAATAATAAGCAGACTATTGACTTTAAGTGTAACGTTCTATTCATTCAAACATTGTTGGTAAAAAAAGGCCTTTTATGAATAATGTCCCTGTTGAAACTTGAAAAGACAAAGCCTTTCCTGAGCCTGCTATGGGTGTAGAATTGTTCAGAGGTTTCTATTAGAAGAAACATCGTTTGCCTTTTTTTGTGTACTATTCCTGAGAACTCAAAGTTTTTTTCTTTACTTACAGCATAACACAAGGTGAGAATATTTCCACAGAAATACATAAAATGAATTGCCTATCGCTTAGGTTTCGTCTGAAAGAAGTCATATAAACTTGAAAAGCTTGTATGCCAGATGCAGATACGACGTTAATTCTCAACCTTAATTACTTAAGCTCATACCAGTTACGTTACTCAAAACTATAAAAGTGATAGTTAATGAATCATTCTAACACGGCGCTTCACATAAATCGACTTCCGTACTTGGCAAGCTTTGTTTCGACCCAATGTTGCGCAAAGCCGATTGAAAACCACGAAACGAAATTCGAAACTCTACAAAAGGTACGAAATTCGTACCTACAGTCGTGATTTAGTTTCTTGTTACACGGAGCGCCAAATAAATTTCTCTAGTGAGGCGTTCGAGCGACACGGGCAAAAAAACCGCAGGCATTCGCAACGACACCGCTCAAAAGATTTCAACATCGTGAGAATGGCATGAATCACACTTAAAGAGTTATTTCCACGAAATATGTACCTAATATGTTAATTCGGATACCGAATTAGGAATGCCGGTTTCGTTGCGGCCGGTGTATTCCGATACAAACCGACATACCAACGCGTCTTGTCAAAATTTAGCAAATGTAGGCGGAGTTTTAACTATTCTCTTCTTAACATTACGCTTGCTTTAGGTTACTATGAGGTTTATAGTGAGTTATCACTAGCAGAGATGGTTTTGGGATATACAAGTTCGCTTGTTAAATGCATTTTTAAGTTACAAACTGGACTGGCAGGGTCGAAATTAATCCAATTTGGGACGATGCGAAACAAACAGAAATCGAAATTGACCGCCAGATAATCGGTCACGAAACCATCATCTGCACCCAATCAAGACGATCCAACATAATTCGCTTTTAATATTATAAGTTCCAAACACGTTATCAAAGATTAGTTTTGTGTTAGTCGTACGCTATCGAGTGTTTCGCCGTCAAATACAAGGTTTTGCTCATTCATTTTGCTAAAGTACTTTTTGATTGCAATATTTTTTTATACATACAGATAGGTATGTCCCCAGTCAATTTTGGAACAGCAACTATCCTGACTATCATAGATTACCGACATGATCCCTATTAATTATTACTATCACCAATTAATTTAGTAATTTTATTAGTGGGTGTAAGCTAGTGGTTTTCTTTATTATATTATGTATCATAATACGCTGATACATAAATCGAGTTTTCTATATAATAAGTACATATTATTTAACATGCATACAATAAGTGTGTTTATAAATTCTTTATAAATAGTTGAAACGCAAACTAAACATGTTCTTTCAACATAACAATGGCCTGTCATGTTTTTCAATATTAACGCAGTCGAAGCATTATTTTGCTTCAATTCAACGAATTTAAAATATAGTTTTAGAGCCAATTACAGAATTCCTAAAAGCTGATATAACGCAGGTATCATATTAAATGTATTTGGACATTTGACACTAGCCGTAAATAAGGAAATGGTCCGCAATTGTGTATTGCTCAACGTTAATCATAAACATGGCGTTTATTAATGTAGGTACGGCGACACTATACTTGCATAGCAAACATACCTTAGTACCTAAATCATGGAATAGAAGTTATATTAGAAATAACTAACTTAATAATAACTGTCCTTTGTTTATGACATTAACATATTGTTAACTATGGACTAAGGGACTACGGGAAATGGAATCATTGGGGATAGGCTAGCAACCTGTCACCAATGTTTCATATAAAGTAACAATCCCAATATTAATACCAAAAAGTGACCTACATGTCGTGTCTGTCGATATTCTGTCCACCCCGAAAGGGTTGGAAGACGTGAATGTATATGTATGTTAGAAATAGTAAAAGCCTTTTATGACCAAATTATACAACGCAACGGACAGATAAGGAGAGATCAACAAAAGAAACGATACATATATTGGTTTTGACCACCCAACGTCACTTAGAAATTTAACTTACACGTCAAACCCATTCCTTTGTGAAGGATAGACAGGTATACGTATATATAAGTAGGTAGTTCCTAATTTAATAGATTTATTTTATTCCCAAATCTGCGGATAGACTCTGGTATAACATATGAAAATAAAATAAGGAATGCAGCCTAAACTAATCGTTGTTAATTTGTTAATAACCGTTCAACTTAATGATCGATAATGATATGAAATTAGTGAGCAAAATACTCACATTAGCCAATTCAAATTAGTAAAGAAAAAAATGTACTGTCATTAAACCATAGGACTACGTAATCTTCTAAAGTAAATATATAATTATGAAATGATATTTATTTATATTTGATAATATAATAGGTTTATCCATTTCTATGATGACATCATTTTCATTATTCCACCGTATAGACAATACGTCATGTCTTATAGATATCTTTCACCTAGTTTAATCTAATGTACATGTTTTGTTCCTCCTTCATATGCATAAATAATATTATCATTGATACATAGAATGGTAAGAATTGACCTAGCCGTGTCTCCTAGGTTCTGTCTACCCCGAAAGGGATTAAAGGACATACATATATGTGCTTATGACTATATATAGTTCACTACGAGGAACAAAATAAGCGACGCTCCACTAATTCACTAGTTATTGTGCAAACATAAAGCTATGCAAGTAAAAGAAAGGTCGCCAAACCAGTTAGTTGAGGACAAATTTGAAGACTCATTAAAACAATGAAAAATCTATCTTATATCGTGGTATTAGAGATCGTGTATTATCGCCTCAAATGTCTAGTGGACGGGTTCGGTTCGATGTTGTGTGTGTCACTTTAATGGCGCTTTCGGCTCGAGACGACCCGAATGGCTTAATTTCGGGCTTTCAACTTTATTATCGCTTGGACAAAAAGCGGAACCCCGTAAACGTGTTTAGGAAGGATCCTGATAAGAGATAATCTCTGAAAGGCAATACTACAACTATTATTCTCTCGTTAAATGGCAATGATAATCTTGGGCGTTCGTGTGACTGAATTGTTAGGAAACCGGTAGAACAAGTTCAGCGAAATTCCTAAGCGCATCGAACTTTTCAACTTCCTAAAATTTAATGGTATAGATGAAATATCCTTACAGATTGATTAATTAATTCATGGCAGGAGTAAGTTAAGTATACCGTCTTATACAATAAGTCATTTAACTGCTGAGGCTAATAGTCAGCATAAATTCTAAAGAAAGCTAAGCCCTAATTCTCGATATTTTCTACTGAACTCTTTTATCTTTCAATATAGGACAAGACCATAATTTTAATACTTAATTTGAATCTGCGTCTATCGTGTGCAAAGTAAATATAGTTTCTTCTATTATAAAAAAAAACTTAAATAAAAAAAAATCAAGAGATTTTACATGCTTTTAATTTATGTACGTTCATGTAATTCTGATTATCACTTATTGTATGCAAGAAACCCTGATCCCAGTGTGACCCAACTGTTACGTAAAGGTTAAACGTTGAGATTACGTTTCAAAAGCAGAAAAAACAACAAGTGATAATTAATAGCTACGACCGCCCCTCTTCAATTACGGATTTCCACCACGTTACGCCGCGGCGGACTTACATGATAAATTATTATTATCGTTGGTGCCCCTGAGCATCACATCGTGAGAAGCTAATGTACATAAAAACGTGTCTCTTTGAGGTATGGCACATAAAAACACGATTAGTTATAATGACTGGATAAATAAGGCTGTGCAAAACTCAACTCAAAGCCTGCCTTTAACAGGACTAAACTTGTTTTCCACCAAAGTTCAACTTAAAAGTTCCAAAGCACCAATAGATTGGACGGAATACTTGCTACCGACTACTGTGCATTCGGTGATGTTCGAAACGAAAACGACCCGATGAGAGGGCGCTATCACGCTCCAGTTGGTTAGAGGGGGACGGGCTGCGGCTCGTAGCGAAGCACACGTCAAACGCGCGCTGCGCAAGAGCAGAGGGCCGCCCGGCTGCACTTTCCAGTTGCCAGTTCGAACGCTGCTCCCGACCGAGGCGGGTGTGCGACGCCAGCCCACCGCGCGCTACTCGTTTTACACCACTCCCAAATTCAGTTATCAACGACTCCAATCCTTCAATCATAACATGAGTGAAAATTGACCTACTAAAGTGTGAGCAATTATTTTATAAATAATGTTATTGGTGAAGTGTTGAATTCTAGAGTGATAAGTTTTCTTGAAAACCGGAGGCGTCCGAAAAGAACAGTTAGTTTTAAAAGGTGAGTTAATTCATTATTTACCTACTTTTGGCTACCGGTATACTTCTAGAGGCAGAGGCAACGTGAGGAATGCCGTTCGACAGCTACACATGCGCAAGGAACAAAAGCCTTATGCACAGTCATCCCAGCTCTTTCCATTCCGCCACCTTTCTTTCCGATTCATTCGGCAGCGGAATGTTGCTATTGAGCATGGCAATGCTCATTATTCATCGAAACAACACGATGCAGTGTGTAACAAAGGTGGTATTGGAAGGGCGACAGGTAGCGGTCCGCTTCGTTATCCCAATTTACCTGAGTTATGAGGGGCGAGAGGACGCGATTCCCGTCGCCTTAGATTGGGCCCAAGTATGGACAAAGGATGCGACCGCTTCTAGCTTGTCCGACTTATTATGAATAACACCACATGGTATTCGTTATAAAAAAACAAAGTTACTATTTTAACACGCACTGATAGACATTATGTGAAGTGTGAGAACAAAGTATCGGAGACTGTTCGATTCGAAACCAAACTCGTAATTGAAACATGAAGACAATTAACCAGATTGTTATGGATTCTCAAATTGGCATTTTATGTGAACCAATTTTGTGCCAATTTTCTCTTAACTCATGCGCAGGTATTGCTTCTAACAATTTTCTGTGATTCAGATCATTACTATCTAATGAAGTTTACGACTCTATATCGTAATTAGCTTCATTATTACCTATTATACATAATGTAACATTAACAAACGATGTTAGGTACCTACCTAGTAATAAAGTGTGAGCTTAAATTTACGTTACGTAATATTTTATGCTCTATGAATCTACTGTTAATACACATTCCAAGGACGTAAATATAGTAATGATACGAAAAAAATGCCAAATCATTGCCGAATCAAAACTGCAAAACAATATTTGGAGTATAAAATTATGGAAATGGATGGACATATATAATTATTCACGCTTGCTTTCAAACGGGTTAGACAGATTAAACTAATATCCCGTTCTCCAGAGATTACTTGTATATTTTACGCTTCTATAAAATTTCCAGTTTATATTATTTTTGTGCTCCACATTAATAACATATTTATAGGTAGGAATCATGCGTTCTACATTATTACCCTATAGTCCAATAAAAGAGATACATTCGACCATGTGACAATGTGTCTTCGATCACATTCGTCTTTTACTTGACTCAGTAACAGCCCAATTTGACCGGGCATGGCGCCTTTGCCAGAGATTGAACATGTGTTTCAACGTTTAAGAATGCTAACGTCGTCCCATGGACCTCATTTGAATGATAACACATTATTCTTATTCAGTGGAAACAGAGCGGCTAAAGTCATGGGCCGTGCTCTATGGCACCTGCTTGCCAGGGCGCCGGGCCGATAACCTTCCTTGCGTCTTGTGGATATTAATACAGCGATTATGCCCGAAGCTTCATATCAAGTAAACGCACAAGAAATTCATTCGATAAAGGTGATAAGTTCAGAGTTGAGCGATAAGCCGAACCGTTACTGGCGTGCCTCTTGCGATAGAGGGACGCAAGAGCACTTTATCAGAAGCAGCTTGTTGTGCCATGCGTATTCTCTGACTTATAACCCAATTTGACTAATAATGTATGAAACATTCATAACATAAGCTAATGAAACTCCTAATAATGCAAAGGCTTTTGCTATATGAGTTTTCATAGAAACGATTCTGAACTTTGTATTTGTAATGCAACTTAGAAACCCCTCATTAAATCTATTGTTGAGAAGTATCGGAATTCATTAGGCTAACATGAAACATCTTTTTGACATTCCTTTCCCACGAGACCTATAGAACTGCACACAATGTAAAGAGCGTCTCGAACCTCGTACTCATGCGATAGAGGAACGAGGCCCGTCTAACTAAACCATTGTAATTAGTGTCCATTGAAGGCGAGTGGCGCGGGCCACGCGTGCTCCAGCTAACCAAACAGGACAGCGCAGATGAGCATCCATCTCAATACGTGTCGCGAGCCACTGGGCAATTATCGTGCGATGAGGAAAATCTGCTATTAAGAGGATCATTTAATTGATAAATGACATGTTGCTAGGCACGGTGTGGTTGAGCTACACAATAAACGCCACATCCTACCATCGTCGTGGCAGTGCGACTATTTGCCTATCATAAACTGTGGAATGCAGCCTGTCGGTCCTGCGCCAGTATCTCACTTTATCGTTCAACTTCACGAAAGATGAATCTTTCACATCCTTATAAAATCGTCTCTACTATGATATAGTCGTCCGATTACATCACGTCTTGAAGTAATCTGTGAAAGATCTGATACATTTATCTTCTTTATCACCAAATTGGAAATAATAAATGCGCGATCGGTCTAAACGAAACTAATGAATTGTCGCTGTGGCCGCGATGACGACGTGCAAAGCGGGCAGAGATTGTCGCAAAGAAACTGGTTTCCGCGTGATTTCGCGTTGCCATGCGATGCATCAGAACAGGAACCGAGACGAGACGGAGCGGGGGCTCGTTTGGAAGCGCAGGAGCAAGCGCCGCCGGTCGACGACCCCGCATCGCCCTGCGCTGCAGACACCGCACCATGCCATTCATCATACTACCTGTTCCTCTTGCCACTTGGTCACTGGGCAACCTACTTTGTGCACCTGTGCTCTATGAAACACGCAACACACGTACTCTATAAAATACAGCATGGCAATAAGTATAATACCACTGTTATTCAATATACCGAGAACGCAAAATGTCAATTAACTCTTGCCCTATCAGTACAGTTTGTTCGTACCAAGTGGTAGCGACCCAAATAAATGGATCGTATCGTATGGCCGCGTAGGATAGGGAATCAAGAAGAGCCAAGGTTGAATTCATTCGAGATGAAAAATTGTCTCATCTCGTGATCTCTTTCATTGACTAGAGCTAGAGTTACTATCATGGTGTACACGATGATATGTACTCGTAAAATTAATAGACCTAATGTTTTATTTTATTGGGACTTTAAGAATAAAGCACAAATACTTAGTAACAAAATTTCGTCAATCACTCGAGATGTGTATAAGGAGCATTGCATTATGTACCACGATACCATAAATTCTAAGAGTCTTTGTCGAAAAAGTTTGATAATCTCAGAAACGTGGGCGATCCATAAAAGTATTCATTATTGGGGTCAGTGATAGAAAACTTGATCAAATATTGACTCATTCACACATTTAAGCCTCGTAAAAGTACCATAAAATTATCTGCGTAGTATTATGTAAATATTGATCGTATAGGACTGCATAGTATTCTCCACATCTGCTTAACATATTTAAGTGTTATTAAGAAAGCATCTCTCTTCGTTTAAAATGACTGCATAGTTCTTTTAGTAACAATTTTATAGAGGACAGTTATTTCTGGAGCACCCCTTCGACGAATTACAGTGGCAATCAATCACAGAAAGGATCATTAAACTTCCTTTGGTTTATTTTAAAATAACGAAAAGTTTGCTTCTAGTATAAATGCAGGAAGAAAATGCCTAATCTATGATAAAGATGCTAAAAATACAAGATAACAGCCAACAAATAATCTCTTATTTTATTGCCCATTTGATTATAGGATAAACTTAATACATATAATCAGCTAATCACTGCAGTAGCTGCCGATATTTCATTGGGTTATTAATTATCTTTATTGACTTGTGATTTACAGTTCACGACAATCCCAATTATTTTACGAGTAACTAAACCAATTAAATCGCTAACTATAGCATTAATGTAACGTTCATTTTCTGTTTCAGTTGTATCCTGAGCTGTCAAAATGGCGGTGTACGGCTTAGCGTCATCTGTCGCCAGTTTCGTCAAATTCCGATATGTTATCGACAAGCCCCTTATCGATAACATGGTGTTCCGGATGCACTACCGGATCACTTGCGGTATATTGTTCCTTTGCTGCATACTGGTCACTGCGAATAACCTTATCGGTAAGTCCATTTTTTGGTTGTACACATCCCTAGATAAAGAATTAGTACTAAGTTATGACCGTCATTGCCGTCATTAGATGAGGTAATTTATAATGACCTGTTATAAATTTGTAACTGATTCGGCTCGTGGCATTATTCAAATATTTTCTAACATGTGTGAAAAACTAACAAGACACGGTTTGACGACCAAAAAATCTTTTATTTTATTATCCTATTATTGGTGTCTTTTAATTTCACACCTATTCAAACACTACTATGTACTCAGAATTCGATAGTACCTACATTGTACAGAATACCATAAATATTCCGTTTTCCTTGTACGGTAGAGAAAAGGAATACATATTCCAAAAACGCTTCCGTATGCAAAATTCATTACGTTGACCCACTGAGCTTTGCTAGACAAAGATTTCCCTCATACAGATAACAGTTTAATAGCCCATGTGGTTTGGGTAGTACGGTACAGGTGTGAATCACTTTCAGGTCAATGTCTGCTGAGAGGAAACCCCCTATACGTAACAGTTATCCGAATACAAACGTCACTCTGACGAATCACATGTGCAAATAAACAAAACGCTAACTTCTATGTATATTTAGATACGAACAATCATCGCCCGTGCATACATTACAATGTATGTGCAACTATTTAGAAGCTTTCACACTTTGCTTAACGAATTTGACAACTTCATTTGACTAAGCAAAGGCTCGTTTCTGAGTTGATAATTATAGTTAAATAGGCAAACGTCTCATAAATTACAAAGCCGTTTATTAGATACTTAAACCCAGTTATTACTTTGTATCTCGTAAATAGTACTATGAAGAATTTAAATAACCTAGCTAGTTTTCCATTTTAAAATGTATTATACCTTAGTTTCATGTAAAGAAATACTAATAGGTCATTGATATTATATTAATATTTTAGAATAAAACTTAACCTGCGCGCAATTTTGGAAAAAAATTTGCGTTGAGCAATACATATTATTATGAAGACGAAACATATAATATGTATGTATTTATTTATGAATACGACATGAAATATGGATACTTATAATATAATAATAACCGAAAGTATATTTTTATTATACGTGAACAATTTAATCACGTTCATTCTTCTGTCTTCTATTCGAAATGGATATATTCATCCCTATTTATTAATCCTTAAATATTATAAATATCTCTTTTAAGCATTTGTAGCAGATGTCGGTATCAAGCATCTAACAGATAAGGTCACGAAAGATGTCGACGCAATCGTAATCAGTTGCCAGGCTGCATATATTACTGAGTCATAAAACAAGTCAGGTGTGATCTAAACACTGCAATACGTGATACATCTGCACTCTATAAACAGCAAACGAGATATCGTTTATAACTACATCTTGGAACGACCTAATTACTGCACTACGTATCTTATTAAAATTACGAGTTTGTATTAAAGAAAATTATGAAGATTTGTCCTATATTATTGGCATTCATTGTCCTAGAAGTAGGTGTAGTATTTATTACGTATCGTGACTAGAAAAGCAGGAAACTGCTTAGATAAATGTTTTAATAACATTCAATTATTTGAAATTACGGCTAATAGCATAACTAATGTGACTATCTGTGTAATATCATATTCAGCATTAATATATCGTCCTCTGAATCTTGTTAATCATTATTCAATTTGTCCAAAGAGGTCAGTACCGCGAGGGCACGCACTATACAATACAAATTCTATTTGTATATTAGCTTTAGTTTTAAGGTAAATAGGGTTATTATTGCACCGAATAGCTTGAGTGACCGCAGCTGATATTGCCACTTATATGTTTATAGTTGTATACGCGTAAGTGTAGTTTACCCTGACCCACATTGCACTTTACATATCAAAGCTGAATAAAATTCTATTAAGCTCTTATCACATAATCACTTACGCGCTTCAAGTGTGGCAAAATGTTATTTTTCGCTCCAAACTAGTTCTTATACGTACACAATAAGCGCTCGGTTCAACACAATCGAACAATTAAACTTATCAACAAGTGAACCTGCTACCTTCACACTCATTTATATTCTTGTTTCTGTGTGTTAGTCGACTTCGCTTTTCTGCCAAGTAACTGAATGCGAACACATACTCGTATTAGCATAACAGGTCATTTCAATTCGTAATCATCAAAGCTACTGGCGGACTGGAGAGTACATAATGTATGCTGTTCCAAATGCCAATGACAATATAGTTCCCGTTATCAGACCACCGAATACTCTTGTATTGTAGGAACAAGCCAATTTAACATGCGGGCAATTCATTGATTTGTATACGATTGTAATAGATTGTCCTATTTAAAAAATGTACTTGTATCGGTGACATAATATCTGTACGTACATGAAGCAATCTTAACATGAAATGTTTAACTTCAAAGCATCATGATAGAACGAAACTCTAATCTTGTTTGCTTCTAATCATGCTAATAAATACACTATTAATCAAAGCACCAAATACCTTTCAAATCACAATTCAACTCGCAAGGTGAACAGAGTCACGGCCACTCGTTTGTTCCCATGCTACCGCGTTGGCTCTTCGTAGATGGAAATAAGGTCTATTTAGTTGTCATATCAATCATGCAGGAGTTAAATATAGGAGGGCCATTATGAACGCTGGTATGGGTGCATCGCTGCAATGTCGAGGGCATGACAATATGCAAATCTATCAGTTAACGGGTCGCTTATGTGCATGTCGACTGACGTGATTTTCCTATCAATTCTTCAATATGCGTGTAGTTAGCAATAGCATTGTAAACTCCTTACACTGGTGATTGAAATGTTATTTTAACATACATATACACTCGCGTCCCTTTCGGTTTGGACAGAAACTCAAAATTAGAATATGTATACCAATATTAGCAAACTTTAAGAGTCTTTGCATTCAACTTGAACTTTGATGACGGCTTTCCTACTATCAAATACATTATATTTACTCCTAGTCCTTGACACATACCGGACTGAAAAACAACTTATAAGCATTAGTTATCCTTCCTAGCGACTACAACCATATACGCTATATAACAAACTATTCTACCATTTCCAGGCGAACCCATATCATGCATAAACGACGGCGCCGTGCCAGGACACGTGATCAACACGTACTGCTGGATCACGTACACTTTCACTCTGCCCAACGCTCCGGCCCGTGGCATCGCTCACCCCGGATTGGGCAATGAATACGATGAGGACAAACGCCTGCATTCATACTACCAATGGGTGCCGTTCATGCTGTTCTTTCAGGTAAGGGTGTTACATATTATTGCTTTACCGTGATTGTTGGGACGTAGATAGAACGATAACTAGTTGGCAAAGGTGGGTAAGGGAATCTATTGGGCTAGCAACTTTTCACCAATGTACCATATTACGCCATGAAGACCCAGATCTTAATGCCTACAGATGAGATATACAGTCGTTGAGACAACCCCTGCATAACTATTTGCTTAACTGTCACTTTATGTATGAATTTTGTTCAGAAATATATCGTTTGAAGTTATTTTATATAAGCCGGTGATGACCTACATAGTTTTCTAAATGTATACAGGTAAAGTTGCTAAGTAATCACAATTTATTAACATTGAATACTTAGTGTGCAAAAAGTAGTATAACCACTGATTTTAACAATTTATATACCAAGAAACGTGCTTATTGTTCAAACATTGTCAGATGTTAGTATTACTTATACTGTATTGTTAAATTATGTCCCAATGTTTATAAATATTGGATCGCTTTACAGAATGTGATTGGTTACGACTTCAACACCAATTATAATGTTACAAGAACGTTCTGTTATATCGGAAAACGGTACTTATCGCGAAAAGTTCTGTTTACTGATATAATGAATCAAAATCCCGGTATATTAACGTTCTACTCGTATTATACTTACACTAAATACGAACGAACTACTAATTCTAAAATGACAAGTGAAAAGTGATGGTATTCCGCGACAGTTCATACTACTATCAAAGGATTTAAAGGAGGTGAATACAAACGTATGTTCTATTCTTTCAGGGCATTCTATTCTACGTGCCGCATTGGATATGGAAAAACTGGGAGGATGGAAAAGTGAGAATGATCTCTGACGGAATGCGTGGAACCATCGCTAACATCGCTGGAGACAGGAGCAAGAGACAAGTACGTATATTGCTGAAATACTATAAAATATAACAAACGTAACATACGGTTTATGACTTAGCCCTTTCTGAGTAAAAGCTTCAGAGACCTCAGTTACTACAAAGTTTTTTTTGCATCATAAATAACATATAAATACTATAGAATGAATGATGGTATAAGGGATATTACCTAGGGGGATGTTTGATATGTATGTAATAATAATTACAGATTTCTTTAGCGGGAATAAATGTTACTGATAGATTATTATTATTTTTATAATAAAAAACTTATGTTCGAAACGAATTCACTTTGCTTTGTACAATACAAGTGTTCTTTTAGAAACATATTTATTGAAAGTTCGTTTTTATTTCTAGAGCCGTTTGGTCCAATATCTTCTGGAGACTCTGCACATGCACAACACCTACTCTTTTGGCTACTTCTTCTGCGAAGTTCTCAATTTCATCAATGTCGTAAGTATTTTGTGTATAACTAACTAAACTGTTTGTTTCTACCATTTTTTTATACAAGCATACAAATATTACCTTGACTTCGGTTCATCCAATACTTGTAATACATTGACCTATCGATGACTTAGTCTTTGAAAACAATCCATTGTTTGTGTTACTGTATTGCTAGAGTCACCTAATTGAATATTTTTTGTGTATTTTAATACACTATACACAATATACTAGACTTATTCTGTGTACACACATTATTGGATCTAAATTAACATCATATTGAATTTAAATTAACATTTTAATTATTATCATTATCCACTTGAATACATTCGAAGTTTTGTGTGTTTCAGCAACAATAACGCCAAAATCCATACTGTTTCTGAGTTTTGTAAACCTTATTTTTCAGGTCGGAAATATATTTTTCTTGGACACATTCTTAGGAGGCGCTTTCTTGAAATACGGTACTGATGTCGTAAGGTTCTCAGGCATGAATCAGGAGCAACGCACTGACCCTATGGTAAGTCTTTGTATACTATACACATCCCTAAACACACATTATCTATGGTGTGAGTAATACAAAACATATTATATTCCTATCAATAATCATACTGTTAATTATTGTTTATAGTAAAAAAATATCAGCCAATTATTAATGTTTTTTATAGCGGATCTATATAATCTATATATTTAATGATGGCTCTCGTATGATTTAAAACATAAGTTGCAGATATTGACGAGACTTTAAAATGAGCTTAATCACCTTCAATAAGTAATTCCTAGCTTAATTATTGTATGTATTTTCCAGATTGAAGTATTCCCAAGGATGACTAAATGCACGTTCCACAAATTCGGAGCCTCAGGCACGATTCAGAAGCACGACGCCCTCTGCGTGTTAGCCTTGAACATCCTCAATGAGAAAATATTCATATTCTTGTGGTTCTGGTAAGTCTAACATTTATGTTGATGCTAGGAATAATGTTCAATAAGTAGAATATTGAATTATCTAATATAATTAAATATTTTGCTGTTATAACATATTTTTAAAAGCGGTAAAAAGATTGTAATTGCGGCAAGATTTTAAGTATTGTTCGAGGTAGAGAACTGCTATACCTAGTCTTAACATATTTTGCAAGATTTTCGTTAAGAATAAGCGTATAATAAGTTTGTGTATGTTAAATTTGTGCAACTGATTTTTTATATTATTTTACAGGTTCATAATTCTGTCGGTGGTGTCTGGCTTGGCAATCTTGTACTCGGCTGCTGTCATACTTCTGCCCAGCACGCGAGAGACTATTCTGAAAAGACGGTTCCGTTTCGGCACACCGAATGGAGTGGAGGCGCTAGTGAGAAAGACTGAGGTAAATTCATTGAAACATTTTGTTTTTTGTATATTACGAATAACTCGGCCTACCATTAATTTCGAATGCAGAATGTTTTTTAATTTATAATAGAATTAAAATTCATAAAACCTTTCTAATTACAGGTTGGAGACTTCTTCGTGATGCACCTCCTTGGACAGAACATGTCGCTGCGTGTCTTTGGCGAAGTTCTCGACGAATTGGCGAGAAGACTCCACAGTGATTCGAACCCGCCATCGGCACCCCCCACCATTGAAATGTCGCCAATTTACCCGAACATTCCAAAATATGGAACCGAAACGGAGAAATAACCGAGTGATAGAATATCAAAATTTGTAAGAACAATCACGTCATAACAACGTGTTGTTCACTTACTCATAACCGACTGTGACTTCCATACTGCTGTCTACATATCTCTCACGTCGACTTGTGGTTTTCCACATTGTAGGTGCGACGTGACGCACAAAGTATACATTCCTGCTTAATATCTTCCAACGTATTTTAGGGTTTAATTGACAAAAGTATGAATGACAACCTCTGCCAAGTGCCTTGTTAGTGTGTGGCAAGCTTTAAATTTAGGTCTCAATTCTAGCGTAAAAGTTGTGAATTAGGTAAAGTTTTGAAAATAATGTTTTTGAACGTATTGAATTTACTATGTTAAATTAATTGGGTGAAGACTGTTGATATATTTGTTACGTGTATTGAATTTTAAATGACAGTCGCCCGTAGACGTGTAGGTTCTATACAAACTAGTTTTAAGTAGTTAAAACCTAGGTATTAATAATGTAATCGGATCGATTGCCGCGCAGGGTAACGACGTGTGTATTTAGATGAACATTGACGTAAAATGTTCGCATTACACGTAAAAGGTGCAAATAAATGGTACTGTATCGAGTAAGTACTGCGTAGTGATGCACTCATTTTACTCAATCGCTTGTGCCATTACGACAGCTCTAAGTTTGTAGCCTTTCGACGTGGCCCGCTTTTTGGGGCCTCAAATGACAGTCCAACATTCCTAGTTAGGATCGAATATTTTACTTTCTTTAGAAGTTATCTTAGTCATCTCTATTATTTTAAGCAGAATACATTTCGTAATTCTTTATTTGTAGCATAATAAGACTTATGTATAAGATACTGTATTTCCAAGATTGAAATTTACATGTTAAATTTCGCGTGATAAGGAACTTTTAAATGCAACGATAACATACGTGTTTTAAGAATCCAGTTTTATATTTTAGTTTCTCAATTGCTTGCAAATACATATTTTCTTGTGCATTATACTCTTTTTATCTAAATAAACTGATGGTATCTTGATTAAACTGTCTTCTTATTTATTCCACAACACTTTAGTACACAATGAAAGAATAAGAACACCAACTCTGAACTCTTAGTTGATACAGTGTGAACGAAATTTAGGAAAACATCTCCATTAGATTACTGACATTTAGGCGTTAGTCACAGCACTAAAAATACAGCTATTGCAAATCACGTGCTACATCCGTTTCGCGCAGATATAATATCTTCTCAGCCACTTTTAGCAAAACTATCAATGTCGTGATAGCATTGATATAAAATGAGTGAG
The DNA here is from genome assembly GCA_030578115.1 of Leucoptera coffeella. Classification (NCBI taxonomy): domain Eukaryota; kingdom Metazoa; phylum Arthropoda; class Insecta; order Lepidoptera; family Lyonetiidae; genus Leucoptera; species Leucoptera coffeella. The sequence continues at coordinate 38,097 of JAMBLF010000083.1, forward strand.
CTTATTAGCATTCTACGACACACTGGGAGACAAATAGACTTGCGGTTATCACTGTCACGTTGGGTGGATATAGTGTGTACTGACTATCTATGTAACGTGCCATAGAATTTTAGTGTACATGATTTTAGTCGCCATTCTCTATTCAAGTTTCTATGTTTCATTCCTTTTTAATGATTATTGAGCCGATCCCGGCGGCACTGCAATGCCGGGCCGACCCGCGACAGGAGTGGAGCGAGCCCCTAACTACCCATCTGAGTGCAAAAATCAGTTTAATATACTGGTCCCGCAGTGCGGGAACTTTCAGATATTAAGCTGAAAAGAACAGATACTACACTTTGATCTTAGCCAAAAGGCCGAGAAGCGATACATGTCAAAGCCATAGATAACATTAAATAATCGTTGTTGAACTTCAATGATACCGAGTTTTAAGGACAAGGTATGAGGACGTGCAGCGACATCTGTTATTTATTTCAACTCACATGTTTGAGGTTATTACCATCTTCTGTATTATAACTTTAAAATATAATATTTTATTACTAACCTAAACCCACATGAAGAGCACCCAATTATCTTAATAGGTCTCGTATATTTAGTGACTATCAAATGGGACCAACTTTTATGAGAACTTTGTCCAATGCACCTTGCAGTAGATGTGTAATGCTCTGACTAACTGAACTTAATTTGGGTATGTTTTTCTTTCTGCAACAGTCAGCATTATCTTTATCTTTATCAATATATATATGTATATATACTCACTCAGACGAACCGGACGATTATAAAAAATCTTCCGTGACACTAAATTTAGTTCCATATAACTCATTTTCTTGCTTACTGTGAATTTCCCTTTACAAGTAAATCACTTACCGATTACCCCAGTCTAGTTTGGCGACTAATCTCAGCCTCAGAGCCCTTGTTTGATCCTGGGTTAAGGTCCCTGCTAACAATGCCCTTCTCCCATTCAACAGCTCCCGCATCACTTTGGCTACTGCACTGAAGCGATATGTTTCTCTCTCCTGTAATTTTGGTATAATGGCTTAGTACTAAGGCCCAAGTCTACTAATGCATTTTAGAACATTAGAAGTTTAATATTACTTCACTAATAGTGTGAAGTTGGTAGGGGAAAAGAAAAGTGTCAAATTTCACCATTGATGGCAGCAAATGTTAAAATTTGCCTTAAAATACCGAAACTGTCAGTTTTACTATTCTACAAAGAACTTTACACTGTTAGTGAAGTGATATTAACTGTTATTTTGCAAAAAGCATTAGTGAACTTTGGCTCCTGGGTAAATTCCATGGTTACCTGCCCCATGCTTTTCTGGGTTGTTTTGTGGCACATAGAAGACAACTTAAGGAAAATGAGAAGTAAATATACTTGAATAATTCTATAACAACTCTAATGATTATGATAAATGTGAAAGATGATAAATAATGATTCCGAGGTTCTTTTCCAAATTCTTTTTTTTGGCAAAGAAATCATTAATGAAGAAAATGTTTAAATTGATTTATGCTTTTAGAGTAACTGATCAGTTTGTTTTTACTCATCCACTTGTGTCACCACATAGGCAAATATTGTGAAAACATTGTGAGCAACCACGCATATCGCATATACTTTGGAAAGGCAATAACCAGAACCCATATACACCATAAACCATTTTTACTTAAAATATTACCCTTGAATGAATACATTGCTATTAAACTTACCACATACAACTTTTTCCACAATCTTGCCCATTCTCTCAGAACACTGGCTATTTCCCTCACTAAAGGATCATCTTTTAATTCAGCAATAGCTGTGGGCCCAGTTCCCTTTACTGTACTTGGTCTAATAGATATAACGCAGGCTGGAAATATGCCCCATGTTGATCTGTTCTTGAGAGCAAATCCTCTGTACCAACCTGGAAAAAAATTTAATGGTTTTATAATAACACTAATAATATTCAGTCTTCTACCAAATTTCTTACACAAATCAGTGAACAAAAACTTTGTAATTCTTTCACCACCAATGGTTAACAAACCAATGACTATTAACTGTCTACAGAATAGGTAACCTTTGTCATGTATATGATGAGAGCACTACAGCCAGGGGCCTTACTCCACTAATGCAATGTAGGCACAATATTACTTCAGTAGCCATACAGTAATGCCCGTAATTTGACACTTTGGCACATAGTGGAGTGCCAAAAATGCATTAGTGGAATAAGGCCCCTGTATTAAAAACATCAAAAAATAAGTAATTATACACCAGAATGTATTTTTCTTGCTACACTTATTCCAATTTGGAATGAACTACACGTAATACTCATAGAATACTAATAATTATCATTATTATATGGTTTTTGATATGATTACAGATCTGTTTATTACCTCCATGTTCTTCAAAGATTTGCACTGTATCTCCAATTTCAAGGGGCAGGCCACAGCGGACATCCCCTTTCCAATTATATACAGCTGAAAATAATCAAAATAGTTTCTATTACAAATGATATAAATATAATGTTCATTAACTACAGCAATTGGTTTTCATTATATTTATTAGACTTTTAACTTTCTCAACTAGAAAACTAGGACTAAGCTAATATATGGTAATATTACAATCAAGTCTTTATAATCTCTCCACTATCACTAACATATAGAATATGATAGGAAACACTATCCAATACTACTACTAGTTACCACTAAACAATATTCAATTCTTTATGGGTTATGAACTGCAGTATTGCTCAAGGATAGATTATATAAAATATGTAACTACTGCTGATGACATGACATTTATTGAAGGAAGGGCAAACTATAAATACAGCAGCAAAGCTGTCCATTTAAAAATATTTGTTTATGTTGTGCATTTTAGGTTTTATTTTGATTTCAATACTGAACTGGAAGTTCTTGACTATCATAGTTTACTGTTAGTAATTTTGAACTGTTATAGAACTTTGCAGATCAACAGAGATGATAATAATCTTTGAATGTATGTCTAAAAGTAAAGATTTTAATGTTTCTGTAGTAGTTGATGATCAAAACATTATGTGGATAAATATCTACAGCTATAGCCTGAATAAATTTAAAGATGAATTAATCTATATACCAAATCAGTGACATCTCATTTAGTTAAATGAACACAGTTGACTTTGTTATACTTATTTACTAAAGTAATGGAGAAGGAAATACATAAATAACATTACTTAATTAACTCTTAAGGCTTAATGGCACTTTAAATTACTTTAAAGACATAATTATTACCATATAAATAGAATTTGATCAATTAGTAGCGAGAAACTCTCATGATAAAGGAACTTCGGCAATCAATATAATTTCATGTATCCTATGGAATTCCAGCTCTAAGAGCGTTCTGGCTCATATAATGTATTAAACACTATTTATTATTCCACTCAGATCATAACACATCCCATTTCCGCTAAAAAGTAAACCCGCAACAGGATACAAAACGATATTAAATTAGAATGCAAACTTACCGACTGCTAATTTGCAGGTTTTTAAGGGCGTCCACATTTTCACCATTGTGACTATGTAGGCTTAATCCATTACATTGAAAATATTTATAATCACACCCATGATATTATTAAATATCAGTACAAATACAACAAAAAGAGTAATTATAATCAGGACAATGGATGGAAAACAACAGCGATTTGACCGAACAACACAACACAGACAGCAAGTAAAAACAACTTATTTTTATTTTATTGTAAAGCTCTATTCACACGATTGGATTGCCCTTTCGTGACTACTTTGATTCTCACGTTAGAGTACCCGCCACATAAGGTGGCAGTAGCCAAACTTGGAACTAAATTTGACGTTTCCGCCATTGCGTGTTATTTTGTATGAAAGGTAAATTTAGTATTACCAGCGTTGTGTTTTTTGCCCACTCTTTGTAATTTTTATGTTTGTTAAGGGTGATTATAATAAATTGATTTCTGGAGTTTCTTGTTAGTTCTTCTCCAAGGGTCTCCGCTGAACTTCTTCTTCTCAATCGCTACGCTCTTATCAGAGCGGTCGTGGTCTTCATGACGTGGTATCTTGAGCAGCCGAAATGGTTGGTGAACTAACCTCGGTAAAAATATGTAAAGACAATGCTCAGTGCCATGTTTGAAATAGTTTTTTTACATACATACATACACATCACGCCTGATTCCCTGTAGAGGGGTAGGCAGAGATCACGGATCCCCATTTGTCCCGATCCTGACAGACCACTTTCGCTTCATTGACATTCATACATTCTCTAATACACTCTCGGCGGTTATAGGTACTCCTAACGTCACCTTTTTTCAATATAGCGTCTATCTGACTGTTACATATATGTCTTATTAGGCCGGCCCCTACGTAACCGCCCTTCCACTTCACTCATATATATTCCTTTTGTCAATATATAGTTTTTTTAATTTGTACTTAGATCATAAAATAACTTGAGAGAGCTTATGATAGGGCCTATTTTGAATAAAAATATTTTGACTTTTGACTTTGGTATATTAATTTGTTTTATTTGAGTTTATAGCTCTGCAACCAAAGATCGTTACAAATGAAACCTCAATATAATGTATCGAGCCGTATGGCACAGTGAGTGCTAGTTTTGGCGTGTTTACTGGCAACACTGGATTACGCGACTGTGGCGACGCCTCCAACTGCCACCTTATGTGGCGGGTACTCTACGTTCGTCTTTCATGCATTTATGAGTTAAATTGGTATACGTCATAACAAAAGATTAAAACGTATTGTGTGAAATCTTTTAAGGAAGCAAAAATAATTTTAATTCCATAAGTGACGCTTTGTGTAGGCTTAAGGTTCGATCGTCGAAATCCAAGAATGCGACAAATATAAAGGAATACAGGAATGATATGTATTAAAAAAACGTTAGATCGAATTCAAACGCAGCCTAAATATGCCTTTGAAAGATGCTTCTTCAAATAAAGTTGTCGTTTAAAGTAGATATATCTGTAAAAAGATAATCATAGTATTCTGACTATTATTATTCACGTTACACAATGGACAAATCTTCAAAGGGCTCGATTAAATAGCGGTCGTAAATGGACTTGTTTATATCTTGAAAGAATTAGAATTTACATTATCTATATCAACTACATTATATTCGTATATCAATTAAGATTAGAATTAATGTAGGATTATATTACAGAGAAGATAACTTTTTATTTAAGTGAACGACCTCCTTGACGTGAATGATTAACCACCTGAACGCTAATCGCGAGGTTCCCCGTTCCTTTCCCGGTGGAGACAAAGTTAATAACTAAGATTTTCTTCTGCGTTCCAGTCTGGTCGTTGAATATAAATCGTAATAATTAAGCGTTGTTACGTGATTATGTATTTCTGAAATATGCATTGATTACTCTTACACAATCTTAGTTATCTTAACAAGGAGCTGATTCGTATACATTGAGGTTCTTTTATCCCTTTCGGGGTGGACAGAACCTCGGAGATATATTAATATCTCCTAGGTAACTTTTAAGCATAAATATTGGGGTTGCGATGTCTTAATGGAACATTGGCCTTTCCATTGCCCGATAAATTCAATTTGACCCTAATCCCTTAGTCGCCTCATCTAACATTCGCCGGGAAGAACGACAGCTAGGTAGAATTCTTTTTACGTCCTAGAGTGGCACGGGAGAAATCAAATTCTTCGGAATGGGCAATAATCTTTCACGACGATTTGGATCATCAACAGCCAGTTACGTTTCGTGTGATATAGCTATCTACCGCAAAGTGAGTTCAACGTGATTATACATAAACTATTTCAGGGTTAGTTTACCTCTATCATTTCTACCAGAGTTGGTGAAAGAATAGTTACGGATAGTATTATATTATCTGTGGTTACGGGTTATGAAGAGTAAATGTGTGTTTGTGTAAAATGAAAGGCAAGTTCTTTATTTTCGTTTTTATTTTGGTCTTACATGTATGTAATTCAAAAGGTATGGCAAGTCATGTCTACTCTTAAAATACGTAGAAATCAATTATGTACCTTCTTCGCAACTTAAATCTATACAGTCATTCACTTGAGTTAATTAGTGCGAAATTATATTATATATTAACTTCTTGGCATGAATAACTAAATTTTAAATATTAAATGATATCAGTAAATCACTTAAATATTGAGTAAGTGCAAAGTATGTGAAATCAGGTATTTAAACAAACCCAATAATTAATATCTTATGGATGTACATACATAATATGTACATCTAAAAAGCACCTCGACTATTCTAATTATTGAATGCCAATGAGTTATAATTTCGCACTAACAAAAAATATACATAGACCTGCAACCTGTTTCTTACATATAAATCGTAAAAAATCACTCTTGCAATCACAACCATACTATTAACGCATAGTTTCGGGTACAATCTCTCACGCAACACATAGTGCTCAGTCATTACAAATTAAACTAACAAATAATATCAAATCGATTGCTTTTTAGTCAACACTACACTAACAATAAATGCAAACGTCATCTTATATTACAATACACATTGTCTTCAAATATACAAATGGGCCAAGACTATGCCATAAATGTACTTAACTAGCACTCAAACCAATATATAAATACATAACTAGTGTCTAGAATACCACATTTAATTCTTGTCCAATTTATATTTAGATCACATATTCCGAAAGGATGAAATTATTTATCATAATGTTATTCTATTATACTGTTTTCTTGCAAAAGTTTGAGCGGGTTTACATTGTCAAAAAAGTCTTTCGGTAGGTACTACAAGAATGCTGTAAACATTACAGAATAATAATTATGACAGCAATCGCAAAATAATGAGACTGAGTAGGTTCATAGTTTTACTTAATTCAGTTATAAAGGAATGAGAAAGTGTTACAAAATCCCATTCACTCAGTATTTCGTACATAATGTAACACTAACTCATTCAATTCTTTCATTAGAGTACCCGCCACATAAGGTGGCAGTTGGAGGCGTCGCCACAGTCGCGTAATCCAGTGTTGCCAGTAAACACGCCAAAACTAGCACTCACTGTGCCATACGGCTCGATACATTATATTGAGGTTTCATTTGTAACGATCTTTGGTTGCAGAGCTATAAACTCAAATAAAACAAATTAATATACCAAAGTCAAAAGTCAAAATATTTTTATTCAAAAGTCAAAGTCAAATGTTTTTATTCAACATAAGTACAAGTACAGTACATTCATTGAAAGTCAAAACATTTGCCTGACACTGGTTGTCTCTTATCATTGAAATTCTACCGTTGGTTCGGAAGCCCTGGCTCGGAGAAGAACCAACAAGAAACTCCGGCTTTCAGGATTTTTTGCCCAGTGCCATTTACAAAAACAAATTTATAAAGAAACATAATTAACTTTGCACATATAGCTTAGATGCACTCATTGCCAACCCTGAGCATCGGCAAGGTAGTCTCCGACCGCGTAGTAAGCGCCCCGGACTAGTCGGCCTCTAACTATAGTCTTAAATTTAGGCAAGGGCAATCGCGTAATCCAGTCCGGTAAATGATTATAAAAACGCACGCAATTTCCAAAATAGGCCCTATCATAAGCTCTCTTTGAAAGTTATTTTATGATCTAAGTACAAATTAAAAAAACTATATATTGACAAAAGGAATATATATGAGTGAAGTGGAAGGGCGGTTACGTAGGGGCCGGCCTAATAAGACATATATGTAACAGTCAGATAGACGCTATATTGAAAAAAGGTGACGTTAGGAGTACCTATAACCGCCGAGAGTGTATTAGAGAATGTATGAATGTCAATGAAGCGAAAGTGGTCTGTCAGGATCGGGACAAATGGGGATCCGTGATCTCTGCCTACCCCTCTACAGGGAATCAGGCGTGATGTGTATGTATGTATGTAAAAAAACTATTTCAAACATGGCACTGAGCATTGTCTTTACATATTTTTACCGAGGTTAGTTCACCAACCATTTCGGCTGCTCAAGATGCCACGTCATGAAGACCACGACCGCTCTGATAAGAGCGTAACGATTGAGAAGAAGAAGTTCAGCGGAGACCCTTGGAGAAGAAGTAACAAGAAACTCCAGAAATCAATTTATTATAATCACCCTTAACAAACATAAAAATTACAAAGAGTGGGCAAAAACACAACTCTGGTAATACTAAATTTACCTTTCATACAAAATAACACGCAATGGCGGAAACGTCAAATTTAGTTCCAAGTTTGGCTACTGCCACCTTATGTGGCGGGTACTCTACAAGTTGTTTTCAAGTAACCTATCAAAATACCAACAACTATCAAATGCAGACTTCATGAAACGTTTGTTCGCTAATAACACCATGAAACAGAAACTGGATTGAGCATTGAATGGCATCATAATTCTAATCCACTACTACGAGGTAATAATTCATCAAATATCAAGAAATTCGCGTATTGTGTTCATATTAAATATAGTCTTGTTCATATTAGATACCTACTAAATATTGCCAAACATTAAGTATGATAACTGTACAATTAAATTTTTTCAATCATGCTTATTTCAAACCAGTAAATCATAGTAAATCGCCTTATAAACAAAGCTATGTATTTTTAATAGTATAGAAATGATTCTTACGATCAATATGCAGTCACTACAGTGGTAATACTATCGATTCGATATCGATTTATGTATCAAAAAATAAATCCTACTCGTATGCTATACATATTATATAAATTAGTATTAATGGACTAATTCTTTCATTATTGCACAACAATGTTGTTACGTTTTTATTTAGTCAGACTTCGACAACATAATAACCTAAATACGTATCCATAAATATATACATTCTACTAATATAATATAACAGAGAAATGGTGAAAAAATGTGTTGTTCATGACGTTTTCGGAACTTTAGTAACACGTACAGTACAGTATTATTGAAAATGTTGTTTCCATAGGCCTTTTCAACTATAATGAAGAACTGTAGTTATAATAAGTCTACTCTAGTTTATTACTTCATATGCACCTTTACAGTTATATATTCATTCCTTGTAATTCCTTTCAGACTCTTCCTGATAACCTCGAACCCATAATTCCTTAGTTACTTGTAACATTATAATTCATAATGGCATACGAAACATTGTTGACAGGTTGCTATCCCATCACCTAACAAATTCCTTTAACCCCTAGTCCCTTCATAAGCGTACATTTATGGATAAACCAACCACGTCAATCCGAATCACTTTCGTCCTCCGTAGAAGATTCTGAGCCTGAACTATCGGGATGGTTCTTTGTGATCTCTATACAATTATCCACGTCTGTAAGCCTTTTGATTGAGCGACCTGAAACGGTAACAAAGCAGGATTTAAAGCCTTATTTCATACATTCATATTTATCACGCCAACAATAATAATATAATATGTGCATATTATATGCATATCTACTTTTGGTGTTTCATGGTTGACAGAAACTTGACGTAATTAATGCTCGGTCAATTTTATCATTTGTACAATAATAAATACTATAAAGGGTAATATAAAGATTCCCTTGTTTTGTTTCCCAAGTATTATAAAATGTTCTAAAATTCCTCTCATATGGCCATATAATAACTAACTTAATAATTGCGGACACGGAAACGTGAACTTCTGACTACCACGGAAGAAAATAGTCGTGACAGTGTTTGTTTTTGTGTTTATTACGTTAAAAATCATACGAGTATGTGAGACAATAAAAACTTGTCTGTACCATTAATATTAACGTATAGTTTCTGTATATGGTGAAAGTTACATTATAGTGTATTAGTGTTACTACGATACCTGTAAGCGTAGTCAGTATCCTAGGTTCACTTCCCGGAAGTACATTAATAGGTCCAAGATTCTTTGCAAGGTCCCGGGCTCTCTCAGCACCCGATACTGAAATAAATATACAGATATTATTACAATAGCGATATACGAATATAGTCAATAGTTTACGATATTAATGAGATAGAAATGACTTTATATAAATGTTATAACGGAAATGTCGAATTTATTATTATTGTTATTGTCACATCGATTTAATTACTTTAGGTTATAAGATTATTATGATTATGATTTAACAGACATAATATGTCTTAGAACATACATAAATGCAGATACATACAAAATATATGAATGTCTTTTTATACCTTCTGATGCAATCAAAAATTTCATTCATTCATTCATTCAAATGTCATTGCAGCACCATAGCGGAATGAGTTGATACTTCATAGATACGGAATATTATTATGTTACGTCACATACTACCATAAAAATAATAACTATTATTATATAATAAAAACTATTATTCGTATAGGCTTACCTCTAGTTCCCTCCGGACTATTGTCTTCCGTCATATCAACGCGCTCAGTCCTATAGAGGCCACTCACTAGATCCCACACGAATAGGCACTGCGAAATTAAATATTATTTGTTAAGTATATGCATACAGAGGATATTAGAAAATGCATTTAAGTATATTGACTCTTCTCCCTTAATCTGCTACGAAAGGCCGGAAAAAAGACCTATAGCTAGACTATAGAATTCATCACTACTCCGATATTAATGTTGCAGTTGCCTACAGATATAATGAGAGTACGTGTGTGTATGTATTTATGTTAAGACATATCAGCAACTTGTTACTCATGTATATCATGTTTCTTGAATATTTTTTGTTTTGTCTTTAATATACATATGTCCGCGAGGTTCTGTCCGGCCTAAAAAGGATGGGAATCTATAAAGGAAGATGAGAATATAATATATTATTATTTTAACTATTTTTTTTTAATTATTCTTAACGTTACCTCAGCAGCATATTGCCGTCGATGTACTAAGCAACCAGCACTAGTTTCTTTACACGCCTCGCACTCGGCGACCGCGTTCTGGTTCTCACTCGCCCACAGCCACATTGCACAGAGCTACAAATAATCATCAATAATAAATCTATGAGGACTTCTTATATCGTATTTATTATATATATTTATATCGTGACATCTTATATCAAACTATTCTAGTAGTATGTATCTATGGACTCAATACCGTGCCTAATGACTCACAACGTTCTAACACATTCGACGTTGGCATGAAAGTTCTGGCTAACATGAATAAATATACTTTAAATAAACTTTAAGAGTATTTAATAATTAATTTAAGCTTGAGTTTGGAGAAAGAGCAGTATCAAAAAAGTGCCGTGCTAGTTTAGGACGTAAATATAATGTTAATAAGAGATTCAGAAAATATTTTCAGCAGCGAGATAACAACACTTTACCAATATTCCATTTAAAGACCATCATGACCCCGATAATTTTGCTGGATATGTTCTAGATGAAATTAAACCTCCAAGGTACCTATAAAGGGATTCAAAGACGAAAACATATATCAATAAACAAGTACTATAATATTTTTTTATAGAAACTTACCCCTGACAAGCATCCACTTGACTGACAGACGTCAATAACATGGCAACCCCAATCAAAGCAATAAATAAACTTCTTCCCGCTTATTTTGCAAAGGCGGCCACACACTTCGTTACACAACAGTTCGATGTCTAACGATCTCTGTTGAGCTTTGATAGTGAGGGGCGCGAGTTGATTGGACGATGTCGTCCTGATTCTGTCCCAGGCGCCGACGCCAACTGCTTGTAAGGGCGCGTATCCTGCCCCGTGGGCCGTTAGATGTAAGGCTACGTGGTATCCAGAGATGCAGTCGTCTGGAAGAGTGTTGCCACAAATTAGCTTCAATTAAATATTGTGCCAAATAAGTCTTCTTACTCTAGCGTCTAGTTTGAAAGAGAAAGAAAGACCCAATAATAAAATTGCGTAATGTGAATCTGAATAAAGTAAAATACTTAAATTAAGGAGACGTATCAAATATCATTACAACCCCGACACTAAGAGTGACAAAGTAGGTATTATGTTTCAGAGATTCCTTAAACTGTGAAAAGGATTAAATATTTATAACAAACAATTAAAAAACCTTCTTCTTCACTATCATCGCTACTAATACTATTACTAACCTTCGGAATCCGTCAAAATCGATGTGATCTCATCGTCGCTCTCCACAAAATACCTCGTGAAGAACTTGCTGCATTTTGAATTCCCGGAATGCACTAGATACGGATCTTGCGGACTTACTATGCAATCTGACAGCGTCTTTGACGTATTATCATGAACTGCCACGGTTTTCAAGGAGCCATCGTCGAGCATCTCCATAACCCTGTACTCTAATTCACTCGGATCCATTTCATTCTCTAAACTCGATAAACTGGGATTTTTCACTTCACTAGTCGTAGGTAATACTGGATTGATTTGATTATGTGCCCGCAGCACTACGTTTTCTACAGTCGGCGACTTAGCTCTTTTGGGTATCTTATTGGCACCAATGTAATACTTCCTATTACTCCTTAACACTCTAAAGGGAACTATGTTTTCGTTGTTATCTTCTGAGAATTCATATTTCTTATCGGCTAAACGGCGTTTGCGGAACATGCTTAGTTTTTCACATTTTGTATCGGCTTCCTCTACGAATTCATACGCCTTCTCTGCTATAGTACGATGAGTTTCATTAAACCTCGACATTCCTTCTGCCGGCCGCCGCCTCGGCGATCTTAACGGTGGACTTATCAGTGTCCTTATAGACGGTGACGGACCTTCCCATTCTTCTATCAGATTCTGAGATATAGAGGAAGCTTGTATACACAATTCTTGTCCTAACATCTCTGGGATTTGCACCGGCCTAGACAACTGGTAAGGCTCCATTTCTAGATCAGAGAAGTCGGCTAATATATCTTGGACTACATGGTTTTGGTATTTGGGCGATTGGAAGGCCACAGACAACTCCGACAAGGGAGTGGCTGGATTCGTGTCTATGGCGTGAGTTTGAACCACTTCCTCTTTCTCTGCTATTTGCGATTTTGTTTCCTCACTCGATTCCCTTTGTTCCTGGTCTGGTTTAACGAACTCTATTTCCAAAATGTGAATGAAGTCAGTATAAATGATGATTTGATTAGAATAGGCTAGTTGGACTACTGGCTCGTACATGCTTGAGTCTGAGGCACAAAAGAATCTCGTATGGATGGCAAAGTTATGTTCTAAGCACCTTTTGCCCCAATTGAGATCTTCTGAAATAAAAAGAATTAAATTTAGGGACCATTAAGTTAAAACAAACCAGTTCTCAAGTTACTTGACGAACTTTGATTCCTTTTTAAACAAAGAGCAACAGTAATAATTCCTAAACAAAACTGCTTTAATTATTAACACAATTGCCAAAATATTTGTTAATTCAACATAAGTCGACTCATCTGATATTTTAGGATTTATTTAAATAGATACCCTGAACTGATTTAAAAAAATTAATAATATTGTACTGTTTCATAAATATATAAGTAGCTTGAAATAATATAAGGTAAATAATTAGCAATACCTTCATCCTTAGGTAGACTTGCACATTTCTTACATCCTAATTTGGGCACACCTATCACACTGAGGTAAGAACGTTCTGAACAGGAATCACTGGAAAAGAATAAATGTAATTAATACACCAAAAAAATTATTACTCACATACAAACACTCCAGACCAATTAGAACTTATGGGTTAGTCAGAGGTTTTACATATCCACCTCTATAATTAAGGAAGCAAGATGAATTCATCAGTTTCAAGGTCTTTTCCCTAACAGTAGAAGTAATATGAAACAGTAATTCTTAAAGTTATGAAAACTTGCTTCAAGCTTCAATGAGGGTAAACCCAGAACTTTTAGTTAAAAATCCTTTATATTTAAATACACATGCAAAATTTTCTCATATATAGCAGTTAATTAATTAATATTCAGATAACAGACGTTATTTTTTTACTATATAACATTTAAAATACTGTGAAAGTACTTACGCAATCCCATAAACGACTAAAACTCCTGGATTATGCTTCCATTGTGCCATTGATATAGTCACTTTAGAATCTATGCAGTCATCTCCAAATAATGGCACACTGTGAACTGGTTTAACCGATTGACCAGGGACCCATAATAGAAAATGAAGACTGAAAGAATAAACGCAATTTATTATCCTACTAGGTACTATATACAACATTATGAAGAAATAATGTTATCCTTCATCATATAGATAACAAGGTCCTATTTTAAGAGAAACAACAGCATATTTGGTAACTGTTTACTAGATAAGTTATGTGTGATTGTAAGCAAAGGTAAATTTTGTAATTTTGGTAATGGTTATTATTAACCTTTGGTACAAAAATATTATGAAAATTTATAGTTAATAAATCACCTCTTACAGGAAGCTAACAAGCAGGTACTTCAAGTATACTTTCTGGTGAAGGGACCTGTGTATGACTAATGATACATAAACAATAGTATCACATAAATATTTAATTGTATTTCAAGGCCACTTCTTCCCATATAGCCTAACATTTGAAGCACTACTCAATAGCATCCAACAAGTCTAGTTTTTGCATGTAGTTTTACTATAATTTCTATAAATCACTAATCTAAGTAGCTACCCAAGGTTAAAAAAATTAAGGAATAAATTCATTACTTACGTAAACTTAGAACACTCCCTAAAATTGTTCTGTGTATTACAACTATAGGTGAAGCTTAGAAGAAACTGCCCACATTGTGACAGACCCATAAATATATGTTCTCTAAGATATGTCATAGGAACAATATCCATTAAACAAAATCTAAGTCTTGGAGGTATTTTTTCAAAAAATCTTTTGCTCTTGGCTCTCCTTCCATTCTGATATATGGTACTAAAAGTCTGAAAGAACACAATGATTTGTTCATATAAAATCTTGTGAACAAACAGCTTAGTATACATCTGATAACAAATCATGAAAAAGGGCAAACTAAAATAGTAGTTTGTTTTTTTGTTTCATAAACATCAATAAATATATAAACACGAATGATATCTTTTGTTTTATCCAAAGCCTAAATTAATCAAAGCATAATAGATGGACATCTTTATGTTAATATTTAACTCTGAATATGTTTACAAAAAAACCATTGAAAATTAACTTTAATTATTTTAACAAGAACATAAATACTTGAACAATAAAATAGCAAACTACTGGAATGGAAGTATATTTAATTGATAAATTAAAAATATTATAGTGCACCATTGAAGCAAATATTTGCATATTTTGGCAAAAATATAAATATAAACGTTACCTCTCTGTTGAATAATTTTCTAATGATATTGCTATCATGGTCAGCATCATCACAAACAACATTAGATAAAGATTTGGATAACTTGGAAGGTGTTTTTCTGCAAAAATAATCAGATTCTTCCTCAGAAGAATCCATATTTGTTTGGTTCCATCTGATTCAATTTTTATTTAATTCGCTAGCTCTGTGTGAATTGATTCGAAACCGAAACAGACGAATCAACATGCTCTCAACTCAATGAAGATTTTTTGTTTGTTCCTAGCTTCGCGATTACCAAACAATACTCAATCCTAATTTCAACAAATAGTTCATCTACGATACTTCAATGGTGTACTTTTTGTATGAATAAATACAAACGTTGGAAACCACATTGAAACCACTAAAAGTCAAATTGACATATATCAATAAATTGATACAAAGAAATTATGGATATCCTAAATTTTCTTCACTTTATTTTTTAGAGATTCATCTAGAATAAAGAAACTAAATCTGTTTAAATTATTTTACTTCATGTAAACCAAATGTTAATAAGTAACTAGAAATCAGCTCTATATAACAATACAACATAAAGAATTAAAACTAAATAAATATTACCTAACGTCCATCAGTATAAGTAAAAACGATAATTTAGTGCGCTTTTATTTAAAAAATTACTAATTAATTTTAACTTACAATTAATTATCGCACTTTGTGAACAATAGGTACCTATTAATGTAGAATATGCTTTATTTGCAATGACAGCATGGTTAATTCAATTCAATTCGTCACCCAATCACTATTCATTTTATTTTTGTTCTGTATCATCGGTATAGAAATTGAATTTTAACGTACTATATCTTGTTTTCTTTTTGTTTGCTCGTTGTTGTTAAATTCTTTTAATTCAAGTATTTATAATTATTAATGGAGCCAATGAATCTTGGTAGCCCCCCTCACTCTCCATCGGGAAGTCCTAATGTGGTGTATTTGCCGCCTTTCATATTGGGAGAGGTTAACCCTCCAGCTACTCCAAGAACTAACAGTTTATCTCCTACAAAAGGACGGACATTAGCTTTCGGTATGTATCTTAGTAGCTTTAAACCAGATAATAACTTGATAACGATGATAATATAAAGCTTTGACTACAAAGCCAGGAATTTAATTTCCCCATATGATTTTTTATGCATTCCACAACCCTTAAAATTCATATTATTCCATTCAGAATTGAACCTCAAAGCTGAGCTCTTATAGAGCATGGCCCAAAAATCATTAATTATTATTTTAACATCTAGCAGCTATGATAATTAATTTATTTGTAAATCACAGGTTCTACAAGTCCTCAAGCATCAACACCAGATCAAAAACATTTCAGGCAAAGTATGTCAGTCCACCAACAAGCTTTATACAACCAACAGAATATATTTTCCAACATCCCTACATCTCCAAATAATATCAGTTTTTCAAACAAAGCTGTGAGTGGTCCACCAATTGAAGATCTTTTTGACACTATCAAGAGCAATGAGCCATCTTTCAATAAATCCACATTTCAAGACAACAGTTTCATGGGATATAATAATAATTCAATGATGCAAAATTCCTATGTGAATAATTCTGTGGCGAATCAGTCAATGTCTGTACCCTGGCAAGACCACTGCTATGAGCAAGATGAATATTGGGTCACTGTTTTTGGATTCCCTCCCAACATGTCAAATATGGTGCTAGCAAGATTCAGTACATGTGGTGCTATTTTAGGTAAGTTAGAAGCAACCGTATCCAGTGTTTAAACACTGTACCAACAACACTTTACATGTACCAATGTCCAAACAGAGGAGTTAATTCCCATTTTTCCTTACACTAGAATACAAGGCAAGCCATTTTTCCATCATTGACATCCATACACCTAAATCTTGCTTGGCAGTTATATTTAATTTTACTGAAACTTGGTGACAAAATGAGAATGAGACATATACAATTATTGAAGAATATATGGTTGACACATCAGAATTAATCCCAAATGAGTCCCTTCTTCGTAACATTCTATTCAATTAAAATTTCAAACCTATTTTATAGCGTTCATTGTTTAAAATTTGCTAAATCTGTTACAGATAAACAATATCCAACACAAGGCAACTGGGCGCATGTGAAGTACGCTACAAAAGCTGAAAAGGAAAGGGCTTTAGCTCTGAACGGCAGACAAATCTTACCAGGAGTAATGGTAGGGGTTGTGGAGTGCAAGGATCCACCAAAAATCACAGCCACCAACCACAACTCTATTGTGGCTTTGCCTGAAAGGTGAGTTTGTTATTTAATTATTTTCTGTAGCTTAGACTCTTAACTAAATCAGAGTTCAGAGCTAAGATGCCAAACAATTGAAATTTAATTTAAATACCTCAATCCTGAGTTCCAGCTCCAAAGTTAAAAAGTTCAAATAACATAGACAGTTTATTTAAACTTTATCAAAGATTGATATTAATTATCTTTTGTTAGTAAAATAAATAATATTTTATAATAATTTGAGTGATAGGCATTTCATATATTTGAGTAGGTAGGCTAAACACCCAACCTATAAATAATATAACTAATACATGTTGTTTCTTTTTAGGCATACAAGTGGAGGAGCAAGATCTCTTTGTCCCACCCCAATACCAACAGCCCCAGTGCCTCAAAGGTCCAATGGCCTTCTCTCTAAGGCCCTTGATTATGTACTAGGGTGGTGACAAACATAATTTAAGTAGCATAAATTCATAGGTTAAATCTACCTTTGTAAGTACTTACGTTATTCAACAAAATGTATATTAATGTGATCATACTAAATTTATTTTTATTGGAACTGATCTAATTTACACTTGCAAATATAATGTTAAAATAAATCATAGTTGACATGGGTTTAATAATTACAGAGAATGAGTAGTATACTGTATACTGCTCCTAAGACATGTGTTCATCAGAATATTAATTATCCAACAGTTACATATATAAAAAAGCACCACAATAGTAATGCAATTGATGTTATTTTTTTATCTTAAGTTTTGAATTATAAATATCTATAAGAATTAAATTATGTTTTGTTCTTAAAATTCCTCAAGCTTTACTTAATTAACTTTACCTCATAGTAATTGCTTTACACACATGTCTATTGTGCATTTATAGATCTAGTTCTGTAATGGTGTAATTTAATCTAGACGTATACTTTTATATACACTCTTAGAAGGTCTTTTTCCACTAAAAGTGGTAGTACTAGTTGTGTTCACTTCTTATTTTTGATTGTATTTGAATTCTTTAGCTCTAAAAACTGGGATTATGGAATAAGCTACTCTGTACTAAGAATATAAAACAATGAATAGTAGACATACAAGGATTATAGGGTTTCCTTGAATCTGTAAAATAGTGTTATAGAAGTTCTCATATACAAATCAATAAATAAGAAAATTCAAGTATGCTTAAACCATATGAATGTCTTAAACTATACAGTTTCATTTTAGATTATGCTGAAATGCATGTTGATAATGTATTGTATACAAACAATAATTTCAGGAAACTTACATAGCATAACATTTATTTAATTAAATGTATGCTGTGTGCAAGTTTAGAACTAAAAAATTAAAGAATGTAGTAAAACTATCTTTGTTCTTTAATTTAGATTACAGAAATTCACTACTTCTTACTAAAATATTTTTGTGACAAATGGGAAAGTTGTGATATATTGTATTGAACCAGAATAAGCAATTTATTTGTTTACATTACAATGCATTCCATTCCCACATAATAATAATATGTTGAATTTGTACCTACTGATATATAAAAAGTTACTTAACTGATTCATTTCTCTTCCATTTTTTGCATTTTATATAAATAAATAAATTGTGAAAATTGTACTAATGTGTATTTTGTTTATTCATTTTGTTCATCAAGGTCACATTTAAAATTTGTCTTATCAGTAATACATATATTCACTTTCATAAACCCCAAAATGGCTGACAGAAAAAAGCAATCAAAATTATGTTTTGTCACATATCACCCAGATATTCCATTTGTTATTTGAGCTTGGACGATTACGTACGGGCAGGCCCAATAAGACATATGATGGCAGATAGACACCACATTGAAGAACGGAGACAAGTACCTATAACCGGTGAGGGTGAATGAGGTGTATAAGTGTCAATGATGATGGGGTTTTGTGATATCTGTCTACTCCTCTACAAGGTTATGGACGTGATTTGTATGTATGTATTACAATGAGGTTAGTAGTAGTTGGATTTATCTTTGAAACTGCTGATATTTGGTAATTTTTGATAAGGCTACAAAGAAAACAATAGTAATTTTGTGTTTAATTTTAATAATTTATAAATCCATATTAAAATTCTAATTACATTAAAAGCTTATCCCTATAAAATAAAAATGAGTTTTAGTACTACTAAAGAACGGAAAAGGCTGTTCTAATATTTTTGGAGATAATTCTGAGAGCTTATGTTTTAGATTACTTTAGATCTTGATTGATTGATTGTCTTATGGGCTGTCAAAACCAAAGTATTGCAACTTGGACAGATGCAAAATATCAGAACAAAACACACTAACATAGATGAAATTTAAATATTACTTAGGATGTTCTATAGTAGCATTAGCAAGGTCTGTCATTTTTGGATACTTTATATTATGTTTATCAAGTTCACTTTGTGACCAAAGGATCATTCTAAGAAGACTACATAATTTTGGGTTTGTGTATTCTTGGTTTTCCATCTTCAAAATAGCTGCGTTTAATTCACTAGCAATCTGTAAAGTAAGAAAAGGCAATTTAAATGTTAAAAGTCTTTAAAACTATCAAAAATCTTAAGAGAAGTTAAGGTATGTTGGGGATGATGCTAATTATCCAGAAATACTCTTTAAACTTCAAGTAAATACTCAATTACTGTAATTGTTCATTGGTCTCAGAATCAGGATGTGACACTTAATATTACATACATACACTATGAGCTTTGATAGATTCTTTTCACCAATGAGTAGTTTCAACATTACAGACTTCAGATTACATAAATTATTATTAGTATGGCTAATACTCTTATGCTCTAAGACTGTACACACTATTCATACCTTATGACTGTAGGACGGTAACAGAAGATCAGCAAAGGGAGAAGCGTGAGGGTCAGGGAAAGCTAACAAGGCCATGGAACGCTCCAACTCCGACAAGGCGTTGGGGTCTGCGGCACCTGCTTCAGCCAAAGTGGCACTGGCAAATGCCAGGGCTTCTTCTGCTCTACCTGCCCTTATTAATTCAAGGAGCTGCAGTTGCTGAAAGAATATTTAGAAGGTTTAAATCTATGTTAGATTAAATCAGGCAATAGCTTTATAGGGAGTGAAATAAACTGAATATAAAAAAAGAATTCACTGCTATTATAGAAGCAGAAAAAACACTAAATATATTTTCATGATATAATTTCAGGTCCAAAGTAAAAGGAATATATTTTTATGTATGAAATGTAATGTATACCTAACATCATAATTATTGCTAACCATTAACCGAGGAAACCTTTTCAGGACACAAAACGATTTTTAGTTTTGTCATTATAATATAATTTTTTTAATTATATTTTATAATATAATTTTAATTATTAGAACTTACCTGTAAATGGAAATATAAGTATCTATCATTGTCCAATAGTTCTGGATGTAGGGCATTGACCATAGAAATTGCTTCAGAAATTCTGCCATTTTGAACAGCTTCACGAATCATTATTCTCTCATCTAAAGAACTACATAAGGCTGGCTCCTGCAGTCCAGCTTCTTGTTGGAATTTCAGTGCAGCCTCTTTAAAACCTTCTGTAAAGGACAACACACACTTGATCAATATCTGAACAAAGGAATGCAAGGCCATATTACACTTACAGTAAAACCCAAGGAAACATTACAGAGTCATACATGCAGATATATATTATTTCAAGTTTGTATACGAGTTACCCTAATTCAGTGTGGTTGAGTCTTACCTGTAACTAAATAGTTCATAATGAGCATGTTCATATCTGTTCGAGATATCTGTAATTCTTCTGTTTTGTTCCTGTCTATCATTTTTTTATCCTGTTTATCGCTGGAACTGTTAGTAGATGTTTCAAAACTCATTTTGACACACCAGATGATAAAGCAAGATACCAACAAAATCAAATTAAGATTCGTAAACAACTCCAACACAAATATCAATGTACAGGCAATTTTTCTTGAGAAAACTGATCTACATAGAAAATTATCTCCTTAATTTGATTGTATAATGAAATTACAGTGTGAGTAATTCAAAAGCGAGATAATCGAAACTATATCGTAGCAAAAGATTGACAAAATATCCAATTTAACAACAAAAATCAATGTGATATGACGAAAGTAGAGACTACGACGGCGACTGACAAAGAACTGACTGACACATCGCACGAATGTGCAATTTCTTATTGAGTTGATGACAGACTGTTTACTATGGTAGTAGTCTCAGGTAGTAGTACACTGTACTGTATATATCAAGGAATATAAATTTACAATCGCTTAGAGTTACAGACAATATTGAACTTAATTAAATGTTAATTTTGCTCTTTTTCATTTAAATCAAAAAGCACATCACGTAATCTTTTATCATACATCTTCTTCTTCTTTGGGTGCCATCTCCTATCGGAGGTCGGCTATCATTGAGGCTACACGATCACGCGATGTTGTCGCTCGGAAGAGTTCTATATTACTCGTGTTGAACCACTCTGCGAGATTCTGCAGCCACGACGTTTTTCTGCGGCCAGGCCTTCTTCGACCTTCAACTTTGCCTTGCAGAATAAGTTGCAGTAGATTGTATTTGTCGGCGCGCATAATATGACCAAGATATTGCAGTTTCCTCCTTTTTATGGTCTTCAAGAGCTCTAACTTCTTATTCATTTTCAGTAAAACCGTTTCATTTGTTACACGATCCGTCCATGATATTTTCAACATCCTCCTATATATCCACATTTCGAATGCTTCTAACCGTTTACATAACGTCTGGGTTAGTGTCTAGGCTTCTACTCCGTATAACAGGATTGAAAATATATAAGACCGCACTAAGCGGCATCTCGTGGAGAGTTTCAGATTCCGGTTACAAAGAAGGTGATTCATCTTCATAAAAGCGCCTCTGGCTTGCTCTATGCGACATTTTATCTCTACACTCTGGTCTTCTTGGTCGTTCACCATACATCCAAGGTATTTATATGAACGGACTCTCTCAAGTGGTTGGTTTTTAACGCTTATAACTGCAGACATCTGTGGCGTACGACCTACGATCATGTACTTGGTCTTCTTTATATTGATGTTCAGACCGTTGCTAGCACTGATCGACTCAACACGGTTAAGTAACTGTTGTAGATCTCCCATAGAGCTAGCTAAAAGGATTGTATCGTCCGCATATCGGATGTTGTTGAGGGGCCTCCCGTTTACAACGATCCCTTCGGTTGCATTCTCAAGGGCTTCTGAGAAAATCTCTTCGGCATAGAGATTAAATAGCAAGGGCGATAAAATACAACCCTGTCGCACTCCTCGTAGAATTTCCACATCAGCGGTAAGTTGGTGTTCCACGCGTACGTTAGCGGTCTGCTGCCAGTATAGGTTCTTAATGATGAAGACGTCTTTGGAATCAAGGCCTATTTTCTCGAGGATCTGAATCAACTTATCGTGTTTTATGCGATCAAATGCCTTTTCATAATCTATGAAACAGACGTATACACATCTGTCCATATCCCAACAGCGTTGCATCAGCACTTTATAACCAAATAAAGCATCCCGCGTTCCATAGCCATTTCTAAACCCAAACTGTGTCTCTGAAATGTTATCTTCGCACTTTCTGTATATTCGTTTATGGATAACTTTAAGGAAGATTTTCAGGACGTGGCTCATTAGTGATATGGTGCGGTACTCGTTACATCGTTTTGCGGTGCTGATTTTTGGCATAGTAATGAAGGTGGAATGGAGCCATTCTGAAGGAATTGTGCCGGAATTATAAATAACATTGAAGAGATTCACAATGACATCTAGATGGTCGTATTCTAGCAATTTCAAAACTTCCACGGGTACTTCATCTGGGCCTACGGCCTTACCGTTCTTTGCAGATTTTATTGCATAAGAAATTTCATCTTTTGTGATAGGGGGTCCAGTTAATTGTACATCTGTGCTTAAATGTTCCCCTCTTTGGTCATTAAAAAGCTCCTCAACATATTCTTTCCAGATCCTTAGACGGTCTTCTATACTCATGGCGTAGTTGCCATCTTTATCCTGAAGAGTAGAGGCTGATCGTCGTTTTTTCTGCCCAGTGAGTTCGTTTATCTTCTTATACATATTGAAGGCGTCATGTTTGGCTTGTAACTCTTCTATCTCTGTGCATTTGTCATTGATCCACAAATCCTTAGCCTCGATACATTTCTATATTATATATATATTTCTAGCTGCCCGCTGCAGGGAAAGGATGTGCTTATTTACTGGCGGCACTTACTCGCCATGTCACATGGTAGTCATTGAACGCATGTAGCATTTTATAGAGAAGTCCTTTCCACCAGACTTCCCACTACGTTCTCGTCACCTTGCCGCTGTGTGGTCGGGGACTGCTTATTCAACATATTCGCAGCTAACCATCATATCTGATGGCCGTTCACTATCCGCCACCTGTGACCCCGATGGTAGCCTACAGCTCAGCCCCACGAAATACAACTCAACATCAAACGTGCCTCAAAACACTAAAAATACTAAAAACTCATTTTTCAATAAATATTTTGCTATTTTTCATACATACCTACATACATACACATCACGCCTTATTCCCTGTAGAGGGGTAGGCAGAAATCACGGATCCCTATTTGTCTCGATCCTGACAGACCACTTTCGCTTCATTGACATTCATACATCCTCTCATACACTCTCGGCGGTTATAGGTACTCCTAACGTCACCTTTTTTCAATATAGCGTGTATCTGACTGTTATATGTCTTATTAGGCCGGCCCCTACGTAACCGCCCTTCCACTTCACTCATATATATTCCTTTTGTCAATTTGCTATCATTCATCCGCATAACATGTCCAAACCATCGAAGCATGCTCTTTTCAATCTTAGTCACTACATCTTCTTTCAAACCGCAACCTTCCCTTATCACACTATTTTTAATTCTATCATTCAATGTTACTCCTAACATGCTTCTCAGTGACCGCATTTCGACGGCATTGATTCTACTTTCATGCTTCTTTTGCCATACCCAACTTTCACTACCATAAGTCAATGTTGGAACCAGCACAGCCCTATGAATAGCCATACGTGCCGATTGAGAAATCAACTGGCTACCCATAACACTATACATAGCCCCATTAATCTTATTACCTGCACACACTCTACGTTCAATATCTCCCTCACATTTTCCGTCTTTTATCACCAACGTCTATAAATCGATACGAGCAATTGATACGTATACATATATAAAAGGCTCTAAGTCCCTAAGGAGGTAAGCAGGACTATCGAACGCCACCTGAAACGACCCTGAGAAATCTGCCATGCTTCACTCACAACCATTAACTTTCTTATATATGCTCTTGTATTCCACTGACAACAACTGACTCGAGACCATACCGCTCACAGCCCCATTCAACGTATTTTCCTACTTTACTCTCCTTTCAATATCACCTCTTAAATATTCTTCCCATGTAAACAAACACTCTTATTTCAGAAAAGAGAAGATTTGAACCATGCATCCCATTCTGACTCCTGCTTGCACGTCCCAGATCTTATTATCAGTTTCGTTTACATTCATTACTTTTTCATACAGTTTGCCGGCAACACTAAGACTGATGCCTTGGTACTGTCTCCTGGGCACGATGATATCCGTCCTCCAATCTTCAGGCACAAAAATTTCTGAAATAGCAACAAATTCAAGAGGCCACCACCAGCTCTCAACATTCAGCCTGTTTTACTCTCTTTATACTTTACAATGCTTTTATGACAATAGATACGTAGTTAATATGAAATTTACAAAAGGGAATGTGTGTAATACATATATTTCTTGTCCTTTTACTGACAGAAATCTATTAAAAAAGAGGTTCTTGAAATTATGTGAGTGAGACATCAACTTATAAATTATATTTGTAAGGAAACCAAGGTTCAATGATTTCATTTCCCATAGAGATCCCGCCACATAAATTGGCAGTAGCCAAACTTGGAAATAAATTTGACGTTTCCGCCATTGCGTGTTATTTTGTATGAAAGGTAAATTTAGTATTACCAGCGTTGTGTTTTTTGCCCACTCTTTGTAATTTTTATGTTTGTTAAGGGTGATTATAATAAATTGATTTCTGGAGTTTCTTGTTAGTTCTTCTCCAAGGGTCTCCGCTGAACTTCTTCTTCTCAATCGTTACGCTCTTATCAGAGCGGTCGTGGTCTTCATGACGTGGCATCTTGAGCAGCCGAAATGGTTGGTGAACTAACCTCGGTAAAAATATGTAAAGACAATGCTTCATTGACATTCATACATTCTCTAATACACTCTCGGCGGTTATAGGTACTCCTAACGTCACCTTTTTTCAATATAGCGTCTATCTGACTGTTACATATATGTCTTATTAGGCCGGCCCCTACGTAACCGCCCTTCCACTTCACTCATATATATTCCTTTTGTCAATATATAGTTTTTTTAATTTGTACTTAGATCATAAAATAACTTTCAAAGAGAGCTTATGATAGGGCCTATTTTGAATAAAAATATTTTGACTTTTGACTTTGGTATATTAATTTGTTTTATTTGAGTTTATAGCTCTGCAACCAAAGATCGTTACAAATGAAACCTCAATATAATGTATCGAGCCGTATGGCACAGTGAGTGCTAGTTTTGGCGTGTTTACTGGCAACACTGGATTACGCGACTGTGGCGACGCCTCCAACTGCCACCTTATGTGGCGGGTACTCTAGCCTTCATTTTGGTACTCTACTATTGTTTTGACAGCTATTTTTGTCTCTGGTCAATATTTAGTGTACACTCACACACTCAGTTAGTAGTTTTAGTTTCAATTAAAAACACAAAATATTTTTTCAGTTACGTTTACGTTATAAACTTAAAACTTTTAACTGCTAAATCAATATGCATTAATTTACATTGCTGCATAGCAGTGCAAACAGTTTTTTAAATTGTTGTAATCCATAGACAATAATTTCTGTACTTTGTGTGTGGTCACTGAAGTGCCATTGACTCGCTATTATGGCGCTATTCTGGCTGTCAAAATATTAGCGTACCACTTTTACGGCCGAGATGCAGATTTATCGCTATAGCCTCGCAGTTGAGTGGTTGTCAAAGTTAATTAGTGGAGTAAGGGCCCTGGATGTGTGTAATTATAATGAAATTGCAATAAAAGATACTTCACTTTCACTATTTTATTTTCAATTCTTAATGGCCAATAACTTATGAATAATGAGCTGATAATACAATTATTTAGAAAACCTATCCTATTTTAATTGAATATGCTTGGTAACAATAATAGACACTCAAATTAAAAGTACAACTAATATTAAGAATAGAAAGAAAAGTCCCAACTATGTGGCTCGCTTACCACTGTCACATTGTTAAGACACAAAATTTTAAATCTAGACATTTAGGTATAACAAGTTTCTGTCAAAGAAAGCAATAGAAAGTAACATAAAATGAGCTTACTAGTTTTATTACAATTTAATGATACAATCAATTATATTGATAATTAATAGCTGGGATATACAGATATTTTTTTAATTTAATAATAGAACTGTACTGAACTTTACCAGATTAAGTTTTTTTATTGTAATGTGTTTATGCAAGTGAGGATAGTTGGAATTACAGCTCATGAGCCTCAGTTCATATGAAGGGTAGCACAATGAATCAGTCTGTTTCCACATCCATTGAAATTTGGCTGACATATACACTATAACATGTTTGTTTGAAAATACTATTGTATCATGATTAAGTAATGTATTTGAAAAGTTGTACATAGGTCGTTTGTTACCCGTCACACTGTGGCATAACCAGAATATAATGACTCGTTTATGAATATGCATTTTTCAATATTGTCATTTAGTAGTTCAAATTATTACATTTGAATACTGAATGGCAATTATGAATTAGTGTGAAATGGTAAATTAGTAAGATTTATATATATATTGATTCTATAATTGTGTAGAATATAAGGTGTAATTTGGGTCATTATAGTTACGGTATGAGACTTGTATAAAAGCACTTCTTTATATGTTAATGATTATGATTAACATACAAGGCATCAAACATCAATGGTTTGATAAACTGTTCCAGACAATCATCAAAATAGGTTCAAGCACAAATTACAATGAGGTAATTAGTCTCCAGAATATATCTCACTGAAAAATGCACTGTGGATTGGGACTTTTCCGTTGACATATTGATGGATCAGTATTTAAATATACATACACACAGCATTACAAGAAACATGTATAACAAATATCTAGTAAGCCCTTAAAAATTACGAGTAAGTTTTTTATATTACCATGCAATAAAGAAACAGTAAACAAATCACTAAATTATAGAACACTATAAATAAACTACAAAATAATTTTATAGTTACCTTTTGTCTAAGTTGTTACAATCCTCAAGATACACTTTACATGACTATGAACAAACTCGACAGCTAAAATAATTTAACCTAGTAAATAAGTTGATACTAAAAGTAATCATCAATTTATGGCTACATCTGTGGACAAATGAGAATATTATCAACAGGCACTCTGCGTGATTTGTATCACTACCAACTAGAACAGTAAGTAATCTACAATGTTCATATACAAAATATTTGCTTGTAACAAGTCAAGTGCATTGCGTTTGTTTATTTGTATGTTACTTCATAAATATCAGTCTGATTTCAAGTGGTGTTGAATTGAACAGCTAATTTGCAAATGCCAACCCTATGTCCCCCACAATTCCTCAGTCTATGAACACAGTATTGTATATCCATTAATCAAATCTTATTCAACTAAAGCATTATAAGCTAGGTACTTTTACACCATGTGGGATGAAATATAAACAATATTTACCATACAACAGTGGTTAATAATGGGCATTCCATTACATCACCTGGCTTTCTTCACAGGTCATTCTAAATATTTAGTTACAGTACTATAAAAAATGAGAGCAAATGCAGTGTCTTATGCAAATTATAATGCCCAATACTGACCACCAAGTGTATTCAGTGAATCTCAATATTATAAGTTAGCCAATTTTAAAACCCACATATAATAATCACATTAACTTTTAGTAGAGGAAATCTGAAAATCATTACACCCTCTAAATATTTCACATCAGAATATGTTTTCCATGATATAATGTAGCATATCAGCTTAGCTCAGCTTGCAATATCCACACTTACACCAATCATTAAGAAAGATCTGAAAAGAAAGAATAATACACTAATCAATATTTACCAATGAAAATATTAGTAGTTACTTTACTAACAAACTAAATAAACATTTGTGGCCTATTCAATCAAACAGCCTGTACTAGTCCACTGCTGGACGTAGGCCTCCCCAAGTGTACGCCACAAAAGACGATCTTTCGTGGCCCTCATCCAGCCACTACCAGCAACCTTCTTGAGCCATTGGTCCATCTGGCCCGATTCCACCTGGCCGTGGCCTATTATCCCATAGCATATACCTCAAATACCTGAAGGAGAGATACTGAGATACATAATACGGCTCAGTCACTTTTGAATATAAATTAGATTCAAGCCAAATTATTTCAGAAACTTAGTCATGAATGAAAGTTCATAAGCTGAATAGCAGCTGTAATAACCTATTACAAACCCACAATACATTACAGGGCTCTTACTCCACTAATTAACTTTGACAACCACTCAACTGCGAGGCTATAGCGATAAATCTGCATCTCGGCCGTAAAAGTGGTACTCTGCTAATATTTTGACAGCCAGAATAGCGCCATAATAGCGAGTCAATGGCACTTCAGTGGCCACACACAAAGTACAGAAATTATTGTCTATGGATTACAACAATTTAAAAAACTGTTTGCACTGCTATGCAGCAATGTCAATTAATGCATATTGATTTAGCAGTTAAAAGTTTTAAGTTTATAACGTAAACGTAACTAAAAACGTAACTGAAAAAATATTTTATGTTTTTAATTGAAACTAAAACTACTAACTGAGTGTGTGAGTGTACACTAGATATTGACCATAGACAAAAATAGCTGTCAAAACAATAGTAGAGTACCAAAATGAAGGCTATTGAACTAATATTGAGGCACGTTTGATTAGTTGTATTTCGATAGCGCTTCAGTGGCCAAAATTTGTTAGTGGAGTGCGAAAAGTGTCAAATTACGGCCATTGAACTGCCACAATGTCGACACTGAAGTAATATTGTGGCCAATATGAATTAGTGGAGTAAGGGCCCAGGTCTTTTTGTATGTACAACTTAGAAGTTTGTAAATAATTGCAAATTATCATTATGAAAGTAAGCAGTTACTAAACAATTAACTTACAGCTTGGAATAAGATCCTGGTGCATTAGATGTTCCGATTCCATTCCATGCGGCATGCAAGTAGGTGGAGGTCTGCGTTGTACCTGAACACAAAATATAATGAATACAAAAAGTACTTAGAATATTTTAGTTGCACATGTGACAAGTTACCTATATATCATATAGAAAAACATTATAGAAACCTGTTATTCTTTGGGATAGCCATATTCATTATACAATCAATAAATATTTGCAAAGCTCTCCCAAATGCGATTGGTATGCAATACATGTAATGTCAGTTAAGACTTTTTTTCCACGCTAATACTCCCTTATGATAAAGTTCTTCAAGATTGCTGATGTACACATTAAAGTAATCATTACTAACAGCTTGACCTAGTTCAATGAAATATTTTTCTTGCACAGCAAAAAATTAAAAACAAAAGTTACATCTTTTAACAAATTGCTTGCACAACTCATCTAGTGTCGGTTTGTCTATCACTGCAATAAACTTCATAAGTTTTAATCTAGGTTACAATGCCTTTCCATTATTTAAACCAATACTATTTACCATATTTTCGAATTAATGAGTTTCATGGAGATGTTAATTACTAATTTACAACATAAATACTTATTAACAAGTCAGCTTTATAAAATAACATACCTGGTCAAGATTGAAGCGCACAAAGGCCTCATATTGTTCAGCTAGTTTGCTGCTTAAAGCAGTTTCATATTCAGCACGGAGGGCTGCTTCCTGTTCACGTAGCATTCGCTCACAAATCATGCGGACCTAAAAAAATTTCAGTGATTAAAATCTCAAAAAATGTCTTAATTTTACATTTCTACATCTTAAACTTACTACATAAAGTAATGGAGTAATAATATTAATTAAAAAAACTACACACGGAATTGCAAAAATGGTTATGCCAAACTTAGACAATGCAGTAAATATTCAGTGTTAGTGAATCTTAAGTAAAATACTACTAAAAACCCATAAAAAGCTTTGGGATTTATAAAACCTACATTATGAAGTTAACTTAATAATAAAGAGCAACAAAGTATACCTGCTTGAAAGTGAAGAGGGCCCGATTGTGCATCCTTTGAGAGCCATGTGCTGACGAGTGGTGTGGCGGAGAACAGTCACCCTCACTGCCACTGGATGAAGAGCAAGATGCAGCTGCACCATTGTTCAAGCGCAGCTGACGACGTCTCTGCAGTCTCTTGATTTCATCACATATCTCTTGTGCCATACGTTCTGCAATAAATATTGTTTCAGAGAACTGACTTTACCTGACATACAAATAATAAGTCTAAAGTAAATCTAAATCTGTTAATCTATAATTAGATAATAAGCTTACATATGAATCAATATCAATCAAGAAGGATAAAAAGTAATAGAAACAACATTAGCAAAACTTATAGGTTTTCAATACTGTTGATTTGAAATATTGGTGGCTATTCTATAATCCAAAATCAAAAGATCTATTGGTTTCTCCTTACAAAACTCAGATGACAAAGCTCTTTTTAACTAGCCTGTTTGCATTCAAATAACATCCCAGACTTGCACTGACCAAAAATGCAGTACAAATGTTATTAATAAACTTTTTATAACAATACAATATAATGCTAATCACATGAAAATAGGGCAGTTAATGTCCTTTTTTGGTTCTAAGTGAGTAGTTATAGAAAAGTAATGATCAATATAAATACACAACATTGTTAGGAATTCTCTCATAGGTATGATCATTGTAAATGTTAATGAAAAACTATAGTGAACAAAATTAGGAGTTATCTATCAATCACAGAGCTTTAAAT
Organism: Leucoptera coffeella; assembly: GCA_030578115.1. Taxonomy (NCBI): domain Eukaryota; kingdom Metazoa; phylum Arthropoda; class Insecta; order Lepidoptera; family Lyonetiidae; genus Leucoptera; species Leucoptera coffeella. Next base: position 69,491 of record JAMBLF010000083.1, read on the forward strand.
GTAATTCAGTAATATATTTTTGTTTTGTTGTAGGTAAAGTCAATTATCACAATGAAACCACAAAATGTGCTGTTTATGGGAATTATTGAGTTAAACAAAAAGCATTTATGTATATGAATATGAAATTATAAGCAACTTTGTAAAATCATTTAGTGTAATTGAATCCAAACGAAACCATCTCTGAGACAAAAGAAATAACATGACATAAGATCTATAACGCAAGAAAAAACTATGGCGATATAAAAAATACAGCTGACAAGGTACAATTTCGGAAATGAGTTTAAAATTAAAATTTCATACTAACTTGCACTCCCAAGTAGTCTTAAAATCTAATACATCTACATAATCAAAACTACTACTACAATTTGAAGTTGAACAAACCTGGGGTCAATCTAGCAGGTGCAGAAACACTTTCAGCAAAGGCTGACGATGAGCTCCTGGTTTCGGTTACTTTGATTCCAGGACTGGTACATGGACTATTGTTGCTAGGGCTTGTCGTGAAAGGTGCACATCTTCGCCTTTTAGCAGGCATTTGAACCATTGATTCCCAATCTAAATTCCTTTTCAGTGTAGCGCACGCCATTTTCTTTTTCCCAACGAATACTGCTTTGAACTAAAGTACACTGACGGCTAATGAAAATATTTTAAAGTATTCACTCCGAGAACGCTATGAAAAATATACCTACAATTTAATACACCACACACTGAAATTAAATATATTACTAAACTAAAGCTTTATTACGAAGGATTGTCTATTTAGTAAAAGATGAAATTTACAATTGAAGATAAAAACGAAATTCAATAATGGCTGCTTCTAGCTGGGTTGTTTTTTGTTTGTTGGTTATGAAACGTCAGTCAATCTGGTTTTGTTTTGAAATCGTTCGTTGGAATTGACGTCTGTGAAATTTCAGTGCTGCCAGTTTTATCTATAACATTTTTAACCAGTGTTTCACTTGTTTGAGGCCATCCGGTTTTTTGCAATTATAAAGCATTATAGGCATCAATTAATCAACCTTTGTATCAACTACGGAGCATCACCCATGTTTACAGCAGTACGCTGCAAGTAGCAGCACAAAACTCTAGCACTGATTAAAATGTGGAGGGAGAGCTGCAAATCAGTAGTTCTGCACCTAATACGCGGATACCTAGAGAGCCATTCAGAACCGCGCACACCCGCCTTTGTCCTTCTAGCCCCCAACACAATGCGCAATTACGGTCAGTGTTAATGCTTCTTACCGCTACTTATTGGTTTTCTATACATTATTTGTTTCTTTTATTCCTCCAGCGCATCCTAAATTTTAAAAAAGAACGCAAGAGTACTCATAAACAATCTTTGAAGTGTCAACATTACAACTTGTATATGTAAACGGATTTGATTCTTTTTTAATTTATTATTTATGTATTTATTTGGGAAGTATGTTCCGGCTAGCACCATAGGTACACGCTTACATATTATTCAGATACACCATATGCACATATATACATAGTTCAGCCTCTACGTCCCCAAAGAGAAAGGCAAACACTATCGATCGCCACCTTGAATTATCCTGACAAATATTTTTTGCTTCACTCACACGCATTAATTAACCTTCTCATACATACATAAAAAAATAGTAAACTATGTATAAATATTGAACTGTCTGGTAAATATTTATAATATTTAACTCATTCGGAGCCAACGACACGCCTCGCGTGTCCATGAAAATTCTACTCGCCACGCCGCGGACACGCCTCGCGTGTCCATAAGTTTTCGATTATATCTCGAGAAGTACATGAAAATTTTTTATAAGAATTTGTGTACATGGTATTTACCACACGAATAACCATATATTCACGTGGTTTCTACTTTGAAAGAAGTTATGTTTATACTAAAAACGAACCCCTTGTGGGATGCCAAGAACACGCGACGCGTGTCCACTTTGAGTATGCGACCAGAGGTTCTTAAAGTTTGTGTAACTTTCCATCAAACTCACTACGTTAGCTTGTTTATTATAATATTAGTACTTACAAAATAATATGTTTCTGAGTGATTTTAGTCGATAGATGAGTCAATAATTAATATAGCATACAAACAACAAAAAATATTATAAATTTATTAATATATAAGTAAGTTTGAGAATCACATCATATTTAATTTACCTATTTACCTAAATATCCATATTCCGCCCTAATTCCTGGTTTAAAATCACTATACTGTTGCCACAGCCTTATCTCTTTCGTTGCACAAACAGAACTAAGGAAATAAACTACCACAATGTATTATTAACGTATTTAGAAACATTAAGTTTGTCGCAGAGCCATTGGACACGCGTGGCGTGTCCATTTTTTCTTAGTCGCAGAGCCGCGGACACGCCTCGCGTGTTGATTACCGTTTGTATGGCGGCTCCGCTAGTAAGACGCTGAAAAATGGCGCGGCGTCGAATGAGTTAATATTTTTATTAGATATGGCAAGCTCTGTGTATTTCTTTATTGAGCTTTTTATTGTCTGTCAGTCATCTTTTTCAAGTCTAATCTATTTATTACTTTAAATTGTAATGTAAATATTGGTAAATTTACGAAATTCTAATTAAAGTTTTGTGTTTGTAATTTTGGAACGAATTGTGAAATACTGCGGTTGTATTGTCATACATCTAGTGTCTACAATCAAAATCAAACTCATCCAAAATGGGCAACGAAATGTCTCAATCTGTGATGGAGAGTATCCTTTTCAAATTGAATATTATTGTATGCTTTGTTCATTTTAGCTACCTAGAGCCCCTTAAAAACATTCAATTGTATTACTTAAACAATTATTTTGTTTTATAACTATTAGTAAATATAATTGTTTATCGTTATGAGTCATCAGATATCAGTGTGACTAACTTTCATTCATTGTTTTTTTTATATATTGTTGCTCATTGATTACACCAGCACGGGATCATCAGATTTGGTTCTAGACAATCTGTTAATATGATGGATGCAGTTGATTAGGATTCACATCCTCAAATCATATTAGTGTTTGGTAGTAAAGTAAACACTATGGAAATCTTTCTGTCCGTCTTGGTAACTAGGTATTGTGATCCTTTATCTTATTTATCATTTGTATCTTATATTGATTTACAAGAATAGTTTTCCTTAGCTTCATAATTCAGAGCATCTTTTCAATTTGAAGTTTGCTGTTAAAGAATTAGAAAGAAATTCCAAAAGATGTGAAAAAGAAGAGAAAATGGAAAAAGAGAAAGCTAAAAAGGCTATCCAAAAAGGAAATATGGAAGGTGCCAGGATACATGCAGAAAATGCTATAAGACAGCAAAATCAAGCTCTAAACTATTTAAGGATGTCAGCTAGAGTTGACGCAGTTTCTAGTAGAGTACAAACAGCATTGACTACAAGAAAGGTATACATACAAATCCTTTGCATTTCTTAAGGAATAGGCAGGGATCTGAGATATCCATTATACTGTTTAGCCAGTTTTTTTGTTAAAGCTTCTGAAGAGTATTCTCCTGTTGGGAGCTTACCTATGTCTGGAACTAAACAGAAAATTGTCACATGTAGTTTATTGACATTTGTTCAAATATAGCATATTTCCATTTTTGTAGTAGAGCTCGAGGCTCATTATTGATATGCTTACCTTTATTTCATTTTATTTGCCACATGTTATTGAGAGTTTTTCATGTGTCAAGGCTCTATCCAATCCTCTGGGAATTATATGTGTGCACCAGCATTAAAATTAACATCTTAATTATGTTTTCTTACATTCTAGGTCACCCAATCTATGGCAGGTGTAGTAAAGGCAATGGATGCGGCCATGAAATCTATGAACTTAGAGAAAATATCCAATTTGATGGACAAGTTTGAAAGTCAATTTGAGGATTTGGATGTTCAATCTTCGTACATGGAGAACACCATGTCTCAGACGACCACTACAACGGTGCCTCAGGCCAATGTGGATAAACTGCTGCAGCAGGTTGCAGATGAAGCTGGGTAAGTTATTTGCTGTTGATAATGTGTTTAATCTGCTACTCCCATGCTAGTCTGGGACAATGGCATGCTAGCTGGGATGTAAAATAATGCAAACGAGCTGCCATTCTTGTCGTCATGTTGTAGGAGCTGACTAAGGCACTACAGGTCCATAAAATCCGTTGGGTGATGCGCAAGCAACCTGTAACCAATGTTCTGTATAACATCACAATCCCAATATTCATGCTGAAAAATGACTTTGAAAATATTATTGTTTCCAAGGTTCTGTCCACCCCAAAAGGGATTAGAGAATGTGAATGTTTTTTAAGATGACCTGAACACCTATAATTCTATGATAAGTCTGTCCACATTTTTAGCATTTTGCTTTGGTCATTATTATTTCTGTAGTATTACATAGTATTATATTATCTGTGGTACTACTGTGGATAGTTACCCTATTAAGTCAACATCTAATAAATAGGTGTCTGACTCATCTGAAGTCATGTTACTTATACAACATAACAATTTTTCTTTCAACATTTGTTCCCTTTTTTTAATGTACAATATAACTTAATATGTAAATTAATCTAAAATTTTTTTGATTCCAGATTGGAATTGAACATGGAGTTGCCGTCCAACATACCAAGTACCTCTGTGGGGACCCCAACAGTTGTCTCTCAGGAACAAGACGAGCTGACACAGAGACTAGCTCGATTGCGCCAGACGGAGTAGTGAAGATCATTCCTCATAGTGTTAAGATAACTATTGCAGTTTGTAATACTGTATCTCACAAATGTATATTTATTTATGATTGTCTCTGTTGGCATGAAGCAGAACAATTGTAAATGTTTTGTAAAATATGGTATAAGGAAACTAAGGTTATATGTGAACCCTTAAGGTGTCTTGGAAAAGATTTTTGAAGTCCAATTACATTAAGACACTGTATTATTATTTTTTATCTAATTTAATACTGCATCATTACATAACATTCGGCAATGAGTCTATTGAAACTAATTTGCATGTTAATATATCGAGCATCCTTCAATTTGGAAATACGTAAATTATTTTCTTAAATTTTTTTGTTTAAACATTCAGTGCTATTCTAAGTAATGAGAAAAATCGTGGATTTTATAACTTTTTCAAATATTTTGTTACTAATGAATGCAGGAACCATTGTTTTCCTGCTAATTGTTGAAGTTATAGAATGTATATAATTAAAACTTTTATTTGCGTACTTTTTCATTTATTTCCCATGCCACTTAGAATAAGATATCCACTTTTGTAAATTAGGTAATGAATTTATAAATTCACTTATTACATTATTTATCATACTGAATTTACAATTTCTGTTTATTTTAATCCTGTATTACTCAGACCATAGAAAGTAGTTGACACTTTATACATGCTTACATACACATTAAGATCCTTGCGTAAGAATAGTCAGACATTCTCGTGTCTATCTCCCTGATCGTGAAGTTCAATTTAGATACATCAGACTCACCTTGACTAATCGTTACCGAACATGAAAGACGTGTTTCATGTTGCTGTGTATTTGCACCGACTATCGATTATGGGATGATTATATCTATGCATTCAGCCTATTTTTTTATATATTTGCTTTAAATAAACTGTACGGGGTAGTTACTCGTACTCTTACGACTTCCGTATCTATAATGTTCTTTTGTCGGGCTTTACTTACTGTTTCAAAGATTCAGTTCATTACCAGATTTGCCAACCAAACTTCCAATAACAGAACCTATGACGTAAAAAATAAAACACTTGAAATTTTGATAATTACTTTATTGTTTAAAAAAAATCTTAACAAGGAGTCATACTTCCAAAATAACAAAGCGTAACTATACTTTTGCTTAGCAACTAATACATGTGCACTAAAGTTCGGCTTTAAAAGCCTTAGATTTTTACGACTAAACCTAAATAGGAATATTAATATGGCATTGCTACGGTGCGCTAATACTGTGAATACGGGTTTGGTCAAAATTAGGCTAAAACTGTGCCGCCGTTCTAACGACGTGCGTAAATTGACTGACTTTAACTCTGCACAGAAGGAAACGAAACTAACTAAGCTACATTGACAGGAGAAAGAGGCATTATAACGCAAAGAACTTTTTCTACTATGTGATGTTTTAAAACAAGACCCATTTATAATATCTTTAAAATCGCTAGTATCTAGGGATTCAAATCTAGTTTCAAAGAGTACATTGAACAGACAAACTATGTGTATCTTCACATGAACATTTGTAGATAATTGAACTTTATTATTATAGAATCCACAGAGTGGTAGAGAATAAAAAGTAACGTCGCAATCACGAGCGGCGCTAGTAGCTAATACGTTAACAGTAGGTGATGTTAGGTGGTATTCTTTGGCCGTGGGGTATTGTTAAGCGTCGCCGTTGTCATCGTTCTTGAACATTATCTGGTAAAAGACCCAGTCTTCCAGGAATGAGGGTACGAAGGCCTTGCACGTAGTGAAGGTGACTGGCGGCTGCAACTTCTCAAGTTGTTGCTCGTATAACTCCAGTGATTCGAGACAGATGGCGCCGTTACCCTGTAAAAAGAAGTACCTTATATGTAGATATACATGTATTAATAATTTCGTGCAGGGGTACGGTAGACTTACCAAAATAACAAGCAATTAAAAATTTAATTCAATTTTATTGAGTATTTCGTTACATTCTAATAGCACGTGCACATTTCTATTTTTCGTAATGGCCTCTCGTGTTCACATTTATGGCTCTGTCTATGGCTTGGCTAGCGATAAATCGCCGTGTTATTATACTCGTAAGGTAATAAAGTACTTAAATTGACATTAATTCAAGGAGTGACTGACATGAATTGAATTACCACACTTTGGGTGAGTACTATCTGGTGAATAGTGGGTTTGATGAGGCAATCAAATGGGTGGATTTAATGCACAATTGCGTTAAAACATGCTACACCGTTTGTAATAGGGTGAGAAGAGCATATCTTATATGTAACATACAGATTTATAACTTTATACAAGGATGTATATTGTATAGTTAATACCTCTTGTTGAACTGCAATTGTATATAGCTTATAAAGCTGACAATAAGGCCATAGAGGATTTCGTAGTTTCATAAGTGGATTGACATGGATATTAGAATATTTCATTCAACATATGCTAGAGATCGCGCCACATACGGTGGCAGTTGGAGGCGTCGCCACAGTCGCGTAATTCAGTGTTACCAGTAAACGCGCCAAAACTAGCACTCACTGTGCCATACGGCTCGAAACATTATAGGTTTCATTTGTAACGATCTTTGGTTGCAGAGCTATAAACTCAAATAAAACAAATTAATATATCAAAGTCAAAATATGTTTATTATACTATTTCAAACATGATTAATAATTAACGGGACTTATCCTTCTTATTATATATTACATATATTATGTGTTCCTTCACTCTGTCCGCAATAGACCGTTTAGTCTGTTCGACATAGGATTTCCCACAGCTGCAATCAATCTTATACACACCCTTATATCTTATATCATGAGTATAAATCGCGAATCTCTTAAAACTATTATTTCAAACATGGCACTGAGCATTGTCTTTACATATTTTTTACCGAGGTTAGATCAGCGGAGACCCTAGCTTGGAGAAGAACTAACAAGAAACTCCGGAAATCAATTTATTATAATCACCCTTAACAAACATAAAAATTACAAAGAGTGGGCAAAAAACACAACGCTGGTAATACTAAATTTACTTTTCATACAAAATAACACGCAATGGCGGAAACGTCAAATTTAGTTCCAAGTTTGGCTACTGCCACCGTATGTGGCGGGTACTCTAATTTGGATATAAATAGAATGCAAATTCGATATGGCCTAATATTTCTATAAATAATTCAGATATGGTACAAAAATAACTTATTTTCGTAGACGTTACTAACTTACCTAAATAACAACATGTGTTTCGATAATCGGGCATTACCATTCCAAATTAGAACTCTTCGTAAAACAATGACAACATGACATAAAAGACATAATCACAACATGCATCTAAATTTGTTTTTATTTGAGATCCTTATTTTATACAATAGTATATAACAAAAGTTAGTAGGGGACGGCCCAATATGACATATGACAGTCAGATAGACACCATATTGAAAAAAGGTGACGTTAAAAGTAACTACTACCGCCGAGTGTGTAAGAGGAGGTGTATGAGAAGCGAAAGTCGTTTATCAGAATAGGGACAGATGGGGTTCCGTGATCTCCGTCTACCCCTCTACAGGGAATCGGGCTTGATGTATATGTATTTATATAACAAGGCTACAGAGATAAATTTAATGCTAGATCTATTCTCAAAGGCAGCCAGAGGCAATTTTATACTATAAAGCCGTACGTAAATTAGTTGACATACAGATATGAGTTATTTACAAGTAGTGCAACAAACACTAGACAATAGTTTGTTTTAATTACAATTAATGGCAACGAAACACTATCTACTCACATGCTGTAAGAGAAAGGTTATATAAATTAATAAAAGAATAAGATATCAGAAATTAATAAGAAAATAAATTAAAGAAAAATCACATACAATACTAATAGCAAAGAAAGATAGAAAGATTCATGATTATTATAGTACGGGTATTGAAAGGTACTAACTATAAAGAAATGATGAAATCGATAAAGAAATTATTAACTTTCGTTCTCATAATAAAAATTTCACTTACATGTGTCATAAACTTGCCAGTCGGCTTGAGAATCTTGAACGCAGACTGTAGAATGGTGATCATGAATTCCCATAGTTCACCACACGCTTCGTCCGATATTGGTATATCGGTGAGGTCGCCAAATATGTAGTCCACTTTCTTACCGTCCTTTATGAACTTATTTATGGTCAACATGCAGTCTTCAACTATTATCTGTAATTGGTAATAGTTAATCCGGATTTGAAAGATTTGGTACAGTGGGTATGGGGTAGGATATACATATACTTGTAAATAGATTAATTATAGCGATATCGCGTATAAAAATTTTTTTACAAATTTTTTTTAATATGTCGTAATAAATAATATAATTATTATGGTACATTAGTTTCTGTTGTTTTCTAAGTTATGTACCTATGCGATAATTTAAGTATTTTAATAAAAAACGTTAAGTAAGTTGTTAAGGAGATAATATAAGAATTCGGTTTAATGTGGTATATATTTAAAACGATTCCAAAAAACTTCATTATCCTTTCCAGTTCCTGCATTTAGTATAAAAAATTAACACAATTCTAATTGTAGGTCTGGTGTACCTTAAGATTATGTTTATGTATACTCTTGGAATCTTAAACAAAAAAAAACAAGAATTACTTTGAAGTAAACTCACATCAAAATTGTCCCCTCGCCGTCTCTCAAGGACATCTCCACACACCGACCTCATGTGTTTGTTACAAGCCTGCATGACCAGCTCATCGATCTCTAGCATCCACACGAACTTCGGGTTCTCCTTCAGCAACTCGTAGAGAAGGGCACCGTCCCCTCCACCTTTGAAAGAAACGCAATAATACGATATGTAATATGACGATCTTCGTGGCGTGAATGGTTCACCACCTGAACGCTAATTTAGAGGTTTCGGTGGATGAAGAGTAAAGAACGGTTTTCGCTTTTTTCTTAAATATTCTCAGACTAGGATACCCTTAACACAAGTTTAATTGAATTCACCAAGGGGCTAATTGAATTGATAGTGTCGTAAATATTATTATTATAAAAATATGATGCTCGAATAGAAAGGATATAACTAAAGTGACGATAATCCTTTCAGCGATTGGGACTTTCAGTATGATGGTGCTTGTGTATCGTCCCAGAAACCCTAGAAAACCTTTTGTATTTAAGCAGAGAAGGTAGCAAAAAGGAAGAGTGTGTAGACATGGAGATTATTTAAAAACAATTAATCAATTAATTTGATATAAATCGAATTATAGATCCTTTATACCAACTTGCGCGACAGAATTCCTGTCTACGAGTATGAAGAGACAAAACTACGAGTGAAAGTAACCGGAAAAATAATTTCAAAACCTGGAATTACGAGTTAAAAATTACCTAAAATAATAATTTCTTTGCCTTCGTAGTTCTCCTTCCCTCTTTGCATCAAAGTTTCGGTGTAAATCAGATCTGCTTCCGAAATATCTGAAAATAGACATTTTAATTTTAGTACCTAAACATTATTCTATAAATAGGTTTAGTATCTGAAGGCATGATATAGTTACAGAAAATATTTAAGTACGTTTATGTTACGATTTACTAAAAAAGGGATGACGTACCTACTTTACAAATGTGACGTGATTTAGGACACGTAACGCGTCTCGTCATAGAATATACTGCCAACAAATTACGAACTTTAAAATTTTACTTGTACATATTATAAAATAATCAAAATAATGTTGTACAGTACCAGACGGAATTGAAAAATTAGTTTCAGTTAACCTTGCTTACTTATCAATAATTATAGCTAGCAATTTCTCCGCATAGTAATTTATTGGCGCTTAACATAATACTCATTATTCATTATATTGATATTTAAGTTTATTGATTTCACACTCAAAAGGTATGTGTGTCAAATATTGCATCAACATATATTTTCACCTAACAGTCAGCATAAAAGTGACATATATTATGCTACTGTAGAATAGGCAATACACTCGATGGTTTTTCTTACCATAGAACAACTGTAATATCTAAAATACGAGAGTTATTTCATCATAAAATACATCTAGGAAATGCACCGAATACTACCGTGAGAGAAAACATAGTGAGGAAACCTACCAGTTCCCTGAGCAGGCAATAGATAGTGCATTTAAATGGCGACATGGTTTTCCACCTGTCACATCTAGTACTGACTATCTGGTCTATCGCGATTGCGGAGATGAAAACCTGAACCTCTGACTATCCAGCAAGGGTTAATGCTCATGAATGTGTCTGTCTTTTTTGTTATTTTCTGTAACAACTTACTCTGCAAGTCATCCAGCACAAGCATGTTTCCTAATGTTTTTGAGTGGACAATTTGAATTCTTTGGAATGGGGATTGTTCATCAAAAAGTACTCCATCAATATCATACTCTAACAGACGTTCATCTGAAAACATATTAATGTTTCATTTCCATGCTATAATCAGTAGGGAACATTTGGCATTTCTTCACATAGTAACAAATTATAAAATGGTTACCACAAATAGCTATTCTACATAAAAACCAGACATTACATAATTGTGGTTAAAGTTGTTACATGAATTATTGATAGATTGCCAGATCATCACAAATACTAAAAATATCACCAAATCTCCTAATGTCTTCTTTAGAGAAGTGGAGTAAAAAGATGACTAGTGATATTGTTTATAAAGAATCTGGTTATTTGACGAATTTGTGAAAATGTACAATTATATACAGGAGTCAAATATGTAGTAACAAGTTACTCAAGAGTACAATTTTACAGAGTATAATAAAATTATATTGAAATGAAATGCTACAGAGAAAACTTGCTGAATGTGATTTAAGCTGAGAAATTGGTTTCAGTCATGTGCTCAATAATAAACTGAAGTGACCCACATTACTAGGTCATTTAATTACTACTATTACCAAAATAGCTGCAAACCTTTCAACGGACATTGCAACCCGTTTAATAATAGCCTTCTGTAAATAAAATGCAATTTTACTACCTAAACAAAGTATCTTCAAATAAGTGGGTAGGTGATTAATTAATTAATATTTTTATATAAGATTCATTAGGTAATTACATATAATATATTATCAAGAATCATTTGGACATAAAATAAGAATTAGGTTTTTTTATATAATGGGGTTTTGTAGGCATATAGATTAGCTTATTTGAACACACTTTGCAACTTCTATGCAAGTTATTGCTGCAGACTAAACAGCACAAGCACTCACTCACCTGACGATGGGAAGTATCTTCCAAAGAAACATCTGTTTAGGGGGATATAAGCTTGGGATTTGTTTACATTCAGATACTTGCGCAGTTGATTCTCCACTACTCTCGCCGACTAGTTTGAAAATAAAAAAATGGAAAACAAACCAATATTATGATATCACATGCAGATTTCAAAATAATATTCAATTGATGTTCTTGGATATTTAATGGGTTCTTGGGCCTAGGAATATATTATGAGATAATGACACTGGGAGTGTGGTTTGACATGCTTCAGATATAACACTAATACATAATGTATGAAGTGAATGATTGCCCAATTTCTAGAAGAGGTTTTACATATTTAAGATTTATGAACATTGTAGTTTGAGTCTAAAATGCAATATGTCATACTAAAGTTACTGTGAATAGTGTAATTACTGTTGGCAATATATTGCCTCTTACTATGTGCCTAGAATAGATTTTAAGTAGCTGAAAGATAATTAATATTCAGGTAAAACTGATTTATGATTTCAATTAAAACTAATCTATAAACTCCCTAATATTCTCTATAGGTTGAAATTTATGTGACATTATACATGAAAATGATGGCCACATCTTCAGTGGATATTGATCCACAAAAGACGAGATATTTGTTCAACCACCAAACTTGTGCATAATTATAGTATTTTACTTCTAGAATAAATTATATTTATATGGAGGGTAGTACAAATGTGCCATGAAATTGGTTGGAGCATTTATGGGCTCACCGTAATCTAGCAATGCTTGTGACACTATGCACTATGCTGATAATGTTAAAAATGAATCCCACAATATAATCCAAGATATTTACAATGTACGAAATGGTAATATACTTTTACCAAAATAACAAATTACATATGCAACAATGGCTTCAGATAATTTGAATTTGCTAACTGACCTAATTGTAATTTTTTTTATATAAAAATTTTAAGCAAAAATTGTATAAAATATCATAAATATTATGTGAAATAACATATTTATAATAAGTGCTTTATTTGAGGAAAATGTATCAAAATACAGTAATTGTAAATGGTATAGAGGAAAATGCATCAGGCAGTGTAAATCTATGATCATTAATAAATGTGTTAGAATTTAATGTTTCAAATCCAAACTAAGGGCAAGTTGATAACAATATCAAACCTGAGCTAGTGAGGTAAACATCATACTTGTAACCTCGTTTGATAGTGGGCAATAGCTTAACTCTGTCACACTCGAATGCAATTCTTACTGCACTTTCCAGTAGTTTAGTGCACTAAAACACAAATAAGTAATATGTTTTACCTATTTACATGATTAATGTCGAATTAATTAAACGGTTGAATATTTGAGAATTACACGAATAAATATTGGAACATTGCTGAAGTTTTCTTCGTTTAGTTAGATGAAAACTATCAGAAAAATATTGTACCGGCGAGCCCATAGCCGCTGATTCAATAAATGTAATTTCTAAACTAACCTTGAAATTGATTAATGGTTCCTCGTTTTCTTCCTTGTAATATTCAATATTTACAGTAATCAAACCTCTGTCAAATAGTCTAACGGAAACAGTTGTAGCCTTTTTACCAGTAAGAAGTTTTAAAGAACCACCGTCTATTTTAATATCAGCGGCTAAAATAAGGTTCGGAATATATTCTTTTAAAACTGTTTCTAATTGAACAAATACTGCCTTTTGCCCGCTCTCATCACCCAAACGAGCTGGATCAATAGAGAAATCTAACAGAATAGTTTGTACAGACATTTTTACAATAAGTTTAAATTTATTATAGGTTTTTCAAGATTTATTAAAATAAACGTTCGTCCTCCCCTCTCCCTTTATTTTTATGACAGACAGATTGTGGATGGCCGGAACGGAACGAAACGGACGGATGGATAAGATTGAAATGTCAGTCAATTACTATTCTGTTTTTCATTTTATTAGAGTACCCGCCACATAAGGTGGCAGTTGGAGGCGTCGCCACAGTCGCGTAATCCAGTGTTGCCAGTAAACAAGCCAAAACTAGCACTCACTGTGCCATACGGCTCGATACATTATATTGAGGTTTCATTTGTAACGATCTTTGGTTGCAGAGCTATAAACTCAAATAAAACAAATTAATATACCAAAGTCAAAAGTCAAAATATTTTTATTCAAATAGGCCCTATCATAAGCTCTCTTTGAAAGTTATTTTATGATCTAAGTACAAATTAAAAAAACTATATATTGACAAAAGGAATATATATGAGTGAAGTGGAAGGGCGGTTACGTAGGGGCCGGCCTAATAAGACATACATGTAACAGTCAGATAGACGCTATATTGAAAAAAGGTGACGTTAGGAGTACCTATAACCGCCGAGAGTGTATTAAAGAATGTATGAATGTCAATGAAGCAAAAGTGGTCTGTCAGGATCGGGACAAATGGGGATCCGTGATCTCTGCCTACCCCTCTACAGGGAATCAGGCGTGATGTGTATGTATGTATGTAAAGAAACTATTTCAAACATGGCACTGAGCATTGTCTTTACATATTTTTACCGAGGTTAGTTCACCAACCATTTCGGCTGCTCAAGATGCCACGTCATGAAGACCACGACCGCTCTGATAAGAGCGTAACGATTGAGAAGAAGAAGTTCAGCGGAGACCCTTGGAGAAGAACTAACAAGAAACTCCAGAAATCAATTTATTATAATCACCCTTAACAAACATAAAAATTACAAAGAGTGGGCAAAAAACACAACGCTGGTAATACTAAATTTACCTTTCATACAAAATAACACGCAATGGCGGAAACGTCAAATTTAGTTCCAAGTTTGGCTACTGCCAATTTATGTGGCGGGATCTCTATGTTTAAGGAAGATCGAGGGAAGATCACACACTAATCGAATTATTTTTTGATAGTAAAGTATTTTAGAACTCTTATTCTTTCCCCATTTTCTGTAGTGTGGTTGTGTGTATGCATGCAATAAGGAACATTATTTGTTAAAATATTATAAAAAGACAAGTTTCAATTCATTTATGTATATTTTATTCCATAACCAGCCTTATAATTGTACATTTACAGCTTGGCAAAAAAGAGTAGAAAATAATGGGGGCGCCACTAAGTTTTTTCATAGCAACCCTTAAAGTGGACAACCTAGTCTTGGTACTTAGTACATAGAAGTATTATTTGTGTAACATTATGGGCATTTGCTAATACCATCTGTATGTATTTAAAACATCAGAGTTGGTAGTATACTACAATCACCCACGGCTGTGTATATAATTAATAAATGTACCAAACTTCAAAAAAAATATCCATATTTTATTCAAATAAATTTTATTCCAAAAACTAAAATAATTAAAAATACTCAAAAGTATCAACTTCATTAATGCGCGCCACAGTACTGAACAAAGATGTAAACATAACCCTCGTGTTCGAAGTTTATTGTATAATATTACACTTATCTCGTATGCAAGCAATTCACAATGGTTTATAGTTCATCAAGTAATGCGTTTACCAACTGTATACATAAATGACTTACCTTTTGTAGCTAAAGATAGGTGCAGGACGGTCCTTTTTGCTGATGACACATCCCTAATCTTTAAAATTAGCAGGAAGATTGATGAGTCGCAAGCAATAAACTCGGTGATAGGAGATGTAGTTCAATGGTTTCAATATAACAATTTAGTTCTTAATAATAATAAAACAAAATGTATTAAATTTACTTTGCCAAATGTTAATGGTGTCGAAACCAATCTAATAATAAATAATGAGAAAATAGATAAAATAAATACTACTGTCTTCTTAGGGATAACTTTAGATTCAAAGCTGCAGTGGGGAGACCACATTTGCGTTTTATCTAAAAAACTTAGTTCCGCGGCATATGCTGTTAAACGGATTCGGGAATATACGGACGAGTACATGGCTAGGATTGTTTATTTCAGCTACTTTCATAGCATTATGTCTTATGGCATCTTGCTGTGGGGTTGTGCTGCTGACATAAACACAATATTCGTTTTGCAGAAGAGGGCTGTTCGCTGCATTTACAGAATGGGCCCCAGAGAGTCACTTCGCGAAAAATTTTAAGAAATTGATATTTTGACGGTTGTTGCTCAGTACATATATGAGTGTGTCATTTATGTACATAAAAATATAAATATTTTTAGAAGAAACTGTGATTTTCATATAATTAATACTAGGAACAAACATAAGCTGTATGTGGCGCCCTCGAGGCTTCAAAAGGTCAAGAAATCTTTTGTTGGAAATTGCGTGCGTTTTTATAATCATTTACCGGACTGGATTACGCGATTGTCCTTACCTAAATTTAAGACTATAGTTAGAGGCCGACTAGTCCGGGGCGCTTACTACGCGGTCGGGGACTACCTCGCCGATGCTCAGGGTTGGCAATGAGTGCATCTAAGCTATATGTGCAAAGATAATTTATGTTAATAAGTGTATAAATTTTATGTTTCTTTATACATAATTTGTTTTTGTAACTGGCACTGGGCAAAAAATCCTGAAAGCCGGAGTTTCTTGTTGGTTCTTCTCCGAGCCAGGGCTTCCGAACCAACGGTAGAATTTCAATGCCAAGAGACAACCAGTGTCAGGCAAATGTTTTGACTTTCAATGAATGTACTGTACTTGTACTTATATTGAATAAAAACATTTGACTTTGACTTTGACTTTATATACAACAAAATAAACGTTCAGATACCGGTCATTTTAGCAGTTCTTTGAAAAAACATCGTCCACATCCGACAGAATAGATTTGTCCTTCTTTTCCGCCAGACATTTATTATAAACTTTGTAAATCACAGTTCGGATAGTCTTATTCATTTTAATTAACTTTCTACGTATTTAAATAACCATTTTATGTTAGAGTTTAGAGTACCCGCCACATAAGGTGGCAGTTGGAGGCGTCGCCACAGTCGCGTAATCCAGTTGGCAACAATAGACTCGCTGACTCAAGTCTAATAGGACTGTGACAGCATTGACCAAGCAAAGTGTCATGTTAAACTCGATGTATCGATACTATGTCTCTGACGTCTAGTCTGTGATTTCTTAGAAAATGTTGATGTGTAGAGATCCCGCCATATAAATTGGCAGTTGGGGGCGTCGCCACAGTCGCGTATTTCAGTGTTACCAGTAAACACGCCAAAACTAGCACTCACTGTGCCATACGGCTCGATACATTATATTGAGGTTTCATTTGTAACGATCTTTGGTTGCAGAGCTATAAACTCAAATAAAACAAATTAATATACCAAAGTCAAAAGTCAAAATATTTTTATTCAAAATAGGCCCTATCATAAGCTCTCTTTGAAAGTTATTTTATGATCTAAGTACAAATTAAAAAAACTATATATTGACAAAAGGAATATATATGAGTGAAGTGGAAGGGCGGTTACGTAGGGGCCGGCCTAATAAGACATATATGTAACAGTCAGATAGACGCTATATTGAAAAAAGGTGACGTTAGGAGTACCTATAACCGCCGAGAGTGTATTAGAGAATGTATGAATGTCAATGAAGCGAAAGTGGTCTGTCAGGATCGGGACAAATGGGGATCCGTGATCTCTGCCTACCCCTCTACAGGGAATCAGGCGTGATGTGTATGTATGTATGTAAAAAAACTATTTCAAACATGGCACTGAGCATTGTCTTCACATATTTTTACCGAGGTTAGTTCACCAACCATTTCGGCTGCTCAAGATGCCACGTCATGAAGACCACGACCGCTCTGATAAGAGCGTAACGATTGAGAAGAAGAAGTTCAGCGGAGACCCTTGGAGAAGAACTAACAAGAAACTCCAGAAATCAATTTGTTATAATCACCCTTAACAAACATAAAAATTACAAAGAGTGGGCAAAAAACACAACGCTGGTAATACTAAATTTACCTTTCATACAAAATAACACGCAATGGCGGAAACGTCAAATTTAGTTCCAAGTTTGGCTACTGCCACCTTATGTGGCGGGTACTCTAGAGCTTATTTTTTTAGTAGTCAAGCCTAGACAACAACTTACAATACAATCTTAGTTAAAAGTATTAATGGTACTCACGGCTTCGCTTCATACACAAATGTGGTTTATATAATGTACGGCGAAATTAGACTTCATTAATTACTCTAGGTTTTCTATATTTATATAATGAAGGCTCAATAATGAGTTGATGTGACAATAAACTGGATAAAGAAAAGAGAGAATACAATATTTGCCGGTTGCAAGCAGTTGGCTACCTACGAGAATATTGTCTTGTATTTGTATTGTTTTATTTTAAGTGTGTAACAAACTTTATTTGTAAAAATAAATCGTTCATTCACAAATCAATTTCTGTCACTATTTGTCTCTGTTGATTCTTGACAGTTTTAGGACACTCTTTTAGAGAGTCTTTTCGGTCTTTTTCGGAAAAGGTTTCAGTGGTCAGTGTAGTGATATGGCAGGAAATAATTCTGAGGATCTAGAAGTGGGTAGTTTTTATATTTTGTGCTATCATTACTAATCAATAGCAATGTTTAGTGAATACAGTGATACTTACTGCATATATTTTGGTATTTCGTGCTGATGTGGCTCAGAAAGGCTTTCACCCCGGAAGATCCCTCTCACATGTTAACCAAGTAGTTGCGTGTGATTTACTTGTTTTAATCTAATAATTTACGCGTATTGCGTTGGTTGCCTTGTTAAATTCTTCCAAATTGTTTTGTCTAAGAGGTTAAGTTTTTTTTATCATGGCTTGTGATTTTAAGGGCTCGGCTACTGCCACAGACGCGAAGACCGCACCCGACGCTGAAATTCCCCCGGAATATTTGATCAAGCACCCGTTACAGAATACTTGGAGTCTTTGGTTCTACAATAATGCTAAACACAAAAGTTTTGAAGAAAATCTTATTGAGTTGACAACTTTTGACACTGTTGAAGATTTCTGGAGGTAATATTTGCTTTATTATTTAGTTGCAAGCTACAATGTCTTTTAAGAATATTATTTCTGAATAATGTTTAATCTTTTAGGCTTTATCATCACATAAAATTACCCTCTGAACTGGGACAAGGCCATGACTATGCCATCTTCAAACAAGGTGTCCGTCCCATGTGGGAAGATGATGCTAACAAGATGGGAGGCCGGTGGCTCATAACTTTAGATAAGAAGCAGCGTAACACAGATCTCGACAGATTTTGGCTGGATGCAGTAAGTACAGCATATAAATTTAGAAATCCTTTATTCATTGTAGACTTCTATAGTTTTCTGTTCATCTGAATATGATTATTTAAATCCATTATAACATTGTGTTCATTAAGGTATTTAAATATATCTCTTATCATAATTACTTGGTAGGAATTAAATAAATAGGAGATAAACTAGAATCACAAGCATGACAAATATCTGTTATTGTTTACTTATTATACACTGTTACTATCTTTGTGTAGAATAGGAGTGAAATTAGTGGGTCATGACCCAATATACAGGGTTATTTGTAAAACATCAACAACCTCGCAAGACCAGGTAGCTATCATCGTGAACAACAACATTTGTTCTACGACTTTTGATAATTTGACACATTTTACTTTCATACAAAAATAAATATCAATTTAATTTTACGTGTGAATGTTCTTAACTCTATGCGCATCGCATCGCAAAATGAGGTAAACAAACCCTTTCCGAATCACGGGCAGGGCGGGGGAGGGCGTTGAGGCATAGACCTACAAATGTCACGACAGTACAATAATAGCTTGAAAAATCATTATTAATTAATGTATTGAGTTATGATAAAACTCGTAGAACAAATGTTGTTGTTTATGATTTTAGCTATCTAGTCGTGCGAGGTTGTTGATGTTTTTCAATTAACCCTGTATATATGTCCAAATTATTTAGGTGTACTAAACCCCAAAGTCAATCAGAACTGAATGACATTCTGTAGTACAAAAGGATATACAATACCTAAACCTGAATTGAGTTAATGCAATAAATACAGGAAGCATAAGTAAATAAGAACTCCTTCCTGTTCCTGTCAATTAGAAGAATAGCAGCAGAGAAATACTGAAGTTTTGTGGTCAAAGATATCATTGTGATTATTCATGCCTTTGACTACCCAGAACATTGGTAAAGTGTATCTGATCCAAAGTTCTATTGTGTAAACCATGTCTTTGATTTTCAGGTTCTCTTGATGATTGGTGAAAATTTCCAACACCCAGACGAAGTATGTGGCACAGTTGTAAATATTCGTCCCAAGCAGGACAAGATCGGTGTGTATTTAATTCTATATTTGTCTAGCATTTGATGTAGTCCTATTATCCCTGTAAGTTACTCAATGGTTGATTTGTTTAAGTCTGACTTGATTATCTCAATTGTGTAAAAATTTAAGTATGCCCAATTTTTCACCAGATACTCAATACCTAATGGAGACTGACTATTCAA
Source organism: Leucoptera coffeella (assembly GCA_030578115.1). Lineage (NCBI taxonomy): Eukaryota > Metazoa > Arthropoda > Insecta > Lepidoptera > Lyonetiidae > Leucoptera > Leucoptera coffeella. Next base: position 89,734 of record JAMBLF010000083.1, read on the forward strand.
TATTGAGAAGCATAAGCAAGTTCATTTATGTAGTTTTCTCTCACCATATCAGCGATATGTTACCTGAACTTGGAGTCCCTAATATCTAGATCCATGCTCATATCAGATATTTCTGTAGCTCTTAAATTCTGACCTATATATTTTCTTGTCAGGTATCTGGACTGCCGATGCTTCCAAAGAACACGCTACTATTGAAATTGGGCGCAAGTTGAAGGAGCAACTCAACATTCACGGGAAGCTGGGCTTCCACCTGCACAGAGATACAATGGCTAAGAACAGCTCGGTCATCAAACCTATGTACAACGTCTAATGCCTCTGAACTTTTACTATGGTGATCATGCACAGTCAACCTCTTTTGTAAAATATTACCATTGATTTAAGAGGTTGCGCGTTTCACCCATTTACTCTTAATTATTTAAATGTTTTTCTTTAACGGAAGTAGTATTTTTTAGGTTGAAGTTTTGTTTTGTAAGTGTTCTCAGTAAGTGACTCTTGTAGTGCTGCCAATACGTCTGTTGAGGTCTGTGGAAGAGTTGAAAGTTATGCATGAGAATTTATGTTTTACTCACCTATGTTTAAGTTGTCTCGGTTGGAACACGCTGAAATAGCTTGTATGCTATTGCGCTTCTCAATAACAATCAGTTTCGGTTAGAATCGTGCTTTTATTATTAACATGTAATAATATTTGACCATTAATGTAGTCTTGTTAAACTTTTCATATAGCTGTATCCAGACAACTTAATAAATATTTTGATATTTTATATAAAAAGAACTAGTGTTTCATTTATGGAAGATGTCCTTTACAAAACTAAATACATTTAAAGCTTCTCTTCTTGGGTTTTATAATAATGTGCAGGTACGAGAGTTGGTTTGATTTCTAATTTCGGTGACCACTACCTCTTCAACTTTGTTCACTGCATCTTCTGCTTCTGTTATTTTCTTGTGTACGCTATCTGTAACAAAAATTATACACATATATACTTAATCCCAAAAGGGGTGGACAGAGATTTGATATTCAAATAAAGATGGCAGTAAATTTAGATATTTTGAATATCACCCAAAAATTTCGAAGATATCCTTGCCACTTACTCACCTAGGGCGGAGTTGGCTGAGAAATAGACCAGTACAGGCCATAATAATTTTACAATTATAAAATATACATATATAAAATCAAATTATACTTCCACTTCACATCTCTACGTCCATATCAGGATAGGTAAAGACTATCGATTGCGACTGAGAACGTTCCTGACTAATCTCTTTTGCTTTATTCACACCTATTATCCTTTTCATACATGCTCTGTTGTTCACGCTGCGTACACCCGCTTTGAGAAGAATAAACTAGAAATATAATGAAGGAAAATGATTACCTGTAACTGTCTCTTCTATGACTTTCCCTTTGCCCATACATGAGTTTTCCTTGTCTCTTATTGATTGAAAAATCCGCGCAAATTTGCTTTTATTCACTACGACCTCTGTATCATCTAAAGGTAAACCACTAGGATCCATGTCATCACCACGTGGAATTGGTAATACTGCTTGAGTTTTAGCTCTGCTTCCCATTTGGGGACTTGATTTATCAGAGGCACAGGGTATAGTTTCATTTTCTGATTTACTTTCCGTTTCACTTTTGATATCGTCGAATTGATCACCGTTAGGTACATCTAGCAAATCTTGTACAGCTGGCGTTTTCGGAGGAGGCGAGTTCGTGGTTTCCTCTGCTTTATCGGGTATCTTCAGAGCTTCTGTCCTTGTACATTTATGGTCGGGTATTGGTAAAACTGTTTTCTGTATGAAATCTTCCACGACTGCTACTTTTTCTGAAGCCATATTTTTAATTTCGTCCATTTTCTCTGAGGCCAATGTGCTAACATTTTCTATGTTTGCCGCTACCATATTACCAATTTCCTCTGCTTTTTCTGTTGTTTTATCTCTAATCTCATCGATTTTTTCAACAGTCGCAGATTTTAAATCTTCTACATTATTCGAAATCGTTTTGCTCATGTCATCAAAAGTATTGGAAACTGAATTTTGGACTTCATTAATCATATTATCACCAGTTTTTTCAACGTTATCAGCTAGCTTATCCATATTTTCTATTATTTCCATAACCTCTGCTTTAGCGATCGGTGAAGGCAAGTCAGTTACGTCTTTGCTGAGTTCCGGAATATCGGTTGTGCTACCGTTAAAGTTGTCCAGCTCGTTAATATTTGCAATATGTGACCCACTTACGTTAGCTTCGAGCGAATTAATAGAATCAGCGTCCACAGTTTCTTTTGCTTTGTTATTTTCTGAATCAGAAATGTTTGCATTTTTTTCTGTATTTTTTGATTCATTATGGTGCATTATTGCTGTAGGAATTCTCTGTAAAGGCGGTAGGTCCTGCATTATTGGTAGTTTGGATAGATTATGATCATTATCGACGATGGATTCATTGACTGCTGTAAGAAGAGTGTGACATCCTCCGCATGCCACGTTATCTACGACAAAGCCGTTCATTGCGTTGACCTTTTTAGGTATGTATTGATTTGGGAACTCGTCGGAACTGTTACTGTCATCTAAACAGAGTTTGTTGTGTCGAGACTCACCGCATGTGTATAGTAGACCATTATCTGGAATAGAACAGTAACATTTAAACCCGTATTGAATTTTTTTGAAACATTTAGGAACTACATAGATTATAATTGTAAGCATCGTGGTTTCAGGATGTAATCTATATCAGGTCAAAACTGAGTTCCGAAACCAATGCTCAGAGCGCTAACACCCGTATCGCTTGAGAATAATTATTTAGAGAATTTATTTTGCTACCAAATAATATAAGTTGTTGAATTCAGTCCTTTATTTAATTATTTTCATAAACTCTTGTATCAGGTGAAATAGAAATAAACTCCATTGTAACTAAATGATGTACAGACATTATTTTCAAGCAAATCATTAAAATTAACCACCTATCGCAAATAATAAAACCATTACGAGTTCCTTTAGCAATTCTAATGCTCATAGTAAAATAGTAATAAATTATAAATAAGTACTAAGTTCATTAGCCATTACCTGTCACAAACGCTGTATGCATGGCACCACATGCGACCAGTTTCAGCTGATGGCCTTCAAACATTTGCTCCATATCGATTTCTGTTGGCTGTTCCACGAATTCTACGTTCTTAGGCATTCCCAGCTGTCCTTGTTCATTCGATCCTAGAGCCAGGATTTTGCTCTCATCCATAGACAGAAAAAACGTATGATTCGCTCCACAACACGCGTCTTTGATAGGGATGTCTAATGGCAGAACTACCGGAGCGTAGATGTAGTTGTCTGTAGTTTTTATGCCCAGCTTTTGCTTTTCATTGTCCCCGGTTATAAAGACGGCACCCGTGGCTGAAATTGCAATGTCATCGTGATTTTTGCGGCGTAGTACAGCGGTTAGTATCTAAGTAGATTGGATGTAATCGTGAAAGCCATTAGAAATTTCAAGAGAAAAAAGGAACTAAAAGAAATGTTATCCCGGATTAAAAAAACAAACGCGTTCACGACTATTAACCCTTGCGGGGTAGTCTGAGGTTTAGGTATTTCTATGGCCATCTCGAACCCACATGTTGACCAGATAGTCAGTACTCAACGTGACAGGTGGTAAGCCATATGGCCATTTACAAGCACTAACTATTACCTGTTCGGGGAACAGGTAGGTTTCATCACGATGTTTTCCCACACCGTAGTATTCGATGCATTTCGTAAATGTATTTTTATTACGAAAATGTATATGGAAATTCATTCAACTTTGTATCCATTGGTACATGCTCAAGTGGGATTTGAACCACGTACCCTCTTAATTGAGCTATGTCGAATTGTTACCACGGAGAATTACTTAAATCTCATACATGAAAGTAGCTACAACTTAAATATTTTCAAACTATCTACGATGGTTGCAAAATAACTTAGTCCTCGGAATTATTAACTAACACTGTTACAGAATTTCAATACCATTACGATTTAAAAAAAATATTATGCACAGGGAATAAGCATATAGAAAACAATTTTTTTAAATTAACACAATTTTAACTAGTTTCACGAGGTTACACAGGTATTACGAAATATAAGATTTGTTCACTCACTTGTAATGAAGACAGTGTGATAGTATCCGCACTCAACAAACGCTATTTTCTCCATGAAGTTAAGCTCTGTTAGTTTGTGGCAGTTGCGAGTCTCTTCTCCTAATCCTAATTGTCCTTCCGAATTAGAACCACAAACGAAAACTCGACCACTTTCTAGAAAAAAATAGAACATTAAATTTATGTCACACTTTCACCAATTTCAGATCATATGTGCATATTATACAGGATATTTTTCGTATTCGATAATCATCATTGTAAGGATACTGGCCTACCACCAACACCTCCGTATACTAAGAGGCATTATATAATCTTCCCTTTTCAGCTTTGACAATCAAATAATTTTGATGCTATCACAACCAATAATTGAAGTTTTAAATCAGGAATAGTTATGATTGAAAGAAAGCCTTGATACACTACCAGTTAGCACAGCAGTGTGATTGGATCCTGCGGAGACTTGCTTGACTTTGCTATCTTCGATGTCCATCTCGACGTATTGGGGGACGCTGTGGCTCTCCGTGTCTCCAGTTCCCAGCTGACCCTCTTCGTTGCAGCCCACCGTGTATACTGCATGGGTATCTGAATGGGAGTAAATTGAATATAACGGTAGATATAACACACTAACATGCATCTTGTTTTAAGATATAGAATGTCCCAACGATTGGACATGTTATTTTCATATTCTACCGGATGAACGCTCCACTATAAAGGTCATTCTTGAAACTACAAGATTACACAGCAAAGCAGTTTGAGAAAATCTTAGTTTTCATGGACATAAAATAAGAATGGAATCCAAACTCGTCGTTATTTTCCCTATTTTAGTGGTTGGGGTGATGCTGATTTATTTTCTAGACTATATTTTTACTTTCTAATACTCATACTTTGGTGCATATTAAAATAACATATCATAAAGCCTAATTAATAAAGTCATACCAGTAACGAACACCGTATGTGCCCTGCCACATGCCACAAAGAGGGTGCGATGTGGCTTGAGCCATTTCACGCAGCTGGGCCTGGTCACTTCGTCTTTATGGCCCAAACCAAGTTGACCCCAGGCGTTATTGCCAAAAACAAATACTCGACCGTTTTCTGGAAAGAAAAATATGGGTAGATTGCATTGATAAATTGAGAGTAGGGTAAGAACTACTTGTGGCAATATTGAAATCCGTCGTCGTTTCGATAAAGACAATATGTATATATATACACACTCAAAAATATGGAATTAATGATGCTACTGTATCCTTCTTTTCTTTGTTTTAATGCAATTGTTTTATTCTCATTCTTCATTGAAGCATTGACAAATATTTTTGGATGGGTTACCGTAATTTATTTGCGCTTAATCTCACGAGCACATTAGTGTACTTTCGCCTTGCTAGCTGATAAGATACCAACTTAGATTAAGTACTGAGTCTAAATAAAGATGGAAACCTACGGCAGATAACCGCGCTGTGTTCGTCTCCACAAGATAAAGCGACCACTGGGTCATTCTTGATGAAGAAATGGCTCGGCTCGTTATCTGCGAAGTGCGACTTGCCAAAGGTAAACACTGCACCCGTCTCTGGAAAATATGGGAACGAAATTATGTATGAATAAACCACATCTGTTACTGAAATTGAAAATTATTAGTTTACACACATACTTTTACACATCACGCCTTACTTCCTACAGAGGTTAGGCAGAGATAAACAAAGAAAATAATTTATTTACTGCTTTAAAGTTAATTGTACAAAAATAAAAAAACCTTGGTGAAAAAAACAGCCGTCTCAGTATACGATGCAGCTTGGCATCAGTGGTCGTCCAACAGCACCCGATATGATTTCATTATAATAAGTTTGTCTGTAATGATATCTAGTATCAAGTCAATAAAATACTGTTAGCTGCCTTGTAGAGATTGAGGTAGTGATTAAACTTTTATAAAGCTGTAAGTACACTTTTATACCTAGAAATAATATTAGATTTTATACGGCTAAAGAAAACCAATTTCAAAATCCGTTTGGAAGCTATGTAATTTTTGAACATAAACTTTCCTTCTCTAGTTTTTTTTCATAGTAATTACGACACGAAACGATATTTACTAGTTTTTTATTCGATATTTAGTAATGCTGTTATCGTTATCTGATATAATCATTATGGCGAAAAAAGCTCGAAACAAGAACGATAAATAACACACAAAACCTTGTAATTGTGACCCGCTGACCAACACAATTCTATGATTCATATTCGCAACCTTATAATTCCTAAAGGCAATAATTACTCTAGTACACGCATGAGAGCATGACGTCAGCACTAAGTTAAAATTCCTTATGAAAAGCTGTAAAGAAGTCTCGTCGTACTAAGCCTTAAGAAAATAGCCGTCACGAATTTCCGTTCTCTAAATAACCTTGACGGCTCCAAAATATTGGTTATCTCAGCCATCGCTATTGTAGAGTACTTAATTCGTTATATTGTTCGGCATTAAGGGTTGGATTCAAGGATTTTCGTAATAATAACTCTTTGTATAGTTCGAGGCAGTACAATTAATAGCTATGTACGTTATAACATAAGTTTTACCATGAATCAATTGCTACTAAAGCGAGGGTACCAAAAACGCTATTCTAAGTCTATGGTTAAGTAGTAGTTATTTAAAGAAGTGACACATTTCTTTACCTCGAAGTAACGGGTCGAGAATTAGGTCAGACTTGGGAAATTAACTATTATGGCAGGTTTAACTCCATGCTATAAAACTGAATTTGCTGTTGTGTTTGTAGATTGTATTCTTTAGTATTTTACAGGATTTTAATATATTGTTATCAGCTGATCTTCCATGCATATTATCGTTGGGTAAGTATGTCTAGTAATAAGTTGTTTTTAAGGAAACCTGATTTTTGTTGATGTTCTTTTGGACAATTGACAACGTTGACCTTAGCAAATATATATTTCATTATGAATTTTGTCTAATTTATCTGTTTATAGTTTATTTTTGCAACATAGTTTTATCACCAGAACTTGGTCAATATTTTTCATAGAAACAGTCTTGAATACGTATAACATAAAAAGGTTCTTATCTACTACTCGTATGTGATTTCGTGATTTGTTACACTAAGCCTACTCTCAAAGTCCAACGCTCCAGTTCTGGGCATTTAAGGTGATTCGGTATGTATGTTAATGCTTTCGTTCACTACGGTCGGTCGTTTACCCGTTTCAGCCGGTGCATGTAAGTTCAACATTGTAACTTTTTGTTGCTTTACAGTTTCATCACTTTCAGATAGTACTCACATAAATACGAAATGTGTATGTCATTTACAGATACATAACTTACACCTTTATTTCTTCTGAAATTCTTACACCTCGACACGTATTGAGTGATCGTATATAGTAGGGAAAACATTATATTTAAAAAAGCTTAGTTGTTCAATTAAATGTCCCTGATTATGCATTCTGAAAACACCTGCATAAGTCCCATATAAACGTCCAATCAGAATTTATTTAATTCATATTATACCTATTAAAACGATGCCTATGACGTGTCCTACAAATAACAGGCTAAGGGTGAAGGTATCATTGTTAGCACTGAACGTCACGATAATTTCTATGACAACCCGAATTCCGTGTATCGAACGGTGGAGAAAATTTAGAAGTATGTACCGATTATGTTTTCGTTTTTCTTGTTCACATTTCGAAATAGACGCGGAGAAAAAATTGGCTCATTATTAGGTCTATAGCAATCATAAACTGGTTATATGTCTAATATAAAGTATCTAAGAAAATTATTATAGTTAATCAGGCAGTAACACAATCGATATTTAGTTTTGTTTATAAAAACATAAAAAAGAACCATAACAGAATCGTTTCGATCGGCATATAAACAAAGCAACACATTACGCCGCTATTTCCGTCGACACACATTCCAAAACCCAATCAATTCCGTAATCGATTAAAACCGCATCGTATGTGAACTTATTAACATTGTGTCACCTGGTATCTCGTCTGTCATATCTGGAGGAAAATTCCTATTGTTTACGCTATGCCGGAGTCGAGGGCTAGTGTTTGCCGTCCGGGTAGTTCGCGGCTAACTGACTGACCGGCCTGGTCAAGCCTCGAGCCACCCCTGTAGTCACGACACGTCATCAGCACCCACCAGCCAACTTTGACCCCCGACGCTGTCTCGAACTCCATTACAGGGCATGACACGTAAGGTCAACGCAAATTGGTCACTGAATATCAATTGTGGTATTACGTTAGGTTCTTTTTCACAGTCTTTTTAAAGAGCCCAACAAGGCGTTCGATTGATTCATTCAGGTTAGTCCAATATTTAATTAGTCTAATGGAGGTGATTTATAAAATAATTTGCTCAAGCCAAAAGAATTATAAAAAGAAGTTAGTTAGTTAAGTTCATTAACATCTCCATAAATAAGTCTTCTTCATACATCTATATTCTACAGTGTACTTAAGTTATAAGTAGAAACAAACCGTGAACTTTTCACTTGGATACATTAATAATTTTCTTTTAAGAATAGAAATTGAAAAGGTATTTGAACTGCGTCACGCTATTTCACTACCTGTTTTTCTTCAATTTCAGTACAAACTAATACGCCAGGTGAACGACATTTAATTTAATAGTGAACGAATACAAGATACTGTTGTTCTGAAGATGTTCAAGAATTTCGGAGACGGACACGCGATTTTCTCTCCCACGTCTATACGTAGAATAGTCTAGATTAACTCGTATGTGAAAAATTCTTAAGTTTATAATTTTTATTTGTTTACCCATGATTACTGTACAATATTAAAGCTTCGATTAATAAATAAATAAATATTAAGTAAATAAATTAGGCTCAAACCTGACATAACGTAATAAAATATTATTTTACGATGTCGAAAGAAATCAGGATAACTTTCAATTTCGATGTTAGTATTATATGATTTATTGTAAATGTGATCACGGGGTTGTAGACCTTAACTGAAATAACATGTGGAGTACTTATCAATTTACAATCGAACTTTGCTAGGGTTCTACCGCACGTTTAACATGCATTATTAATTAACCCCAGGTAAATAAACTTTGATACCGGCTACCAATTCTTGCTTTATTTTCTTGCCTTACCGGGGTCATAAACTTCTGAACTTTGTAAGAACATTGAGTTTTACAAGCACAAATTGTTTTAACATACATATATACATACATACACATCACACCTTATTCCCGGTAAAGGGGTAGGCAGAGATCACCGATCACCTTCTGTCCCGATCCTATAAAACCATTCAGCGGTTATATGTACTTCTAACGTCACCCTTTTTCAATATGGCGTCTATCTGACTGTCATATTTCTTATTGTGCCAGCCCCTACATAACCCTTCTACTTCCCCCACATATATTCCTTTTGTCAATTTAATAATATTCATTTTCATACCATGTCCAAACTATCGAACCATGCCCTTTTTAATTTTATTCTATATCTTATTATTTCTATATCTATGTATTAAGTTCCACTTTATAACTGAAACCGGGGAATAAAGATCCGAACTTGTATCCTAAATGCCTTCCGAGTAGATGCCTAGTTTAACATATCGCTCGACATTCCTCAGAAAGTCAAATGTCAGTGAGACATTTACTTTGCATGCAGACAATTTGTACATGACGGAACCTCAATGAGTGCATTTGCAAACAAGATAAACAGTTGGAATAGGGTAACAGAGTAATAGGTCTCTAGCTTCAACATTTGTTTATCTTTGCCTGCAAATGAGCAACCATTTGTTTCAAGTCGTACTGAGTTTACTTTGCAACAAAGTTAGATACTGCCAATGAAAAAGGGTGTTATTAGGGTCAATACAAACGTATATATGGTTAATATGCAAGTTCAGGGAATGTAATCTGTAAGGTGCTCTTGTCAAATGATTTGTTAGTGTTGTTTTGAGTGTGACGGATTTCTATCCAACACAATTGCGTAAATGACTGAGGGGTTCTATGATCAAGGATTTTTTTATTAATTGGTAGTTTTGATAAAACTTTTGACTATATATCTACGTACGTACGCACGTATTAAAAGCGCAACAAACTACGCCATTCCCACATGAAGATATAAATAAAATGTATAAGCAAGTATTAGGAATAATCACTAGTAGATATATTAGCACAAGCACAGGAGACCCATTAACAAAATACCGAATTATTATTATACCGATTATATTGACCGATTTATTTGATACCGATGGAACTAACTACGATTTGGAGAATCAAACACAGCTTTAAACTGAGTGAACCGATTTGCTGTCACGCGAAATCACAATCTACGGTTAGTTTTAACTTTATGGATGCCACATCGTTTGCATTTCAATTTTCCTTGTTTGGGTTTTATTCGTAGAAGTCTCAAAAATTTATTTTTTATTTTTATTGGCTATAGCTTCTTGGTTGGTCACTTTCAGCAGTCAAGTTAGGGTTCTTTTATTTCAGCAAATGGCAAAGGCCATCACAAGTATCATTAACCTAAATAAATATGGTATAGGATTACGGGTAAATAGAATCTATTGTACGATAGGTTAGCAACATGTCACCAATGTTCTTTATGACATAATTAACCCAATATTTATGCTAATAATTGACCTAGGAGATGTTTTCATGTGTTCAAGATTCTGTCCACCCAGAAAGGGATTAAAGGGTGTGAATGCATAAGTATGTATCGTTCTTGACACGATACATTTTGTTACGGTATTGGGTGCGACAATATCATATAAATGGATGTGTGTTCTTTCGATCAATGATATTTATTATTCATCGTAGTATTTTTTTGTTCGCAACCTAATCTTCACTTTATTTCAAACGCTAAAGTATCCTTATAACAGAAGGTGATAGCAGACATTTAGATTAGCATTGCTACGAATGATGTTGCAGTAGTATTAGTCTAGTCTTTTTATTCTAGTTAATAATTCCGTATGTATGAAATGAAATCCTTCTATCAATATAACGATAATTACGGATCTTATGGATAGTCAAATTAAGGAGTTACATGCATATCATTGACAACAAAGTGATTTGTCAGTATAGATAAAAATGGAGATCCGTGATCTTTACTTACCCCTCTGTAACGATACAGCCGAGATCCATATGTACATGTGTTCTTAAGCTTCTACAAGTTGATGGTGAACTTCACCTTTTGTATTCTTAGAGTTAGAATTTCCTTTATCCGGTTATTTTTAACGCGGACAGCCTATTAACATAACTGCTTTAATAATAGCCGTTCGTGTTCAAGGGACGTTTAAGGCACACCTTACATGTACAGTTAAGGGCAAGTGGCTGACTTATCTGTTTTATGTGGGAGAGAAACGTGATCGTGTAGAACAGTCACTGTTTTCTATGTGTAGGAATCGAGATTAAGATAATAGTATTATTTAATTAAAGAGAATATATGTAACAAACTTAATTAGATTAAATAATAGTAATATAAATGTCATCGAATAGTATAATTAGTCTTATTTATTCGTAGTATAGCTAAATATGCCATTATTATATAGTTGATATGACTGGAGCTTTTTAGTCGTGTGTCAAAATTTATTTAGATGTGGAGCTTTGGATATACCTTTGTCAGCCCGTACAATATTATTTTTTTCTGTTGATTGTGGAATACTGCCCGCCCTATTATGTCTAATTCTGATATGTAACATTATGATATAATTATAGAATAATATCCTCATTTGTTTAATTGTTATTATGACTTCTGTATCTTTATTAAATCCTTTTAAGTTGACTATACGTGTGTTTGTATTCTTACTGCGCAATCTAAAATTATTCTTATTTATTTCTGATGTCACCAAGAAACAATTTTAATTAACGTTAGCAGTTCTTTGTTACTATATCACGTCATAATGTACGGGTATGTGCCATGTTCTGTAAGGTTTGTAATTATAGAAATTTGCATGCTACGCTATTTTTCTTGTTTCGTCGAGGTTTACTACAAAAGACTATTTTTCACTACTCGTTCCACATATTATTGAGTGTGTTTTCGCTATTTGGTAGTCAAATTGACTGGAACGATGTAACACACGTACTTGTGATGTCATGTTATAGACATACATTCCTGTTTTATTAACTTAGTAAGAAAGAGGTTCACGATATCCCATTTTTTCTGCTCGAGTTAAACAGTTTCATTGTCATCGTTCAAAAAGGGATGACATGTTTTGGACAAACAACTAAATTTATATTATAAACAAACGACTACTTCCAAGTTCTCACGTATAATAGGCAAGTGTTTTGAGTGTTTTACTAATTGCTGGGCTGATTACTATAATTTTTTGAATTATTTATTATACTATTCCGTTTTATTACTTACTTTCTTATCCTTCGTTTCTATTATCTATTGTGACGAGAAAACATGAACAAAAAAAACGGACGATATTTTTCTACTTTTTGTTCATTCTGAAGTATCTATTTACAAAGTATGTAGTTTCAAGTTTGCTGTTTCTAATTATATAGAAACCTAATTAAGTAAAACGTAACCATTGTGTTCAAGTTCAAAGCAATCGAGCTGTTGCCTGGACTGAACTTTGTTGGGAGTGCAAACAGTTTGCGCTAGGTAATTGGCCCGCATGACAAGGTCGTCACTGATCCGGGATAAATAACATCACGGCTGTATAAAACTTTCCTTGGTGCTGAAAAACTAAAAACTATATAATCTCATACATGCCTCTATACTTATATGTGACGTTCCAGGTGGCAATTGATAGTATCCGCCTATCCATAGACATAGAGGGGTGAATATATGTATGTATGCATCATAATATTACTTCTGAAAGATGTTGTTCTAGGTTAACATGGTTTGAAGTAATGGATATATTGACTAAATCGAATCATAAGGATAAAAGCTTATTTGATGACTAAAGCACACTGTTCTGGTCTTAAAGGCGACAAAAATTAAAACACCTTCGTTTTGGAGTTTAAATAAATAATACTAAGTTTAATAAGTGCTTTTCCATATTGTTAATCAGATAAGCTACGAGATTATAAGCTTTATAATAAAGCACCTCCGTCGCAAGAAAAGGGCGCGCACTTACGTAGATATGTATTACCAAATTTTAGAAGATTACGAACAATACATACATACACATCACGCCTGATTCCCTGTAGAGGGGTAGGCAGAGATCACGGATCCCCATTTGTCCCGATCCTGACCGACCACTTTCGCTTCATTGACACTTTTACATCATGTCATACACACTCGCCGGTTATAGGTACTCCTAACGTAACCTTTTTTCAATATAGCGTTTATCTGACTATTATATGTCTTATTAGGCACCTACGTAACCACTTCACTCATATATATTACGATCAAAATTGGAGGAATGCATGTTAGGGGTAGAACCTACCTACTACCTAGTAGGTACTGTAGTATTATATTATCTGTGGTAGAACTATATAATGCTACCAATATACAATACTTACTATTCATTTTTAGGGTCTACCTATTAAATTCACTAAACATTAGTGAAGTCCGAAGATCGTTAACCTCATTCAGAAGTGTGTTGAATCAAAGCGTAACTCCGCTGTTGATATGTCGCGATACCGTTGCCATGGAAACGATAGGCAAACAAACCGCGCAGATAAGTTTACTCGAATCACGCGAAATGACAAATACAATTAATTGTTTGATAATGTCACGTGTTGGGAAGGTAAATAAGACACTAATTAGCTGCCGTTCTTTAAGGTTTAGGCGATGCCAAAGATAAGAGTCAATGGAATCTATTGGTTGATGGTTAGCGATCATTGATATTCCATATTAATGCCATCAATACACCAAAGTAAAAACAAAAATACATAAAAACATTTATTGTCTCTGAATTTCAATCCACCCCAAAGGGGATTGAAAGACGTGAATGTACCTATGTTTGATATTTAAGTTGATAAAAATTTCGTAAGGTTTATTGTAATATTTTCGTACCTCTCGCCTAGTGTACCAGAATCTAATAATTTTTTTGGTTCTGATTATTAAATAAGGTTTTGATCGTACTATAAAAAGTACATAAATTATTAAAGCCATGAATAATCATCACTATTCTCCCTGGCACGGTCATCATATAGGTGTTGGGCAGATAAATCAGATCGCTCTTCTAGAAATTTGGGAAAACATTTCTAGGAAAGTGAATTAAATAACTCAATCCGAATTCATATTTATATTGTTTTAAAATAAAGTTTCAAAGACTCGTTGAAATAGTTAAAATATTGTTTTGATATATCAGTGATATTGCTACTCAACACTAGATGGCGTTAATATCTTTTTTTTTACTTTTCAGTGCTTCGGTGGGCGATGTGAGTTAGATTGAGAATATGGTAAATGGCGCAAGTAAATAGGTGTATTAAAATAGGATATAATATTTTTGTGTGACTTAAGTAAATATAACGTCCGTTCCTCTATATAATTTATAAAGAAAGTGTATATGGTTGGTCTATAACAAATGGTTATTAAACTTGTTTTCTCAGTTTTTATTTTGCAGCGCAGATTATTATCTCTAACATTTTGCGATAATGGTAGAGTGTTTGAAAGAAAACAAATTTATCAAATATTCGATAAAATTTTATTTACATCCTATTATTACTGAAATAGGTAAATATAAAACAAACGGTGGACCAACTTGATATTCAGTTCGCGATGAATAAAATTACTTAGAACAATTAAATTATACATTTGAAAACTCATTCAAAATTTATGTAAAGCATTCAGCGGTGTATTCGTAAAACCACTACACTGACATTTAAATGATTTGGCAGTGTAGATGTATCATTTGATTTAAAATTTTCTTTTAAACAATAAGTTATAATTATAATGTTGGCACTAAAATTGACAATTAACATTTTGTTAGTAACATGAAATACCTAGAAAATAATATTACATTGAAATGCCAATCGGTACTACTAGTACATACGATGTTCTAAATTTAGTGTCACTAGAACTTAACTACGAATGTCTTAACTTAATTTTGATGGTAGTCTGATGCGCCCATTATTTTATTCTGATTATCATATTTGATATTTTTTATTGTAAGATTGTAATGATATGAATGTATTTTGAACACAAACAATATGGCTTATTTTTGAAATGTTTTGTATAGTAGTTGGATGTAATATTGGATGTAATTGAAGGGCCGCATCAACCTGTTTCAGTCAACTAACCTCTGAGTATATCTTTGTTCAAACATCCAATAAAACTTTAGCAAAACATGAAATTATTCATTTCGTAACTAGGCGCAACCAGACTCTGTTAAACTATAAGGAATAAAGTATATCTAACTTAATCTACGCTATAGATCTTTGCAGTTAATCAAGCATAGTAATAAATGAGAAGTATTAGACAAAGTTACACTAAAATTAAATTAATTCCTAGGCGAGAAATACATAGTAATACAATTTTGGAACTTATATTTAGACCTTCTATTCGACGTTTAAACTACAAACTCATAGGTCAATAAATAATATAAAACTTTAAGAATATCCTTACTGACTAGCTGAATCTCGTTAACATTACAATAGAATTAATTGGGAAACTAAAATTTATCACAAACCATTAAGGTAGTAAACAATGTGTAACATCTAAAGCGAAACTAGTGAAGTTAAACCCAATTTCTCATTACAGTGTTCTGAAATGATATTAATAGAAGTCTGAAGCGTTGTTTTGCTTTCACAATATGTATCGGCGGCGACAAGTAAGTTAATCTAAGCATTTAATATTTCATACAAGATTACATTGTCAAACACTGTTGTAATTTAGACGCAATTAAAGTCTAAGAGGACTACATGACATAATAGATTTAGTTCTAATTTTATCCGATCGCTCGACCGTTCCGCGAAACGGTTATTCGCCGAGATGGCAGAATGTCCACCTCCTCGACAATCAGTTTCGGATACAGGGAGCTTATGTTGTTATCCACCGTGTATGTTTTAGCATGGACCCTGGGTATCTCTTGAAGGTCTTTTGGAGCGTCGTTCAAGGGTCGGTCAGGGTTCGTTTTATTGAATTTCAGCTGTCGGTTCTTGAGGCGCTCCAGTCGAGCCAACTGGGCTCTGACTTGTTGGGGCTGCAGACCTGTTTTCCCGGAACGAAGGAGGTCGGCATTGTAATTGAACGAACCTTCTGGGTCATGCCTATCCCATTTGTAGCTGGAATAAATAAATATATTAATTAGTTGGATAGTAATCTAATATAAGTAATTAGGTAGAAGTTTTTTTTAATACAATAAATATCCCGTTATCGTTTGAGGCATGGATAGAAAGTAATGTCAATGGATTGAACGCCTTAAGAAGCTGATTGATTCATCGATAGTTTTGGTAGGGTTAAAGATGACGATCATTATGTATGTTTTCACACATATAACCTTGTATAACGATATTCAAATATCATCAAGAAGACAACATATCTTACCCTGGGAACAACCTGATATGGTGTCCTAGCATGCGTCGGGCCTGAGTCCGCTTCGGACCTTCGCTCTGCCTCACCCCCTTCCTCGAGGGGTAGAGTCTACCAGGGTATCTCCTCAGGTACATAGGCCCTGGCTTCAGGTCATAGGCCTTAGGGTTAATGTTAGGGTTAATAGGCAGGTCGGCACTAGGGTCGTTTTCTCTGCTGGCTGAAGAAGGTGCGTTTATTTCGTTCAGTTTCCCCATTTTACGCCATCTGCGTCTTAGTTCCTTTATCTTTGATTTTGGGACCTTGCGGATTTTCGTTTGACAGATGTATTGGCGGGGTTCTATGCAACTTCTTGGGGCCCATCTGGAACGATGAAAGAGTTAAGTTAGGATTTATTATGTGTACATACAATTCTACGTTCACGTACGTACAACTAAAATAAATTAATATGACTAAATATGTAGTACATATTTGGAGCATTAAATGGCCCGAGTTTATAGAATAGCAGTCTTATTTATCTTGATATTCTATATATTCTGATCTTGATCTTTCTAGGATCTTGTTTGTCTTGTAAATAAGGGATATAGTCGTAAATCTTTTTGGGTCTAGTCCTGTAACTCTCACCAAGTACACTAATTAGTTCTGTCTATCAGATCGGTGCAAACGTAACGGTGTATTTTACGAAGGAAACATAAATATCAATTTAAATTTCTTTAGAACTAGACACATGCAGTGCACAGCTTTCTTCGGGTTAATTTGTGTACGATTTCACTGCTGCATTTTCTTAGAGGAACGGATGGACGTCTAAACTTTCTAATTTCGGGAAATTGAATGTTTCCGAAGTCAACCACAAATACTCGCTTTCCTTCCATGTATGTCGATTGCTGTTTGTCTAAGCTAATAGTTTGTGGTGTGAGTGTGCTAGAAACATGCTGTTAGGAAATATAAACGCACAACAAATTATATAAAAAGTTGCGACATTTAAGAAAATACTTTTTACATTCCTATGGATTATGGAAAGTTAAATTACGAGAGATATGGGTCTGTATGTGTGGTCGAAAGGAATTATACCTTAAATGGCACTAATTTGTCGAACAAATAGATGATATTATAAGTACCTATTATCTTCAAGAATGTATATAGAAGATATTAATAAAGCAAACATATCCACGATCGAGAAAAACCAATATTCTTGATACCATACCTTGCCATTAATACCATAACTTCAAGAGACACGGTACACATGTATTACACGCTTAAGCTTAGTACCGACCTGTACTGAAGTTCAGGCAGCATAGCGATGCAGTGCCACTGCAGCTCCTCTGGGCTGAGCTTCTTCATCTTGGAGAAGGACTGGTACCTCATCTGTTTCAGCTCCCCTCCCCACTTCCAGGACTTCTCCCCGTAGTCATAGATGCCACCGATCCAGCGACTGGCCTTCTCTGGAATTACAGGGAATAATTTGTGTATACTGCACAGATATATCTGGCACGGAGGAAACCTACATTCAACGGTGGACTGAGATAGCCTGATGAAGATAAGGATACGTATCTATAATATGTCATTAATATCTCAATATATTATCAATTTTCAGCAATTTGAAATCGCATCCCCAGTATTCATGCTACAAAGTGACCTATGAAATATTATATCTCCATTCTGTCCACCCCGAAAAAGATTAAATAACGTGAATGTATATATCAAATTATTATATGTCTGTCTGAGTGTACGGAATTTTAATATGGGCGTTATTATCGAAGCAGTGAGATTAATGTGGTAGGTAGGTGGTAAAGGTGACAGCTTGTTAGCGCATTTATGGCATTGAGATTACACCTCCTATAATATACTGATACATTATAATTATGTAAAAACTATTATTTTATATGTTAACTTCCATGTTTTGACAGCTAGATGAACTATGAACTTACTTTTTTTGAGTGCAATTCCTATGACGTGTAATGTATTAGCTGATATCTTACCTACGTCAGGTGTGTTGAGATATTTCCTCAGATTCCGGTCCTCCCATCTGGCTGGTATCGTCAAATTGCTGTCACGGTCCTGCAACCAATCAGATAGATAAATTAATATCTAATTATCACAATCTCATTCACATCGTAAACGGTAAATAGAATGTATGTAGAATGTAGATACTAAGCTAAATCTTGATACATATTTGTTAGATACCTAGAACGAGTCACAACTCAACTATAACTATTTCGATTCTGTGTAGATCTAGTATTTAAGATTCAGTATTTTAAACTACACAGCAATTATAAATTTATTTTGGTGTTTGATAGAGAAAGGATTAAAGCGTTCAGTCTGACATTTGTTTAATTTACGGTCGTTTAGACAGACGGTGAAGCTATTAATCAGTTTGCAATAACCACAATAGGATGTCTGTTCAGCATTCTAGAAATAATAATTCATTCTATTCTATTGACTACATCATTAAAGCCAAATATGCAAGTTTGCGAAACAATGTGACGTAAAATCATATATTATACAGCTACAAATGTTGGAAACAACATAACATTTAAAGATTTATACTCGAAAGTGGTTATTTATCTAAAATGACTCTGCTTGGTTGCTCAATTCAATTGTATTTTTTGAACATAAAAATGAAAATTGGATAGACAAAGTAAGAAATTCTCGATAGCCGAGCCGTTTTTTTTATAATGTTATCATGTATATACATCAGAAATTGCAATTGGTTGAGTTGAGTACGAATATCTATAATTTTATTACAACCATCATACGCTTCTATTAGTGCCAGACATAATGTTAAAAGAAGTTTAATTGAAAGAAAAGGTCAGTGTCCATTAAAAGTAGAGAACTTGTAACAAGAATAAATTACATTCAATATTGGGTTTACGACTATCTATGGTCGAATAATTTACGACATTGTTGCTAATTGTCTATTCTAGTACAGAAATATTGTCAATTGCTCTATTTCACGTCGTTGACGAGAACCAATTCCAGCTGAGCATAGGTTGAACTCCGAAATTGCTCATTTATGCTACGACTCGAATGATTCTGAGAAGAGACCATAAATATTGATTCCAAAGATGAGACGTCGTGTGCTCAATTTCTAATTTCTCACAGAAGCAGTGCAGCGCACATTAAGATTTATTGGCCAGTGTTTGTGTGGCAAAATTGGCATTGCTGTCACATTTCAAATTAAATTAAACTAAGAAGCAGCTGTACAATTTACAATATGTTTGTTTGTTTATTATGAGTAGCTAAGTAAACGGGAGACTCAGACATCAAAGTGTGTCAGTAGGAATGTCTAGGAACACTAGACATGTAGTCCTAGTTCTAAAATAACTATATTTCATTCAAATATTCTCAAGAATCCATTCAACGATATTTTCTACCGAGAAATAACGGTGACAAATGGCAACGTTTCAAGATTTCATCAAAACAATGATTCAACGGGAAACGCATGCAAATAAATTGAATTCACTTGTCTAAATAAACCTGATCTAATTTTACTTGGTCTGATTTTAGTTAATCCGAAATAGAATTTTATCTTTACTGTATCAACTAAAGACAACTATAGAATGTATTTTTTTAGATAAGAATCTTTCGAAATAAATAATTTATATCGTGTTAATTTCTTATCTGATATAAATATTATAATGACAAATTGTGAAGTATATAAAATAAATGCAAGTGACTCCCACAATTCACATTCAAGCTTCAATTTTCTTGACAAATTATTTCCAAAATCTAATCAAAAGCAATAAACAATAATCATACCAAAACAAACTTATAACCACGGCAATCCATGTCACAATTAAGAGCGAAACACGAAGGCGTGGCTCAGATTAATCTGCTCAGCATCAAGCATTAGTACTAATCCAGTTTAGGTGTCAGCTCAAACGGAGCGATGCGATCACCGGCTGGCATCTGGCCAAGAATCCACTACTTTCATCTTTCACTGGCCTTCAATGTGCAGCATTTTATTAATTTCTTCAACACTATCAGCCATAGGAGCGTAGGTGCAGGCAGACAGTGCAGGAATATAGGTGCCAACTGGGTTACTCGGTACAACTGGCTTTTTGCGATTTTATTTTGCGTTATATAAACAAACAGTCTAGTGCGATTTTTAACGGGCTTCTTAATGTAAATAATGAGATATTATAAACGTACTATCTAGAAAAAAATATCCTACTTATACTCCTTACTGTAAATAAAAATATTTTATATCTGAATTGAACTAAAATTAGTACTTATTATATTGTCATTATTCGTAAAATTTTCGCTAAATTAGAAGTATGAATACCAATCTTAGTAGCTGCAAATTAATGCGTAGCTATAACGATATATCCAAAAGGTTGCGCATTTGTTTTTAATGAACTGTCGCTCAATTTTAATTATTTTACCAAATATAGAATATATCATGAACATGTCGCTTACTGCTTTATTTAACACCTATAAATAACACAGAGAAGCTATTTTGGGCTGACATGACAGCTTAATTTACGAGAGTGATGAAAGTTTAGGCATGTAAGTAGTAAATTATGTTGATAGACAGAGAATACTTTTTACCATATTAAGGTTAAGTCAACGGACTAATTTTTACGGAGAATGTTGCCTCAGTGAGACGCCCACCACAAGTGAGCGATGAGCACTTGATAAGTGGAAAGCAGGTAGCAGGTGACAACGAAAGTATTTAATTAAACATGAACTAACTACCCACAGTGTCTGGTTTGGTGAAAAAGGGCGATAGGAATAAAAGCTTATTACATTGCAAGCAAATACAAACATTCAGGACAATTATCTCTTGCGGGATACTCACATTCAAATGACAAACTTTGAACCTCCTTTAACTTAATCTAATGCAGCATTCTATATAATTATCGCTAAATTAGGAGAAAGATTGTTACGTTTTCTAGAACAAATTGCGTGCTATGGTACATTATTATATCTGATATGCATAAGCATGAAAAATAATGTTTACGTGACTTATTCTAGAACAATTCTTAGTATGGAGTATAGGTCTAAGGTCTAGACTCAACCTAATTATCCTATATTTGTAACGTCCAATTTACAGCCGACCATCATACCTCACCCTCATATAAACTATACGCTAACAACTGAAAACGGTAAGGAAACTTAGCGCATTTCTTATATGGTCATAACTAGATATAACTAGTGTATACTCTGTGTTAGCATCTTATTGAGCTGTGTCAGAGTCTGTGATGCTAAGTTGCTAACAAGCGTGTTTCTGGCGTCAGTATCGGCGCCGACAAGTCGGTTTGCTACATGGGCTAATTCTTGACACAGTGAACTGCAAGATTGTCATTATGCTCTATGGTCCATTGTGTACAAGTAATATAATTTATGGGCCCCTTGATTGACGAGGAAGCCATGACATCATTACTCCCATACGCTTACTTATTTATTACCTTTATCGAGTTTGAGATCTACAGTAAGCGCATCATTTAAAATATACAGTTGATATACCTATCTGTATGATTAATATATGAGAACTGGATTTACTGTTTTTGCTTCTATGGATACTGTATACATAAATACATTAGTTTTCATCACATATAGGTTATCATACTCGTATATGTACATACGACTAAAAGATAATTTATAACAGGTCCCTAGTATTTATATTATTATAATCTTATGTATAGTATTTAAGTTTTAAAGAAAAATATTATTGCCTTCATAGCTATAAGCAATAATATAACGGGTACAACAACAAAAGCATAATTTAAATGGTTTAAACATTATCATTTAAATGCTAATTCAGAATTAGTGATCATTAGTCGCAAAATATTCACGGACCGAACACATTTTTGTTGCATTAATATGTAAATCAAATGAATTCATATTCAACTGCTTCGAAACAGTTATTATAACTGCATATTTACAAACATAGCAATGTCATAAATGAAATTACTATTGTTTCTAAACCCGAATAGGTACTTAATATATGAAACACCTTAGTATAAATACTAGTATATGAATGTTTGAACCTACTGCAGAAAATATTCCGATAGACATCAAAAACTACACTGGTTCATGACTATCAGTTATAAAATGTAACAACATGATAATTTCTATATACATACATTCACGTCCTTCAATCTCCTAAATGGCGGACAGAACATCGCAGATATAATATCTGCTAGGTCACTTTTTAACATAAACATGGCACGATTATTTCCGCCTTTAATTACACCGAAAGTGTAAAGACAATTTAAAAGTATTGTGTCTGCATAAGACATAAGCTGATTTTATCAGTCGTGTTTAACTTTCTCTATGTGAGGTCTTCGCTCCTGAGAATTGAATTAGGTTTCGCCAACTGGCACAATTGCCCCATTTACTGATGCCCGGGCATTTTTGGCGCGTGAACTTTTGACAGTTCAAAATTATGACTGACACAACATCGCCATTTTAATTCATGATGCTATTAAAAAAACACGCCTTCGCTTTTTGTTGCTGTCCCAATACTAGATTTAGGTCATTTTTATGAATTAATGTACGTCATGTCAAAGCTCAATTTAGCGAATCGACTTGTTGTTTTTAATAGATTCTGAATGAATACGATTTTAACTCTGTAATCAATTAACCTAGTAATTGACAGATTATTGAACTACTGTTTATTCTTTCACATTATTTTGTACTGAATATCATTACTCGGTCAATGTGATTATGTAGTCAAAACCATTTCATATTACTATTCTCATGCAGACCATAAAACTGTAAAAGTTAATGAGAATGCTTTGCCACTTCGATGGAGAAAACTTGTAAAGGTAGCAAGGTTCTAAAATTATTGGTATTCATGTTAAAAAGATTTATAACATTATAGAGTCGTATTGCCAAGAATTCTAATAGTCCAATTTGTGTTGACAGACTGTCAAATGTAACTATTTATCCAATCAATTGATACTTGAATCAATCAGTTAGCCTATCTATTTAAGTATTGTTTATTAATAGTATTGGTATGCGGTGTTTGACCCCGAGGATAAAAATTGATCAATCACTCCGATTGTTTAGTGTATCGATATATGAGTATCGATCCCATTCGGCTTTTATCATATAATGTTAATTCATAAAATCCTATTAGACGGTTGGAGGCGCCGTTCAATTTAAACACCAAATAAATTAACAAGCACTTTATAAGTAAGATGTTCGAATATACTTTTTTGACTAATTCGGAAAGCTTCTCGGTTATTAACTGGCTTACTGGCATAAATTATAAAATGTTTGCTAAAGAATCTTAAGACGGATCATAAGGTCAGATTCAGTTGAAAGGATCCTGTCCTAAATTAAAAAGTTCAGAAAAGAGATCAAATGTTCTATTTATGTTCTTTTATAAAGCTTAATTAGAAACTAGGTTCTAGCTTTCCGTATGTAGTTTGAACTATCTTGAGGTTATTATATTAACGAATACTGAATACGACTGAATGGCTTCAGGTTTCAGGTAATTAAAAAACATCTTTTAAAATATTTACACACGTAATCGGAATATTCAAGTATAATTACGTGTAAATTTTTGTGCAATATCGTGTCACCACGGCATTCAATGGACGTGTGAAAGGATCATTTTGGAATCTTGATTTTACGTATCTGTAATGAATTTTACGGAACGGTATTAATTGGAATTGGAGCAATTGGATGCGATTTCAATGGCAATACATAAAATGACGCATAAGTCTTATATTCCAATAAAATGAATATAAATAATGTTAACGCGGAGCTGCATTTTAATTAAAGCACTGTTCGTGGTGACGTAAGCGTTGCATCTATTTTGAAGCGGTGACTCAAAAATGCGACAGCTATTTGTTTACTCCACATATTGGTTAAGCGAAGGCCATGGCTACCGAATGATACGTAAAAATAATGATTACATTAGGCGCATTAGAATTACAACGTAGGTGTTAATTACATGACGCCAAAGCTAATTCATCTTGTTATTTTTCGGGCGCGTTAAAAATCACACGTCAATCATAAATCATGCGCCGACCTGTATGTAAATCTTGTAACAAGTAACTTCGAAATGGTTTTTAGCGTCCATAAATAATTTGCGGGATTGTGATATATGACCGCTTTTGTAGCTACACAACTCCGAGTAATACTAATTTTATTGCTTTGTCTATCATGGTTTTTATTTTTGTATTGTTGTATGAGGATATTTCAATAGCGATGATATCACAAATAACTCCATAAGCGTCAAAAGATTCATAAGATGTCAAAAAAAGAGTTAGGGTTGACAGGAGCTAATTTAATTGTTATTTGGCCATAACTAGTAGTACGTCATCTATTGAAGTGTTTGTTTGAAAGCGTTTTTTGGAGTAAAGTTCAGAGTTATGATCAAACACTTTTGAAACTAGTGAGATGTAGCCAGCAGATTGTAAACTACATCATGACTATCAAATCTTGCCAAGTAAAACTGCTACGTATATTATAAGTCTAAGGAAAAAGTCTGTAAGAAGTCTCGTACTTCACAAGACTTCATTAACGGAATCCTGTATAAAACATATTTAATACACCATTTATATGTATCTACAAACATAATGCTGGGACATTATGTTAATCTCTACTGAAAATACGTGCGAATATTTGGCACATAAATTTTCTTTGCAGATCAATTAGCAGGCGGCGTTTGCTGTTTTTCTCTTCCTGGTTATCAATGGTATACGGTAATGTCGATGGCGCCTCAAGTCAAGACGCTAGTAATGTATTTGGTATGCCGATACCATTGACCTTTAAGAATCGGATAATCTATTTCTCACTCATAGAATTGAAAAAAAGATTTAAACTATACGTTACACATGCGTCCAGAGACAACTATATCCGGTTGGATCTTTTTTTAAATGCAATTTATTCTACTGTCAAAACTATTTACAATTATGATACGTAGAAAAGTGATATAAAAATGCTGGCGCTTAGAACAGAGAAGAATTTCAAACAGATGTGATGTTTCAATTCTAGGTTAGGCCGGATAGTTTATTCTAGACTTCAGCTTTGAATAATGGGCATGGATTTTTAAGTAAACATGCCAACGTCGATGGCTGCCCACGCGTCTCGATCTTGGTGGTCTGTACATTTCTATTTTAAAATTTCATTGGTTCAACCGATTCTTTCTGTCTATAATCCTAACATTAAAGTCTCTTTTTTCAGGATTCTATGTTGCGAGTCAAAATGCATGATGAAACTCCATATTATTCGAATCACCCTATTCGTAGCAAGTTAAATAAACAAGTCAGTTACTTAACAAACAATTGATATATATTGATATAATTGAGTATCTCTACTTAGTCCCCTAAATGGAAGAAGTTTAATATACATGCAAACTGGTCACGCATAGTCAATCTATTGAGATAGTATCGATCTAGTTAAAGCGTAGGTGATATAGTTTATCGGTTGGGCGTCGGCCAGGTCGTGTGACGTGTCAATACTATTGTTATGTCGTTTCCAAGAAGCCTAAAATGAGACAGATTTGCATCACATTACACATTCATCACAGGGTATTGCGACGATCGCTGGCCGTTCAAATGCAAATCACTTGCTCAGTGCGAAAAGTGTTTGTATTTGCGAATACATCGGACAGGTACCGGTTCAGTCTTTGGAACGCTGAGGCTTCGGCAGTGTCGGGTCCATGCAAATTGTTAACAGGCAATTGACACGTAACCTGCGAGACTTGCTCTAATTCAAAGACATCGAGATGCTGATTTGTATTTATTGCTCCATGTCGTAAAAGTAAAGTGAATCGTCCTTAACACATGATCTTGATGGAACAATCTTAATTACCTATTTGGAAGTAAATTTGACTGAATAGATACGTTGATTGAAACAATCATTTATGTTATTTAACTGCATTGCATTTGGTGTTGGGTTTCTGACCAGTCTTCAAAAGTTTTCGTAATTGATTTGGTTGATACAGGACGCTGTTTATTCCACGTGATATATTTTCCTTACGACATTCATTTTTTAATTGTACTAAGTATTCAATTTACCAATATACTCTTAAACATATTACATACGAAAGTAAGTAACAGATGCCTTCTAAATAAAAATGTATGGGTCAAAAGTGTTTACCTTTGCCCATCGCTTACCTTGCAGGCGAAAAGCGCGCTCTGCCAAGTGGCCTTGGTCTCGCTGAAGTAGTAGCAGCTGTGGCCGAGCCTTATGAACTGCGGCGGGCACACATACGACATCTTGGTCGAGTTCCTGCCAGCGACGCCGTTGCCTGGGAAACGATAAACAACGCTACATGATGACAGCTTTATGAGAGGGAAAGTTTATTAAGTATTTGAACAGAACATCCGTTAAAAATACAATGCTTAAAGAATAAGAGTAGAATTAACATTTCAATTCAGCAATTAATAGATGTCAGCCCATGTATATTTTGAGCTACTAAAAAGTGTATTATTTTGTATTACTTTTTAAATTCTGTTAGTTTAAAGGCAACTATGTGGCTTTTTATTGCTTGATGTTAATATACTTTTGCTTGACTCTACATCAAGTTATAATTTTCGTTAAAGCCGATCATTATTGGTTTATTAGTGGCAGATAGTATGTACTAGTGGGGAACATGCATTCAACTATTTGCACATCGGGAATAGGGCGGCTTATGATTTATTTTTTATTCTGCTAAATATATAAACGTAGTAACATAAATCCCAAGAATAATTCTCCTATCTATCATCTGAGCCTGAGGTTTGAAGTGAAGTCAGCCATCAACGGTTAATTTTGTTTATTTAGCGAGCAACATAGTCTTTTAGATCTTGTGATACAAAGCTAGTCTGAAAGACTGGCGTGCCTTGTTTACTTAAATTGCTTTGATACCATAGCCATTATCGTTGAAGTAGCTTGTTGAATAGTATTGATTGGCAGATAAACAAAATACCATGTCTGCACGTAGCCATTCAACAGGATATCAATACTTAAAACTTTTTATTTATTTAAATATACTTCTTTACTATACGAGTATGTTATTACAATGCCCCTTTTATTCACGTTGCATATATTTGACGAAATGTTGATTTCATCACATTAGTTTTTCCTTCACCGAGTGCCTGCAATGTTTACTTATGGTAATATTGAAACCTATTCTAATTTAGAATATTTCAATTGCGACAACAAATATAAGACAGATAGACGCCATATTGAAAAAGGGTGACGTTAGAAGTACCTATAACCAGTGTGTGTATGAGAAGGTGTATAAGTGTCAATGAAGCGTAAGTGATTTGTCAGGATCGGGAAAGAGGGGGATCCGTAATCTCTGCCTACCCCTCTTCAAGGAATTGGGCGTGATTTATATGTACATATCTCATATCTTAAACATATACTAATTAAAAGAAAAATCTAAAGAGCTAAGTGGTAAAGAGTTTGGGCGATAGACTAGCCACCATTATCAATATTTTGTGAAATATGGCTAACGACCATTGTAGAACCAGTTTATGTTAAAAAAGTCAACAATGCTACGTAATAATAAAATCGTCTGCATTCCCAAGGTCACCAGGGTAATAATTTAGGCGAATGCCCATTATAGTCTTCATGTGTATAATATGACTGCATGCTGTTATAATTAGTGCAAATTAGGACAAAGCAAGTTTTGACCTAGAAGTCTAGACTGACCCACGTCATTGTTAAGTGAAATGGTTAGCACGGCAGGGGACAAAAATATAGAGGACCTAAATAGCATCGCCCCATATCGGAGCTTTACGTTCATAAATACTATTTAATCGTACTTGTATACACTTTATGACCATATTCCCTTGCGTAGTCAGGACTTCATGTGTCAATCGGGAAATGCGGAGTTAGTGATTCTATGTTTAATATATTTCGACGTTCAATGAATGTACTATTACTGTACTTACATTTTTTTTTAATAAAATTTTTTTTTAAATCGAATTTGACTATGGACACCTCTAACCCACTAACCCGTAAATGAGATATTCAGCACCGAATTTGGCATGTGATAAACCTAATTTCAATCATTGACTACTGTTATCTGTTTAGAGGAAAAGGTAAGGTTTTTAAAGATATTTACTCACGCTGAAAAAGTTGAGTGTTTACCAAGTTTTAAATATTCTACTATAATAGTATACTTACATTGTGACCAAAATATGATGAAGACGATGGCAGCAATTGCGATAGTTTTTCCACGCCTTTCCAAGGCCTCCATTGTATGCATTTGAGTATCTTTAACAGATTTATCTAACAACAGTGCTCTTATGAAAATGTCCTTTGATTTATCTATGTGTCTTTGAACACTTGGATACACCGAAGTATAATATTAACATTTCGTTGAGACGCGATGGATTTTGCTTTTCTATTTTCTTTGCGACGTTTTTGATGTTCTTCTGTCTGGAACAAAACAAATACATTATGTTTAAATAAATATTATGGAACTAAATATAACATAATATTTAAAAATATGGTGCAAAGTGGGCATCAATTAGTTTTAATTATCGATTTTTAAGATTTTGTTAGTCTAAAACACCTTATAGGTATGCTAACAATAGATTTATTTAGTACCAATATTATAATTTCGCAGCCTTAGCATTCTCTTTGATACGATCTGTTATTTATTTTGATAACAACACTGAACTTAGGTCTCATATCACGTCCAGTAACACTAGAAGTATTAAATTACAGCGACGAATGCTAATAGATTAGCAAGTAAGCAAATTTCTGTGATTAACTACGTAGCTCAGTAACGGGAACGTGTGCGAACACCAACAGACTAATTTGAATATTATTTAAGCCGCTTTACTGTTATGGGAACAACAATATACTGTCGAGAGTCTTATCTAATTGTCAGAGAAAGCCACACGGAACAAGGTTTTTGCTTCAATTAATTGGAATGGCGCTCGGAACGGATTTACTACCAAGGTTTCAAGGAACTTTCTAACCCGCCCTAAATAGAAGAAAGGTCTGCCTGAATACGGTACTTGATTATATTAAGTTATGGACCCCACACCAGTCTTCAAATTACAAGGCATGTTCTAATTTCGGAGGAATAGGTATTCTAAGTAAGATCTATCAAAGAAGTAACGCAATCAACTTAATGTAACTAATTGAAAGGGAACCTAAGAAAGTCATATTGTCTCCTAATGAACTAGCGCCGCTTTGGTTTGAGACTAAATTAAATGTAGGCAATCTTTTATACAAAACAGGGCATGTCGCCGTTATGATCTATATTACAAAGGCATGGGCTAAACTTAAGTCCCAAAAAAAAATTATGATTAACTATTCCCTTCTTTACATTATGGTGGAAGAAGACAACTTATTAGTCACTGATTAGGATGTATCACAATCGAGACGATGGAAAGCTCGTATCAGTGTCCATGACCTTCACTTCAAGCCTTTAACTGGAGTAATTTTATACCATAAGATTATCATGCTGCGTTTTCAGAAGAATGGTGCATGCATGTGTGTAAATAGTGTAATAAAATCTAATTCGCGTCTCGGTAAATTTACGCCGGTTTCTAGAGCAATGTCGCAGTTTGCGGAATCTGTGTCAACTTTTCACTAAATTTTTATGTGCATCCTCCGATGTAAACATTGTAAAAAAACTGAACAGGAATATAAATAATCATATTTGAGTTTCAACAACAAATCTCCTAATATTTTCAACGTTGTTTCTAGAGTAATGCGAAACTCTCCATGGTAATACACTTCCAATATTCTCGACTTGTCATATAATTTATGAATCAGTAGCGTGTCTTTGTAAGTAATGTAGAAATAACAATGTTTAGAAGTAATGTCTTTATATTAATATATGTAGTTCATTTATCTATTTGCGTGCTAATGCAGTTATATCCATTAGCAAGAGCACGACAAACGGTGTCATGCCGTGTTGCCCTTTTATGTGGTCCAATACTACTTAATATTGCTCATTTGTGATATTTTACTATTCGGTAATAATTTCATTTATATATTTATGTTTCATCTGCACTGGTTGTCTCGTTGCGACGTAATTTTTTTCAAGCATTACATAAATATTAAATTCATCAAAATCAGGATAGAGCAACACGAACAGGGTAACAGTTGCCTTCCAGAGATTTTAATCTTAATTACCGATTCTGGTTAACCACAGAGCCGGTGTAACTTGAAATGTCTCGTAGCACCACAGGATGATAAATAAACAAACTAGGATAAAAGGACATTTGACACTAACCACACTTCCAGTGAAGCGTGTGCCGAGACAATAGTCAAAGAGCGTATTCTTAGCCAGGACAATAACCCAGGGGCTGAGGTGTTAAACAATAGTCCGGCAGTGAATGCTGTCACACTAGATTAGGAAAATGAACGTTTAACGTCGCGTATCTGAAGACTTGCGGTCAAGCCATTCAGCCGGAAAGTTTGGCAAAATCACCTTTGGTTTCTAACGCTTTACATGACAGAGGCAAATCTACAGTGATTGATTTTAACCTATTCTGAGCATGAAGTGAACCGGCTAGACCAATATTTCATTACGAGACTTAAGTTTCGAAGTGATAATTTCATACAGGAAATAGCTACTAACAAGAATGGACAAAATAACTCTCCCTCAAACTTTTACGTTGTCTGAAAATATAATTTTGTTTTAAACTACAAACACAAAATGAATTAAACTTTTAGAATGAGCTTTATTATTTCGGTACATAAGTTCTGAATGAAAGAGCATTACAATCCCTAATGTACTTATTTATCGAAAAAAATGTTTATTTATTGTAACACCCACACTAAATCTGCTTAGACATGACTCCGAGATGTCCAAAGGGACGGAAGGGCATGTTTTCTTTCTTTCAGCGCTGAGCCCGGGCTTAAACTCCTCAAACAACAATTTCCCTTTGTGTGCCCATCCAAGGGAACAACGAGCATCGTAATGCACACTCGAGGCGCAACGAACGCTGAGCGCTCTTGAGATAATGCACTTGAGCCTATGTCTAACTGAAGTGGAGGTGAGGCATTATGTTTATCATCATGCGAACTTTAGAGGCTACCCGTTGGAAACTCGACACCGAAGGGCTAATTTCGCGTGAAGTGGTAATGCAGTTGAGAATGTCTTGCGGCGATTATGTCATGGGTTCAACCTCAAGATATAAGCGACAGTTAAGTTGGTCAAACAAACAAATTCTGCTTTTGTTTATTTATGCAAGCCACTTATGGGATGCGCCGCGAACACTTAGCGAGCGTGTCAAGTAATAAATACATATTTTGTCACGAGAAAACTTTATTTAAAAATACATTTTCTCATTCTCATTGGTATTTGGGTTGTTTGCAACTTATTTGAAATGTCTATTTTAAAGAAACAAGTGTGCTTGAGCTACTGTTACTAAGGTGCACATATGTAAGTACTTTAAATGTTTTTTTGTGTTTAAGTGTTGTTTTATATATTTCTTGAGACACCACCAAATCAACATAAGTATTGACCATATATTTTAAATTTGTTACTTATTTTAAATAACTGAAAACAAATTTACATCGTGTCACCAGAAAAGACAGTAAATTGAAAGAGATTCTAAGTGTTCCACGTGAAGCAGACGATTATATATTTACGTCTAGTAAGTATTGCACCTCGTGCTTTGGAAATTATAGCAAACACATTTATTAATGAAATATATGGGTCAGTAATGCACATGATATCACCGTCATAGTCCAGTGATCGATTGAACTGACCGCTGACGCAATGGCTTACCTATTTGTTCTGCGTACACGATCACAAGCGACTAGTTTATTTTCGAGATACGCCATAAAATGCCTTGAATCGGATTAGCGACTCTGGTTACAGTCAATACGGTTACGTCAGGAGGTAAAATGGTAATCACCGCACGCGACGCAAGGACGGTTGGTGCCAACACATGAGGATGAACATTACCTACTCATTTACATAATCGGTCGAATAGTTTGGAAATATGTATTTATAATATCATTGGTTAAATATTTTAATCAGGATTCGAAATTCTATGCATTTTAACGAGCTATTTCTAATAACTGTCGTATTTATGTTAATTCCATTTATAATGCATAAAGTTATGAATAATAACTAACAGGACTTATCGCGTATGTTTTTATATAATAAAGTTACCTTTATTAACCCGACATTACGTGACCATGGCTGCTGCAATGTAGCCGAAACGTCGGGTTAATAAAGGTAACTTTATTATATAAAAACATTCGCGATAAGTCCTGTTAGTTATTAATCATGAGTATAAATCGCGAATCTCTTAAAACTACAATGCATAAAGTTTTCCAACGTTCAAACAAAGTTTTCTATTAGTTTATGACAGTTTTTGATTGGTCTAATATATTTTCCTAGTAAAATAAATTCTTGTCAAAACAGTTTAAACTCATGATTACATTCGTTATTTACTTTCCGTGTAACGTCGTTTTCCTTATGATCATAATTTACGGTTGCTAACAAACTTCTGAAAAAGTTTCGCAACAAATGTTCAGTTATAAACCAGATGATATAACGAAACCGTAAACGTAACCAAGTAAACAAACAAATATTTTACTTCTTAAATTTTATGTACTTATCTGTTTAGTATGAATTTATGAATAGAAATTCAAGAAAGTTGAAATAGCTATCTTGCCCTTATGGACGTATGAATAAGTTGTGTTATACATACTCGTATATAGTGGCTAAGCTCGTATTTGGAGCTGACTTTATAGGGAAAAAATCAACTCAGTCGTCACCTTAGGCAATTATAAACGATCCTGAAAAGGTTTACAGTGGTTCCGTTGAATCTAGATTAAACTTTTTGACTCTGACCATAATAATGTATCTCAAAATTACCGTGTTGCAATTTCTAAGCAATTTCCTTTAACACCAATTCCATTCCCGTGACACCGCTTTTAAAGCATGATTGGCAGTCCACCGTACAAAATAGAGCTCGTCCAAGATAAGAATGCCTAGAACGGTGCTCTCGTGTTACTTAGACGGAAATGCAAATGCGGGTGAGACGGCCGTTTACCTCGCTGATACCTCGGGCGCTAAAGTGCACGGATACTACACCTGTGAATGTGAGAGTGTATGCAACACTTTACGGTACACTCTATCATAGAGTTCACAGATTCAAAACCATAGAGAAATAACAATTTGTTGTTTTTTTTTGTTATCAGGGTGTGTCTGATGATTAAATTGAAATCAGGTTGCTGGTCAGTCTCTTAATAAATTTTATTTACATGCACTAGGTAAGCAGCTTTATATGATAAGGCAGGATTACAAGCACCTCTCAAAGCTTACAGGCTGTGCTACATTTCTAGAACATACCCGGAAAAACGAAAAATTATACTACCTATATCTCTTACACAACAGATATATGTTTTATGTTTTTGGGCATTGTGTTCGGATACTGTACAAACGTAATAACTATAGCCTAGAAAATTTCCAAGGCTTGCCAATTAAACAATCCATCATTCTAAAAGTTTGTTATTAGATTCAGACGTGACAATTTATTCTGTTTTCGTTGTGCAATGTCGTCATCGCAAAATTAAGAACTTACTTTGCCTATCAAGCCTGTCAATCAAAATGTTGCTCTGTGTATTTTATTAATAGTTGGCGCCACCAATGCTAGATGACGTGTAGATAGATATTTTTAACACCAACAATTATATTTAGTAAAGCAATTTTCGTAAACTTTTTGTTATACAACTATTTAACGTTCATATTAATATGCATACTGTAAGTTTAGTTGTCTTAATCTAACATTTGACAAATCAAAATATATTCAATATCCCATGTACATATATATTTTGATAACCAACTCTTCTTATTGAATATCGCTTCGATGTACAAATTACCGTCACAACTCTATTTTTTGAATAACTAAAGTCCTTTATACTACAGTAAAGGTCTATTCACACAACCAACTCCATAAATAAACTGGAATGCTCTGCACACTATTATTTATCACTCTCTGTTCCACACCCAAGGTAGTTTATAGCTCTATTCATGATTGAAAATGTTTCGTTTTTATCCTGCTGGGATAATATCGATTTGTGGGTAACCTCTAGATTAGTTGTACTGGTGTTTAATATGTGATACATTATAATGTTTACATTGGTACAATTACAATGGGTACAAACCCATGATTCAATATCGCTGATTCAATCTTCTTTAATACGTCGAGCTATTGTGATATTATTATTCTTTTCACCAGTTCTCAACTGAAAACTTTTTTGTATGTGTAGAAGCGAATTTCGTATGGCTAGTATTGAATAATATTTTTTTTGGCAGTGATATGAAAGGAGCTTTAAAATATAACAATTAGATCTGCAACATCATTTTGATCTAATTAAATAACTCTAAGCAAAAACAACACAGTTAGCACTACGTGTATAGCACAATAAGCATAGCTAAAGATCGAAACGGTACTCGAAAGATATGTGACATACCCAACAATAAGTAGGCAGTAGCCGTGTCTGACATTTAGTTCTCTAAGGAAATCATACTCGTAGTAGTTTGCAAACAATGTTTTGCAATGCTACCTTCAGTTTAGGCAGTCACCCACTCAATGGTCATTCAAGTTTATCTGTCACATGAAGGCGTGGGTTGTATTATAAATTTGATGACGCGAGCAAAGATCGAAATTAGGAAATACGTGCAAAATAATGTATGTATCGATTACATAGTCCATTAGGCGTGGAGTTAGGGTTGCCAAAACATTTAAATGTAACGGGTATATATATAATTCTTATATCTGTGATAACGGAAAACTATTCTGAAAGCACATGAGTTTAATTCGATAATAATATCACATTCTTAATCTTAATTTGGAGTTTTAAGTTATTTTAAATCATTTATTTTTATTTCCATTAGCTAATAATCATTATGAATATCTTGAATTTACATAATGTCTGCTGCGAGTATAATTGCCATTTCACATTTAGATAAAAATTATTACAGTATTTAATCTATAGAGTAATATAAGAATTCTTATATTTCGAAACAGTATACCATTAAAATAAATATTACATTAGAAAGACGTTATAAAAAGTATGTAATCGGACTCCGGAAATGTGGTAAAAAGCAGAATAATGAAAATATTGGCAGAACATTTCTTCAAAGTTTAGAGAAAAACTGTTTTATTGCTTTCAACGTAAATTTAGTGTGGACGTGAACGTAAATGTAAAGGAATTTTTAGTTCTGTATAAAAACCTGCAAAATTTTAAACTAATTTCAGCAAGTTACAACCCTCAGATAAATTCCTAACAAATTCCAAAATCATTATCTGATAAACAATTTCAAGTGGTTCGTTATTAGGGTTCGTTACATAAATGTTTCATAACATCATCATCGTTAGCCATGATCAGTATTTATTATTAGAAGGACCTCTACCTAGAAATTACAATAGTATAATTATACTTAACAACTAATAAAAAGGAGTATTAAATTTAGTCGCAACGTTTATTCATATCTTCTCTAGGTCCTAAGAGACTACTAAAAGAAATATTTAATTACGACTATAAAAGAAAAGTATACTATTATCCCTGTCCATTTAATGCAAAAAACTACCTCGTCATTAAGTTCCCAATCGTGAAATCCGTGCGTGCAAACGTGACACCTATTGTATGTTTAAGCCATGCGAGTTGTATGTATAACAAGTACCATTCGAAAGTGAACTAAACCAACCCAAGAATTTATGTTGCTCCGACTCTAAATATTTCAATAGGTTAATGAGAGTTGCGTTCGCTTTTACTCTCATACCATACACAATACATTCACGCCCCTTACTCCAAGAAATGCATAGACCTTTAGAGATTTACACCTACCTACCTTCACAATTAGATTAGATTAGATTTTTTTTTTTATTACACATAACCAATTTATATGACAATTGACAAATGCTCCAATGTGCATACAGAGAGTGTTATATGATCGTCAAAAATAAACTTATAACTTTATAATAATTATCGTATATAAAAATAGGTATACTTAGTTATTAACATACCATTTTGTATGCTTAATGTCATGATTTACAACAGAATAAAAATTAATGATTAAATAATAATAAATTAACAAAAATAAAGAATAAAATTATATAAAATAGCAAATTAAATTTGAATAAATAAATTTAAATTGTCAAGTTATTACAATTATTATATTATTATGAAATAGTTATTATTTCAAAAACTCGTCTACACTGTAGTATTCAGAATCCAGTAAAAAGCCCTTTAGTCGGCGATAGAACGCTTCGTCGTCAGTTTTTTCCCGTAAATCGCGAGGAAGATGCTCGTAGTACGTGGGACCGATCACCCGAGGTATTCCGGAACCGTATCCAGTTCGACGTGACACGCTAGCAAGGCGTCCCGCGTTTCGCAATACTTTATCGCCACCCGTTCGACGCTTAAATGTCTTAAGATTTTCTCTCACATATTTGATTGTTTCAATTGATTTTGGATTTCAATTGATGATGGACATCTAAATCACTGACTACCCAGCAAGCTTAATGGTCACGAACGCGTTTGTCTTTTGTTCTTAGAAAAACATTTGCTACTCGATATACATACATATAAGCAATAACATCATGAACTTTTGACTAGCGCGCATGGGTTGATAGTCGTGAATACATTTGTCTTTTGTCCTTAGAGAAACGAATCCTACTCATCATCACGATTGTGGTGGCTGTGATACAGAATAAGGGCAATAGGTGGTAATGCATTGCTCATTAGATTCCTTGGACTCCTTGTTTCTAAGTAACTTCCTACGACGTGGATGTAATGCAGCTAATTAGCATTCTATTTACGGACTTTTACTCTCAGCAACTAGTTATTCGTGGCGGTGGACGCAAACAACTATTACACGGCCCGGAAGTAACTATGACCTTGTGGGAACAGTTAACTATTTTCATCTGGAGGCGTTTGCGATGCCTCACTAATATAACCTATCGATTTAATGTGTGTCGATTGCATTAGAGATCGAGTTGAAAGTATATCTGGCAATTTGATTAGATTTATGACTCACTATCATTATGTGGGCTCGGTTCGGTTCCGTTTTTGTCGAAAGTGGTTTTATGGGCTTTATAACGTATAACAATGCTATGATGGGTGTATCGTGTTAACAAAAGACTTCTAATAGTGTGGTATTTAAATTATTATTATGTGATGAGATTGGTACACTTTCACACCAATTGAATTAATTCAAGTGGTTTTATTTTGAAATAGACTTGTATAACAAATATGACACGAAGTTTTAGGTTGACATTCAAAGGTTTAATTGTGAACAAGTAAACTATATTACCTAAATTGAATGTAAACATCCCTTAATAGCAGATAAGTATCTCAATTACTCTTAAAAGGTGTAAATACAAATGATATTTTAATATAAACAGCAATTAAAAAGTGCAAATAAAAATCGTTTGCCAGCAGCTGATATTTGCAAGTGAAAGCGATTCCTAAAGGATATTTATATAAGCCTCGTTAAATACAGTCCTCGAAATAAAAAGCTCAGTTTTCGTCGCTTTGTAAGTCGTAAAATACACCATGAAATGTTAAGTCTTTTAGTATTCATTTCATTTGCCATTCTTAATGCCATTCCGTTTTCGTGTTCGAACCGGAATAAGTTTGTTTGAACTAAATCGATATAATGATTGCGCGACAAGAGTATCGTTTATTATTGTATTAACTAAATCATCTATAATATACTCACGTCCTTAATCCCTTTCGGGGTGGACAGAATCTTGAAGACCTGGTAATATCTCCTAGGTCACTTCTTCGTATAAATACAAAGGTTGAGATTAGCATTCTTTTTACGTCTCAGACTAGCACGGAATTTAACTATAAAATGCTTGTGCATTATATCAAATTCAGTGATTATGGTTATAAATTTTACTTGTTACGGCTAGTAAACTTGGATAGGATAGGATAGTCTATCACTGGTATTGAAATGTTATATAATTTATTTTAAGTTTTTTAATTTGAATTAGTATTTACTCAATTATAAAAAATCAATAAATGGTTATAATTTACTAAATAATCTTTACGTGGCAATATGTTGTCACTGGCTATAAAATAAGGCAGAGATCTAAGTTATTGCAGGACATTATTATTTAATTGTATTTCAAGTTATTTACTCGCAATTTCTTAAGAAAACGCTTATGAATGTACAAGCAGAAAGTCACGTTGCATGGTGAATAATAAACTTGAAATGCGGCCTGCGCCCAGCTGTCATATTACACGGTTCGTAAAAGGTCAAACACATTCGAAAAATGATGAAGAGAATGAGCTTTGGTGTGTTATTTAAATATTTACTGTGTGTAATTAAAAGCACATGTTTTTTATTATCTAAGGGGTGATTTTAAAACAACTTACGTACGAACAATTGAAGATTTATTTAGAGTTATGAAGGGTACATATTGTACTCGTAGTGAAACATTTAACCGGCAATATCAATGAATCGGCGGGAAATTCTGAATTTAATGCCTCATTAATTGCGTTTTTTTTTAACTTACACTACGTGCATATGATTAAAAATATTATCATCAATTGAGATGCTCTTTCATTACAATTTCTATTCCAAATTCTGGGAGGTCTGTATAGTAAACTGAGCTAAATGACTACCTATCAGCAGGCTGTTTTTAAACCTACAAAACTGCTCAAAGTAACATTTACGAGGACGAGTTCCCGAGAATAAGTAGTTAATAGGTAATACATCTCACAAATTGTCAGTTAACATTAAGGTCAGCACATACCGCCATCTGACGTAATTTTGCCATCGAATTTAATAAATGACTGGCCATAAATATTCTTACTGCCGATCAGCAAACGATAAAAGTTATTGTTCTCTGGTCAGTTTTAAAATGAGTCCAACACAACCTCAGCCTTCCCACCATTGTTTATACTTAGGGATTGATGACGACAGCTCGGGATCGGATTACTGAGCTCTATGAATATTATTGTTTGAACTGTGGCCACATTTTTATAGGATGTGATTTGCATACTATTTATGTATATATTTCTCTAATCTATACGTCTAGAGCTTTTAACCGTGAACAGCTAGACTGATATTGAGAGAGCTTAAAGATTGTATGAATTGCTGTAAAATAGTCCATAATTAAATTTACATACCTAAACCAATCATTAAATTGACCCTGATGATCTAACGGTGTCATCATTGAACGAGAACTAAACCATAAAATCAGCAATATTGTAATGGCAGGATATCATAATGGTGATCTCACAAATAATGCAAATCTAGGCCTTCTGATGTCATGCATGCGTTAATAATATCCTAACAAATCGTGTAAGTCTAATTCTCTTCAAAGAGTCCGGTTTACGACCAATTGTGCGCAGGCGCCGACTGCTAAGTTAGTCATTATTTCTTACCACAGGCTAATGCTCTATACCAAACGGCCGACTGAATATGTATTATTTATTTATATAAAATTTAGGTCATTGTTCTTTCGTTCGTAGAAACTTAAAAATACCTACTACATTATTGTAACGTTTGATCGTTGAGTAATTAGAGAAAATGAATAAATGGTTAACCAGCATGTTCATTTGTAGATATATGTATACATAAGGAAATCAAATACGGGGAAGAAATCGATAAAGGCAACAAATATTAGGTAGTAACTCAAATTGAGTTCATATTTCAATGAATGCTGTTAATTAAGTTGGCAACATTGATTTGGCAAGGCGTACCTATTGCTTAAGGTATTAATACGTAAAAACTTTCATACGGCACAGTGTAGAACGTTAGCAAGTCTTCTCTAAACATTAGCTCAATTCACATAGATCTAATCCAAGCGCTAATTTGGGAGAGACTCAGACTTGCTATTTGTTTTTTTATTATTTCCTTAACAGACGCACTGTTTGTAAGAACATGAATTAGTAAATCCAATTCTCGGATTTCAAACCGGAGAATCAATTTGGCCTAAATCTTAATTTATGACGCGTTGACCTTTTATTGAATAATAAGATATATGGTGCGAAATAAATCCATCCCGTGTACGGCTTATTTAGAGTGAATAAAATATACAAGGCCAAGAATATTTAAGGCCATTATTTTCAATTAAGAACCGTTGGTTTGTTTGAATACGGTAATTTTAATCCGATTTCCTCAATAAAACTTTATCAGCTTAATTTTTCATACATTCTTGTTCAAGTCCTTCTAATCCCTTTGAATCC
The DNA here is from genome assembly GCA_030578115.1 of Leucoptera coffeella. Classification (NCBI taxonomy): domain Eukaryota; kingdom Metazoa; phylum Arthropoda; class Insecta; order Lepidoptera; family Lyonetiidae; genus Leucoptera; species Leucoptera coffeella. The sequence continues at coordinate 130,298 of JAMBLF010000083.1, forward strand.
CAAATTTTTGCATGGACTTACATATTTATATATGCGTACGACGATCTCAAACTTTGATAAATACCGCAATAATTTAATAACTGATTACTCAGCTATAATAAATACTACGGTATTCTTTAAACAACTTTAATACGATTAGGGACACCTATGATTGATACTAATTATAATTTTGTGTTGTTCGTCATACTTTTGTTGCTGACTCTTTGACAATTTTTTGTGCGCATTCTTGACATGCCACTATGATCACTGAAACTATTATTGTTATGATGTTTCCCTTTAAATGTTAGTATTACGTAATGTATTTTAATAAAAAATAATTGTTTATGAGAAGTTTGGTGAAAAGCTATCAAAAATTAAGAATTATATTATGTGTCATGTATGTATTAACAAACTATGGGGTATATATTAGATTCAAACAACTATGTTAACCTTCATTTGAAGGCCCATGCATTGTACATCAATACTGAACTGTTGTAAAATTAATTCAATTATCTGCATAATTTAATTTGCAATGACTTCAATGCACCTCATTACCACTTTGGATATTAAATTTACTAGTATGGACATTGAAGGCAAAATTAATATACTACTGAGTTTGTTTGGAAGCAATTTTTACAACTCATTAGTAATAATCAATAGAATCAATACACAAGTATAAAGAAAAGCTTAATCTAAAGTAATATAAATTACATTACAAATTCTTATGATGATTCATGCAGTGAACTTTAATCATTAAGAAAGATTTAAGATAAATACGTATCTCTTTTTCATTATAATTAATTTTTTTAAGTGGTAATACTTAAAAATTCCAAATATTGTTAAGAATATTATGATTCTTATTAAATTTAATTCCACTTTGAGTTACTATACCTACCCTATCAGAACACGATACATTATTTCATTTATTTAGGTTGGATATTAAGCTATTAAGCAATAACTTATGACTAGTCATGTTCTGTGCATTATATCAAGACGTTATAAGAAATATGTTGTAATCGGGCAAGACAGTTTAATAAGGGTGCATATACACTGATGATGCAACTCTACGATAAGTTATAAAGGGCGTCTGAAAGAGCAACTTGTTTATGTAAGTGATAGCTTGCCGTGGGTGCTTATTGAAAGGGGGATTAAAAGCAAAAGAGCATATCATATCTACCAGTACTCTTTGCGAAATAAGAACAAGAAATATCAAGTCTGTACGTGGGTTTATATGTTATGGGATGAGAAGGTATTTTTTGTTTTGAAGATTATGTGATTTAATAAAGTTATTCACGATGAGAGAGCAATGTTTGGCTTTAACTATTCTGATAATACCTGACTTAATTTAACTACTGTACGAAATCTCATAAGTCATAAAATGTTGTAATTTACATAAATTGCTATAATAAAATACTTTGTAACAAGAACTTGTTTTCAAAGGCTTAAATAATAACTATTTTATATGTTTTAGTAGACGCGGTCTTCAAATTGATGAAATGATAGTTATTAAGCCTACTATAACATCAACATTAAATACCAGTTGCAAAGTAAATATGATTACGAGGTTCTCAGTGGGTGTAGTGAAACAATGCTTAGTTTTAATGAGGTTGACCATGTTTTGTATGCAGTCCTTATTATAGAAATTAGTTCAATTGACAGTTGCCATGACAATGTCACGAGAATGGGTTTTGTTATTAATATTTTTCTCATTCTTATCTAGATATGTATGTAGTTATACCCTAACTATTACCGGCCTGTATATTATATACCCTTGGAAATCTTTATATCATTGAAATACACACCAGACACTTCTTTTTTAAAATTTAATTATAGAGGAAAGCTTTTAACTCTACGTTATAATTATTTGCAACGAACAGAAGTAATAAACTACTGATATACGAGTACCTGAGAAGTAATATTAACATCGTACATAAATCACGGAGATTCAATAAAAACATTCTTGTGTACTTTTAAGGTCCGCAAGATAAAATCAGTCCGTAACATTGACAGTTTGACCCTTTCTCAATTTACAATCTCTACCCGAAGATTATGTTAAATTATTACGCCTCTGATACAAAAATGTTGGCCGCGTAATATGTCAGTTTAATATACCAAGTATATTACATTGATTCAAAGTAAGTAAAAAAATACAGGAGCAACAATCTTTTATTATGATCGCTTACAAATCCAACTGCCAAGGTGAAGGTTTTGTAGTAATAAATTAGCTTTTTGTTGTGTGACTCACTATCAAAATATTGGGCACATTGTCCGCAATCATTTAAACTTGAACTTGGAGGTGTTATGTAATAGTGGTAATTCTATTTTCAGTAAAGAATCTGCACTAACAAGCAGTGTTGAAAAGAAACATAGATGTCCATCCCTAATTATATTGTTCATAAGATAGATAATATTTCTTTTTTTGTGATCCTAATCATCATCCAAACTGTACCAAAATACAATTTCGGTTCTGTGACCTTCAAATACATATTTCACTGTAAAGAAAGGTACTTAAAGCAACTAACAAAGTTACAATTTTAACTATTTATTTATTAGAAAGTATGTATTAAAATGTCAAAGGCATTTTCTAGTAAATAATAATTCTACATTTCCAATTTCCCCCCGACCCCCTATTAACTTACTACCCCGAAAGGCATTCACAATCGTGACACATATATTACATTATATTTCAACCGTTTGCAAGCAAATATTAACATAACAATTCTCTCCATTGACATTCTGCGTCATCGAAGGAAATAGAAAACTAGATTGCATCACATTTTCATGCCCTAAAGATATTGTGTGTACTTTTCATTATCACAATGCTTACGCACAGCGATAAGGCGAGCTCCTAAGAGATTGCGCCCAAGGTACTTATGGTTGAATAGGAAAATGGGCTAGTTTTATCAAACATTCTCACCTTAGCTGTGTTTTCATATATAATAACCGAATATTTGAACGTAATTTAGTATGCCTTTTCCATTGGTTACAAGATCCACACAAAACAAAAACAAACACTTTCGCGACATTTTGGCCCTAGGGCGAGTCACAGGTTCAAGTTTCCATCATCGCAATTGCGGAGGTAGTAATTCTATGGCCAACTCGAACCTACGTTACAAGGTTCGCAGGCTAAATAAATATTGTACAAATATTAAATATAACTTTCAATACAATTATGAGGAGGTTATTGTTTACTCATTGTGCAAGTATATAGTTCGTTAAAATTCATAATAAAAAAGTTACTCATTTTAATGGAAAATCTCTAATAGAAAAATTTACAAAATTTAAGACGTGCTCTACAAGTTAATCATGAACTTACAATCTTTGTAATGCAGTTATGTGTCTGAGCTTAAGATTAGTATTCACAACATCATTCTGCACTTACTCGTACTTTGAAACGGGAATCTCTCAACGTTTTAAAGTTGTTTAGTCTCCCTCTGTTGTTGATTGAGTGAGGTTATCAATCATAGCCATAACAGCAATATCAAATGTTGGATTACGTGGGATTGGACGATGTCATTGCATCAATACAATATCCTTTCCACTTAAGGATAATAATGACTCATTTATTATGTCGCTGAGACAGCTACATTTAATATTATGGATAATTAGAAACCAGTTATTTATTAGTATTATAAGTATTAACGACGTGTCTTTGTCTATATATTTTTTCTTAATATAATCATAAAGTTATGCTAATCAAGGGACTTTATAGTATCATTATGAGATATTGGAGGAAGAATGTTAATCCTGCAATGTCGTTGAACTTGGTTAAAACATAAGCCTCTTTCTACGTATCAATTATTGAATAAATATTTACTTTATTCTTTTTTATCATAGATTATTTTTATGAACCGTTTGCGAAATCTTTAAATAAAAACCCTACTTACGCTAAGCCGCATTTATTTAATTAGAATTTTGTGTAGTCGTTGCCAAAATAAATCAGATCTATTTATTGATTAGCTGATAAGTAATCGTCAGTGCAATCGCTGATTAAAGATTTGCGTCAATGACCGATTAGAAGCAATCTATGTGTGCCAAATTGATAAAGTTCGTTTACACGGCTTCCTTACAATGACTGTTTGCATAGGCAAATGCAAATATGTACCAAAACATGTTTTATGGCATGGTCATAATATCAAGGATGATGACCTGAGTAGATTTTTGAATACTAATTTTAGTCTGAATAGGACATTGAACTTGCTATAGAGCTTGCGTCTTATCAAGAGGTTTAGATGATATTGGAATATTTTTATATAATTAATTACTTGCCTAATTCCAAAATAGTCGTTTTTTCTAGCAAATATTTAATTCATAAAATATCTACCTGTGGCTGTAACAGATGCCTAATTGATGACGAAAGTTACCTGCAAAGAAAAGAGTAAAACTTTAGCAACATTTTAACTGAGAGCCAGAAAACACATTTACATTGTATCATAACTTATAAGTTGCTTTGAAAATGTTAATGGTATTCATTGATCTTTAGTATGTTTATGGTTCGTGGCGAAGCGGAGTGCCAATAAATGGTAATGAAAATGCAGATATTAAGAAACGCTTAATACCAAGGTGCTTGCAACGGTATTTAGTTGGGCAAAGATGTCTGCTAGCATTACAAGAACGTGAGATACTTTAATGAATTTATAATTTGGTAAATTCATCCCAATACAAATTAGCAAACATTTACCAAACGTTATTATAAATTTTACTATTTTTTCTTTAGGTTGAGTTTGGTTGGGTTAGAGAGAGTTTGGAGATCATCTAAAGGCACATTAGTTAAAAAAAATACCTTATGTTTTCTTATTAACTTCAAAACTTTAATAAAATGCATCTATTTCTTCAACAAATGTTCCAACTTGTAATCAAACTTAAGACTATTCTTTCCTAGTAACGGTGAAACAAGCAATTTGAGTATTCGTTTCCTGATTTGAAATTAGGATTCGCAACACTGCAGCGGTATAAGACATTCTCCATTAGGCTCGGTTACAATTTAAAGCAATCATTAAATTATAAATACTGTATTTATTTTACTGTTCCTGTATCTGGAGTAATTTGCTACTGTATCCGTATATAATTATCTGAATTGAATCCACGTTCGACCAAGGAAAAACTAATAATAAATATGCTATATATATATATATACTATAACGATAATCATGATGTAAGAAGAAAACGTTGGTTAACTATTAAGTTTGAAAAAAAAATTCTTAACAGACTACGTTATATAAGAGTAGAACAAAACCAGGATATGTCATTCACGCATCATAATTAGAGATGCAGTGCTGTGCGCGTTTTTATTTAATCACGTAACTGTACATAATTGACAATTCGCTACACTCATTCCAGTTGTCACCTAGGTGAACGAACATCAAATAGACAAGAGCGTGTCACTATTTCTCTGTAAGATATCTCTCCACGCACAGATTTACTGAGATTATATAATAGGTCATGTTCAAGTTAAACGTTTTTCTATAATAAAAGCTTTATTGTTGACTGTATCAATACCTACATACGATTAATGTTAGAAACATTCACGTCTTTACTTCCCGAGCAGAAAGGTATAGCGTTTTGTTTAAAATAGCGCTAAAATGCAAAGTATAAATACAGATAAAATTTAGGACACTCTTCTTAAGGACGCTGTACGAAACTTAAATTTTTTTTTGGAGGGGTCGGGTAATAAACTGTTGCAGGGATTAGAAAACAGTATTTTAATGCCACCTACATAGAAATGCGAGACCTTTATACATTAAACGGAGCTGTCAGCTGCTATTTTGAGTTCGGAATCCTAAAAATCTCACGAGCAATGGTCCCACGTCGCGTGCCGCACTCAATTGCATCCACAATTAAAATAACTAAGTAGATTTTATTCTCTAACGTGCTGTAAACGTTGCGTTTGTGCTACCGTTATGCTTTAGATTATTTTTTTCACTATACACTGTTGCTAGTAAACTTATGTATGGGTGAATTATACACGACAATACATAATATTATCATCGCTAGATTAAATTATAAGATGCTAATTTTACTACAGGTTGTAAGACTTGGGAATACAAATGCACAAATTCTCTTATAGTAACTTTATATATAATGGGTGGTCAGGTACAGCTATGCAATAAATAGATTCGTTCTACAGTAAGTAGGAAATTGCAGTAATAGAAACATCGTTATTTTCCGATAACATTCTTTGCTAGATTATCTTCGACTGTAGTTATAGCTATGCTTTGAGTTCTGCTTAGAAACTCGTAATAATATACTTTATTTTATTAATTATCTGAGACCGGGTCAAAACACGATTAATTTATAAAGATATGTGATTACCTTTATTTTGCCCGACGTTTCGACCCAGTTGCATAGGCCGTGGTCGCGGGAAGACTAGCTAGCAAGCTAGACTAGCGGGAAGTCCGTCACAGCTAAAATGTCTGTCTACCCTCACAATTGGAATTTTTGTTAATTCATAGCACGACACACTACACTCACACTATCCGAAGACACATCCGCAGTTACGCCACGCGAATATAATCCCATGATTACTGGTTCCCATGTTTCTGAGAGCCTAAAACCATCCTCACGATTGAAATTATTGGGATGTTTTTTAATTTCAATAGCCTCACGAACAACTCTGGGATAATAATGTTGTTCCGTGGAGATGATTTGAGGCTGATGTAATTCAATCCAATGGTTTGAACCAGACATCAGGTGTTCCGCTATCGCTGACTTATGTGGTTGCCTATTCTTTACAGCTGCTATGTGTTCCTTGACCCGTTCCTGGACACTTCTTTTTGTTTGGCCAATGTAAACTTTACCGCAACTGCATTGAATTTTATAAACACCCGGGTTTTGAAAAGGGATAACATCCTTCGCGCTCCGTAATTTGCTTGCTACTTTGAATACTGGTTTAAAAACGGTGTCAATCGAATACTGTTTTAAGATTGCACCTATTTTGTCCGTTATTCCTTTCACATATGGTAGAAATGCCGGTTGTCTGCGTACAATTGGATGTTTATCCCTCTTTGGTTTCACCGTGAGACCTGTCGTTTTGTAACCATTTTTCTTCAGCACCTCCTGGATGTGAGCCAGTTCTCCGCTTAAATGGTCAGGGTCACACAGATCATATGCCCGGTTTACCAAAGTCCTCACAACAGACTGCGTATGACGTGGGTGGTGATGTGACGTGGCGTGCAGGTATCTATCCGTGTGTGTAGGTTTCCTGTGTACAGAATGCGCCAAGGTTCCATCCGATCTGACCATTACTTTTACGTCTAAAAAGGCCAACGTTCGATCTTCTTCAACCTCAACGGTGAACTTGACTTTTGGATGGATGGAGTTTAGGTAACTGGCATATTCTCTCACACTATTTTCACCTCCTCCAATGATACAAAAGATGTCATCCACGTATCTCTTCCAAAGTCTAATACTTGAAGGTCCACCATTTAAAGCCCTTTCTTCAAAATGTTCCATCCAGATATTGGCAAGTACCGGCGCCACAGGGCTGCCCATTGCCACACCATCGATCTGAAGGAAATACTTGCCTTGGTACAAAAAGTAGCTTCCCTTCAAGCAGTGCTCTAACAACGTGATGTATCTATCTGATACGTCTCTCTGCCTAAACTTGTCTTTTATGACTGCCAAACACTCGTCCACTGGAACATTGGTAAACAACGACTCGACATCGAAACTCACCAATACCTCACCTGGTTCCAGTCGTGTGTTCCTTATCATTCCAACAAAGTGACGTGAATCCTTCACATAGGACGACGTCTGGCCCACCAGTTGCTGCAATACTTTTGACACGTGCTTTGCCAGGTCGTACGTGGGTGATCCAATTTGGCTGACAATCGGTCGCAAAGGCACGTTAGCTTTATGTATTTTCGGCAAGCCATAAAGTTTCGGTGGATGTACCACTCTCGCCCTGTGCAGTTGCCCATACTCGTCTTCAGTGAAAAGATCCTCCTGGTCCTTGATCAGTGTACGAATACGGCGATAAACTCTTGCCGTTGGATTGTAGTTCACCGGTTTATACACGGTTTCATCTGCGAGGAGACTTTTGATTTTCGTGTCATAGTCCGCGGTGTTCATCACTACTGTGGCGTTGCCTTTGTCAGCCTTTAGTACCAGCACGTCATCATTCTTCCTAAGTGCTCTTAAAGCCAACCACTCAGCCGAGGTGATATTACTCGCAGGCATTCTTGACTTGCGCAACAACACCGCCACATCTTGACGTACAGTTTCGGAATGGCATTTCGGCACCTTGTTACGAATGAGGGCCTCCTCCACTCCACAGATGATCTTTTCAACTGGTGCATGTTTCGGTGTCAATGCAAAATTCATACCTTTTGACAAGACCCGTATAGTTGTGTCATCCATCGCGATATTTGATAAAATAAAGGTAATCACATATCTTTATAAATTAATCGTGTTTTGACCCGGTCTCAGATAATTAATAAAATGAGTATAAAACGCGAGTGTTTAAAAATAACTATTGCAAACCGATACGGGCAGGAAAGTGCAAATAAAATACGCCATCTTGAGAAGCTTCGGAAGAAGCGGATTTTTCTGGAAACGTCATTGTCGTTTTTAGTGAAGTGCCGTGAGAACAATGTTATACCTGCGTGTGTATGTGTTAAAAGTCGTAGGGACATTGCCTATTCCGAACGCATTCTCAATAACGCGAGTGTCAGACTACTACACACACTTATACGGAATCATAGACGAGAACTTTTCCAGGTACAGAATAAACTGTATAGACTTCATTTGGAGTGTAGTGAATTGTTTTCGCGTCAGGATTTTGAACTAGTGGATCGCATTACCTACCTTCAAGCTGATCGAAAGTTTGAAATAATGACGGCTACACATGCACGAAAATTTGAGAGATTGATTTCGAGACTGAGACTTAATGATGGTAGCAATGAATCTCAAACAAATGAAGCAGACACGGTGATTAATCTCTCAAATATCGCGATGGATGACACAACTATACGGGTCTTGTCAAAAGGTATGAATTTTGCATTGACACCGAAACATGCACCAGTTGAAAAGATCATCTGTGGAGTGGAGGAGGCCCTCATTCGTAACAAGGTGCCGAAATGCCATTCCGAAACTGTACGTCAAGATGTGGCGGTGTAGTTGCGCAAGTCAAGAATGCCTGCGAGTAATATCACCTCGGCTGAGTGGTTGGCTTTAAGAGCACTTAGGAAGAATGATGACGTGCTGGTACTAAAGGCTGACAAAGGCAACGCCACAGTAGTGATGAACACCGCGGACTATGACACGAAAATCAAAAGTCTCCTCGCAGATGAAACCGTGTATAAACCGGTGAACTACAATCCAACGGCAAGAGTTTATCGCCGTATTCGTACACTGATCAAGGACCAGGAGGATCTTTTCACTGAAGACGAGTATGGGCAACTGCACAGGGCGAGAGTGGTACATCCACCGAAACTTTATGGCTTGCCGAAAATACATAAAGCTAACGTGCCTTTGCGACCGATTGTCAGCCAAATTGGATCACCCACGTACGACCTGGCAAAGCACGTGTCAAAAGTATTGCAGCAACTGGTGGGCCAGGTTAGGTTAGGTTAGTGTTTGGCAGTCATAAAAGACAAGTTTAGGCAGAGAGACGTATCAGATAGATGCATCACGTTGTTAGAGCACTGCTTGAAGGGAAGCTACTTTTTGTACCAAGGCCAGTATTTCCTTCAGATCGATGGTGTGGCAATGGGCAGCCCTGTGGCGCCGGTACTTGCCAATATCTGGATGGAACATTTTGAAGAAAGGGCTTTAAATGGTGGACCTTCAAGTATTAGACTTTGGAAGAAATACGTGGATGACATCTTTTGTATCATTGGAGGAGGTGAAAATAGTGTGAGAGAATATGCCAGTTACCTAAACTCCATCCATCCAAAAGTCAAGTTCACCGTTGAGGTTGAAGAAGATCGAACGTTGGCCTTTTTAGACGTAAAAGTAATGGTCAGATCGGATGGAACCTTGGCGCATTCTGTACACAGGAAACCTACACACACGGATAGATACCTGCACGCCACGTCACATCACCACCCACGTCATACGCAGTCTGTTGTGAGGACTTTGGTAAACCGGGCATATGATCTGTGTGACCCTGACCATTTAAGCGGAGAACTGGCTCACATCCAGGAGGTGCTGAAGAAAAATGGTTACAAAACGACAGGTCTCACGGTGAAACCAAAGAGGGATAAACATCCAATTGTACGCAGACAACCGGCATTTCTACCATATGTGAAAGGAATAACGGACAAAATAGGTGCAATCTTAAAACAGTATTCGATTGACACCGTTTTTAAACCAGTATTCAAAGTAGCAAGCAAATTACGGAGCGCGAAGGATGTTATCCCTTTTCAAAACCCGGGTGTTTATAAAATTCAATGCAGTTGCGGTAAAGTTTACATTGGCCAAACAAAAAGAAGTGTCCAGGAACGGGTCAAGGAACACATAGCAGCTGTAAAGAATAGGCAACCACATAAGTCAGCGATAGCGGAACACCTGATGTCTGGTTCAAACCATTGGATTGAATTACATCAGCCTCAAATCATCTCCACGGAACAACATTATTATCCCAGAGTTGTTCGTGAGGCTATTGAAATTAAAAAACATCCCAATAATTTCAATCGTGAGGATGGTTTTAGGCTCTCAGAAACATGGGAACCAGTAATCATGGGATTATATTCGCGTGGCGTAACTGCGGATGTGTCTTCGGATAGTGTGAGTGTAGTGTGTCGTGCTATGAATTAACAAAAATTCCAATTGTGAGGGTAGACAGACATTTTAGCTGTGACGGACTTCCCGCTAGTCTAGCTTGCTAGCTAGTCTTCCCGCGACCACGGCCTATGCAACTGGGTCGAAACGTCGGGCAAAATAAAGGTAATCACATATCTTTATAAATTAATCGTGTTTTGACCCGGTCTCAGATAATTAATAAAATGAGTATAAAACGCGAGTGTTTAAAAATAAATATACTTTATGTCGTGTGTTACGAAATATAATAATTTATAGTACAGTTTTAACTTAAATTTCTAAAACAGTACATAGGTATAAACGTAGAAAGATTTAACGCAGTATTGTTTGGGATATAGACCTACAAGTCTGCGACTATTTTATTATTTCAGCTCGCATCGTAAAATGTCTTTATTACTCTACTAACGTTATTATTTAAAGACTTCTTCGATGCCAAATAAATTATTTAACATTCTGCTATTTCTTTCATTGTGCAGAACGAATCTGTTAATAGGTTTATGTAGCATAGAAATATGCAGTATGTTTATTGCAATCAGTTGTGCACTTGAATCACATGATTTATCCGTGAAAAGAAAAAAAATAGATTTGACGGTAAGTAAATACATTAAATTTTGTTATTATAAGCTGCCTTAAAATAACAATTATAATATTATTAACTATCTAATAGTGTACGAGTTGATTCCTTTCTTCTGATATAACTTACTTAGGAAATGCCAATTTCATAATCCATACAAAATTCGTATTTCGTCTTTTAGGTCTAAACTAAATATAAAACATTCACTCATATTATTTTATGCTCTCTTCAGTTGAGTACAGTTTCCTTAAAGGGTTGTTAGATGACTTATACTTATGTAAACTATATCCTAATGAACATCAAATACTTACTTACATTCAATACATAATTAGATAGTATGCATAGTTTAGTTACCCAGTAAGCTATATCGTTTCTTAAACATGCTGAGTCCAGTAATTATTAAGTGAAAACGTTTGACCTATGCCCTGTGGTATGTATCTCAGTAATCCTCATTAAACCCTCCTTGTAAGCTAGCGTGTCGTTTTTAATAAGCTACTTAGGGTATACAATAATAACATAACCGACAGCGAAGCTAGTTAACCCAACTAGTTGAACTTGCTTATAAATTTTAATTCCCCTATAACTTATACAAGTTAGGAATCTATGATTACAGAGGATGTTGGACACAGGAATGTGGGCCTAGGAGAAAGATGCCTTATCGTAATGTATCTTGGATTTATTTATAAATATTTACATAATATTAGATTAAATTAAAGCTAAAATGATTAGAAAAATAGACATCACCTATAGGAAAAAAGTACTTGAAATAGAAATCAAAACAAAATATAATATGAAACTACCTTTAATTTAATTATGTATTCCACAAACGAAAAGTCCTTTCATTTTCCTTTCACCTAACATCATTTAGCAGGAAAATAATCATAATCCCTAGAGAAACCTTAGACTTAATGTCTTCGTAGTAAATGATTTCTGCTTCCTGCTCACAGTTTATGACATATTCGACCCACCGTTGGCAGCATTCCCCACTGTTATTGGCTATATTTTAGAAAGTACAACAATGCCCATTGTGTGGTATCATAATACCGTTTGCTACTAACTTTGCCCATTTCACCTCGATTGTACATTTCCCCATTTTCGTCTAAGCGGTAGCTGTGCGCAAATGAATACTTTGTTAATAGTCGTAAATCCTGAAATACTTACTCTTGGACTTTGTAACATCTGTTTTGATACTAATTATTACAAATAAAAAAAAGAGAATTTCAGAACTTTATTAAACGTCAAATCCGTACATAGAGTTAGGCAGAGACTAAGGATGCCTAATTCTCCTTATTATGAAGAAAAACTTTCGCTTCGGTGTTATATACTGAAAGTTATCTGATTGACTGCTAATTCTCATGTTACTCTTTTTCGGTACTTAATGTATTTAAGGCCACCAACCTAATTTCACTTTATAAACTTCAGTGGAATTAAAATTCCATGAGCCATACTATATCTACGTTTCTACCTTCCAGAATTCATCAAGCTAATGCCCTAATATCTCATCTCAGTGCATCGTATCAAGGAAGATATGTGGTGCCGTACAAACGTGTCTAGCCGGAGGCGTCAAAAGCCCGTTCTTGAAGCATTGGCCCTTCCGCGTATCGGGCGCTTTGAAGCTTACACCACTGCAGTACCGTTGCATCAAATTGGGTCTAATTAGCCACAATAAAGCTCGTAATAGAATTTCTTTGCAGGGTAAGCTTAGTATGAGGTTAGTGTGGATGACTCGGCAGTTTGATTGAGCCCTTGAGAGTTGAGTGATTAAGTGATCAATCAAACATTCTTTTACACAGATTGGAATAGTAATGTACTACGTTCGCATATGTACGTAGGAGTACGATAAGTATTTACGAACTAATGCTCCAATGTACATCAACATCTAGGCTGATGGGCAAAAAGCAAATGTTGTTTTGTATCAATGATTACAAAAAGTTACATGTTTCTAAAGAGCTTTGAAAATTGTTGTTGCAGCTTGAATTATTTATAAAATAATCAATTTACTTCGTTCGCAATATGTATGCATGAGCTGTTACTGATTTAATAAAGCTGCATTGGGTCAAGTAAAGATTAAAGGATTTAATATTTGCTCGCTCGGACAGGTTCGCCGCGAGATAAGTGCCACTTTATCAATCAAAATTAATTTCAGCGGAGCCGAGTGACCTCTTCATATAAATTAAAAGCGGACATTTAACTGCGCACCCGTTAATTATTTCAGAAATGAGATCTCTTTAAATGACACGCCGGAGAAAGTGGCCCACACTATCTGATCGCCCTCGCAGCGCCTTTCGCAATTTAATCCTTGAAAATGTACACGGATTTATTTAAATGTGCTATTTCGAGACCTCGCCGTGCCCGCTTGCATAATCAGGGGCGCACTCAAACTTAAGTTTCTTTCTCGGGCAGGTGGATTGGGGTTCCGAGAGCCTTAATTGAATGAATGGTATGCATGCTTCGTTACGTAGAATTTTATAACGGAACTTTATTTATTTCCACTGAAATCGAATACCTCGTTGTGCGTCGTGTCAATTGGAAACACGTTCCTGTTGGTTCATTTATTGCAATTACCTTGATTCCAACTGGCTGTCGCCTTGCAATTTAGTGTGACGGCGCTCGCGTATCTTCTAATCAATCAGACATACCGGAGTGATCAGCGTCTATTTAAAGGTGCCTACATTATGGGATTTATCTGCTGAACGCATTATCGTTATTAGCCGAGTACAGGCTACTTTTAAACAGTAGATGGTTTGTTTTCTACTTAGTGTGTAGCTACACGATGCCATAGAAGTTTGTGTATCTAGGAAGAGAACCTTAATTATAATATTATTTCCTCAATACCTACTACATTTATTGCATAATATACGAAACTTTCAAAGAAGTGTGACGTGTTAGTATGCTATTCAGTGCAGTTAATCATCGGGTATTTTGAAATTTGCACATGAATGACGAATGGCGGATCTTGAGCAACTGTTAAAACAAAAACGCATTTTCACATTTCACTCCTTGTGTATTTAAGAAGATAATGTTTAACACGTCCATAATCCTTCAAGGGTGTGCAGTGTGAACAGATTCATAGAATGTTAAAAGTATTATCGTCGCATTGTAGATATTTTTTACAGAATAGTAAATCAAGTAATTAAATTCATTATAGGAGTATGTTGATTTAAGAGTATGTTACACTTGAACTTAATTTTTAGCCAAGGATTCAATAAAGTCGATTATGTCATCAATTGCTAATTACACGAATGACTTATGTTGTTCCACAATTGATAAAAACCACCATCAATAACTCTCCTGCAGTCAGATACTTATGAAAGATGCATGCTATCGATCAAAAGAAAGCCTCTTATCTGTAGGTACCGCCCTATGCAAGTGCATTCAAACGCAATTAATAACCAGCTGTTCCCGACCTGTCATCTTGATAAAGTGCATTTGAATGAATGAATGAACGCATTCAATTGTTCCGTTTAGTTCCCCATCATTCACTTTTTGTACTCTGTGGCACGTTTCGCCATCAATGTTCCGTATGTCAGCGTCTCATTAAATCCCACAAATCATTATTTATTGAACACTTTGTAATAATTAGTGATGGTTCTCTTTAACTACTGGTAACGGAACATAACGTTTTATTGCACTCATGATCAAAATGTTGTGTTTGTCCACGTGCAATGTTAATAATTTGTTAAATTAGTCGGGTTTAAAAATGTTATAACCTTAATTAAATTGCGTTACTTAACCCAGTAACAAAAAATGTATTATAAAATTTATCTCTTGTTGATGAACTGTTCGAGAACTAATGGTATTGATATTTAATAGATCCTATATTTATCCCTATAAGACCTAGTATAACGTGATTCTCTCAATATCCGGAGCGTTCACTCATAATTGAGTCACGTGATGGCACAACACAGGAAATTAGAAAAAAGGTTTTACTATGACAAGCATTTTTATTTATGAGAAAACTACGGATATAAATTAAGTTCTTATATAGATAAGAGTACTAGTTTCATGAAATACTACTCTATTTAACTGTAACTTTCAAATTGAAAGTTGGTAATCCTTAATTGAATGCGGTTAAAATGGTTTCCAGTTAATTGATAATAATGAAAGCCCTGTTAGAGAGAAATAGGGTTGTATAAACAAACTGCGAAATTTGAGATGTTAAACTTAATAACAACTATGGTTATTAAGTTATCTTATATTATAATTGGCAATATATTAAGATTACACAAATAGACAAAATAGCTTAATGATTTGAACATACTATTTCAACTACTTATACATGTATTAGCATCTCATTTCATTTATTGATATGCTTAATATAATAAGGAAAAAAGGCTCGATCATTCTGGCAAAATCAACTTAAACAGTCTCTCTCACACTAAATCTACCTTCATATTTAAAGATATACAGCACAATGCAATGCAAAAGGTCCTTGATAACCCTAATAAATGAAAGAGGCCGGCTACCGGGAAGACGAGCAATCCAAAAGTGCACTAGTTGCATCATTCGTCTTAATAATGCACAGCTCCCATGCCTCCCATATCTGGGTTGAACTAAATACCGATTAGATATAAATAATACCACATTAGGAGCCGGAAGCATGCATCTGTTTGTTCCGCAGTTGCAAATGGTAGTTAAATTGGTAGTCTTGGCGTTAGTAGCTTAATATTAGTATGTTATAAAACGGGACCCAATCTAAGGGTTATCTCATATGTAAGCTGTTACTTATTAAATGGATTCTACTAAGTACCAAGATAAAAATTGAAATCGAAAAAAAAACTTATATGTAATTAGATTCCGTTGTAGTTATCTCTACTTTATCCTTAAATATTATATTAAAAGATTAATATTTATGTATTTTATAAGACATTCGAACAAATCCGTCATTGGTGAAACTTAATAAAGGAAAGGTATCGACTCCTAAATTCAATTTATAGTCTTCGTTGTCACGTACTACATTAATGAATAGTTTTTTATCCCTTTGCTTTTAAGTTGCTTTACTTCCGAGACCTTTGTGATAGGTACAATAAGTAGTAGAAACAGATCTTGTTAACAGTTTCACTTTTATGGGTTAGTGATCGGATTGCGTGATGGCTGGTTAACAAAAAATATGTTTAGTAGTGTCCGAATTCAGAGTCCCAACGTTATAATTTAACAATGAAAGATCATTCAGTTAATAGGTACGGGAAAGTGAAATTACGATGGCAATAACGTCAACAGTAGAACAAAAACGTCCGCGTATAAATCAGTTTCTCCTTCGAAATCTAAGCAAGTATGAGACACGCACACGCTTGCTGTAATAGCTAAACATTTCAATAATTGAAGTCGTTAAATTGGCCGGTTCGACGTGTGTATGCAAGCGCATTAATGCAACTTTTAAAACACACGAATTTTACTACTCGTGGAGACGTCAGCCGGAGTTAGGTCTATCAATCTTGCTTACGAGATTTTTACGGAATAGCGTCATCATTTTTGGGTCACGGTTTCGTTGTAGGCTGGTGACTTATAACTTTATGTACAAGGCAAATAAGCATGATAATATTACGCTCTGTCTATATGCTTAACTTATTGTCAACATGAAATGATGCAAGAGTTGAACATAACAATAAATTTGGTGAAACAATCATGTCGTTGAAACAAATCTAAAAATACGTTGTAAATAATATTTACAAAGTGTCCATTTTGCTTGTCCAAACGTTCGAGCGGTTTGTTTAATAGCTGACCGTGAAGCTAAATCTGAGGTTTGTTAATTGATACAAATGACTTTAATTCGACACAAGCCAAATATGTGGTGAATAATGGAATAATTATACGGCAAATTGATAAGTACTTTGGGACATTGCACGACGCTGCGATTCGCGAATATATCTATGTACAGTTAATTAAAACAAGGACAAATGTCGGTAATGACAATATATCTTTGTATTTCAGGGAGTCGATACTATGGTTTTAAATATTATTAACAACATCATTTCAAAGCGACTGACATTCACTGCTGGATTTTTCCCAAACGCAAAACACTACATTAATGAATAAAACTGTGTACTGAAATCCAGTTATTATAGATAATTAGTATTAAATTGGCTACCTAACACCCGTTAGATATTTATTTTGGGAGAATATTAGACCCTATGTCTGAAAGCGAGTGTAACAATTATCACAGTATAATAATGATTCTCTCAGAATAGATGCCAGAACTGGATTTAAACATTAGCGAGCCCAAGACCTGAAATAGTAGAGCGCATTGGATTAGCAATCATTTAAAACAATCACCTGACTCGACAATGACTAACACATAGTCATAGCAATATCACACGTATATGTCAATGGGTCGACCTATAATATCTGATTTGAGACATTCAGCGTAGGTGCACGACATAGCCATTCTTTGGTCTATTCACGACAAATAAGCTTAATTGACACTGCACTGAATCGTTATTAATTTTTCAATCATCTGAAGAATATGAATTATTGAGGCTTTTCGCATTTGTATGTGAAGACAATGCAAAACGTCTTTTTTAAAGTTTAATTTTATCTAAATTATTAGATTAAGAGGATAGACACATATGCTTTAAGTTAAAACATTAGTAACTTTGCTAAAATAGCTTCTTTTCAATGTAAACTTAACGTATGACAGTAATAGGGCATGTATGTTTGCCTTAAGTTGTAAGTAAAGTAGTGGTGTAAAATGTAGTCAATTAACACTTCCAAACCTCGCCTCCTGCTTGGCAGAGTACACAAATGATTTAGCGTCCGTCACACTCGAAGCTTCTGTTTGACCCTCATAAACACTGATTGACATGTGAATAAGCGTGTGACGATATTAGCTTATCGTTTTTGGAGAAGCCTTCTGTTCGTAGTAATTGTAATTTATCACACAAATTTTATATGATAGATCAATTGTGTTTTATTATGGGAATGTATTATACTTGGGTGTTGCACAGGGATTGGGTACACGATTCGGTAACCAAAACGTCTGTGTATTTACAGAACTTTAATCAAATGCAGAAGGGAAGGTAAGTTTTGTTCACGTATTTCGGTTCCGTAGATGGAAACCACTATCTATATACGATAGGTAATAAGGGACATACATCGTTCATAAATTTTCATATAAGATGTATTATGATTTGATTGATATTGTATGTGAGATGTGGTCTATATGCAAGTTACGCAATCTTTGAAGCATGCGAAATAAAGGATAACAGTTTGTTATGTAAATTCTATATCAGTTTTATTGGGATATTTTTATAGAATTAAATTCTCGTATAAGTACATATATCAAAGTCTGCGTGGGAGAGCATATCTAGTAACAGCACCTATTTGCACATCTTCTAAAGGTATCCGATAACAAGATAATTTTATGTATTTGTGAGACGCCGACAAGTTTTTTATTGATTCAGTTGTTAAAAGGTATTTTTAAATTGTGTTACACTTCAAAATAATTTGTTTCAACATGGCCATAGATAAACGCTACCAAATTTGAATTATTTATTATAGTATTAACTAAGAACTTTTCTCCTTTGATCATCGAAGTAATGTTAGCCATGGTCAGTATAGAACCTAGCTGGGTCACCATTCTAAAGATTATGTGAAGTTGGTTTCAGTGTGGGAAATTGTACGAGTACGTAGGTGTATCCGTGATGGTTAATAGACTTGGCTTAAGACCTGGCACGTTTAGGCGTTTTACTATTTGGCGAAACGTGGACTTTGAGCTATATTATTTTCGGTTAACTATTAATTAGTTGATTAAATATGAGCAACAGTACTCATGTGTTAAGAATTGCATCAGCTACACATTTTAATTACAACCGCTAGTGTTTTAAGTGTCATAATATATATGCAAGTGATATTAGAAACTAACTTAGTATAGTCAACAACGAAAGTGGTACAACATGATTGTTTCATGATCCTGATGTGTCACCGAATGAAGTGAGTCACAAATTCGCAATCCGCCTTAAACACACATCCACCGTATAATGGAAGTTGCGTGAGTAACCGTGAATACACGTACTACCGCGACATATATGAATTGGGGAAAATCACATTATAAAATAGCCTAAGCTTTTAAAAATGATATGTGTAAGTAACGATTAAGAAATAAAAATAAAGCTGCGATCCTTTTTAAGTTAAATTATTCCAATATCAAGTTACTATAGTAATGAAATGAGAATATCGGATCACATTGACTAACAGTCGGCAAACCTACCTAGGTATAATGAATCTGAACTAGAATTACCATTAACTATGTACATTATTATCCTCCTATTTACCATAGATTGCATCAAAAAATAAATGATTCAATTACAGAAGTCCATACTTTCACTATTGTACGTTTAACTGATGAACTCGTCATGAACGGAATTCCTGATGAGATATGAGTAATGCCTGTACGACTTTCTGCAATCGCAAACAGAATGAATCCTGACTAAGATCCACTTAGATAAGCTGCAAACGATGACCTTATGTAAATACTAAAATTCTTTTCTGATTATTGTTAGGTATGGATTACTCGAACCCCGCGTTTCACTAGATACACAGCACCCAACGTGATAGGTAGTGAACCGTATCGCTGTATACTATACACTGCACTGGCACTGGCTAGTACCTATCCTGAGGAATAGGCAGGTTTCTTTACGATGTTTTCCATCACCGTTAGCGACTTAAGCCTCTGACAACCCTGCCAAAATATATAAAAAAACATGCTATGTTTTCTTTTCCGAATGACACATGATATTTTGCAAAGGTGGCCATATGCTGTTTAAGCGTCATGTTTCCTCTATTTGCATGAAAATAGAATAATTATAATACGTTTCGCTCCGAAATAGGTATAAAATAAGAAGTGTTGTCTCAAGGACAACGTGATTACAATAAGCTGAACATTTTATTACTGTTTCTGCAGATAATATAGAGTCGAACAATGTGTGTGGCTAACCTGAACATTGCAGCAATATAGTCCATTGTTTTATAACTTTGGTTTGTTAATTCTTAGGTGCATCGTTGAATTAGCGTCATTTGATGGTGAATTCTGCCACTTTGTATTTATGTTTTTTTTAAATTTTTGTATGATTATAATTTTTGATAATAAGCGTGACAGATCGATTTTTATATCTTTTTACGTCAGATTGAATTTACAAAATCATATTGTTTTAATGATGATTATTTATGTTAGTAGATAAACTTTCCTGTTAGACTTCCATTTCCGCAACATTCGCATCCCTCGAACAATCAATTAATTATATTTATTGTTCTAAGTGCTGTTTTCTTTTGCCGCTCTATGACTATTATCCATGCCTAATGATCAATTATAGCCTACAGCTGCGATCAAAGTACCCCTTTATTCATCCAGCGTCCCAAAACTTCTGATGGCTTTACCATACATACGTATACTCAAAATTTACATGTATAACTTGGAAATTATTGCTACTCCCAGGAAATTAAGGGCCCAGTTTATGTAGTATGGTAAAACTCTTGTGGCTCTTGTTATTTTACGTCAGGCCTATTGAATTATATATAGGAATGAAAACGTAGATAAGTAAAATACACAGTACAGAGATATTATTCAACAAGTGTCGCCGTGGAACAGTTACGTTCTCCTTTAAAGGCCGTATCCCCATTTTCGTTGAAATCTAGATCTGATATGCGACGATAAGCTGAGAATAATGGCGATCGAAATACAGATATATTTTAATGCTTTAAATCCCAAATATGGCAAGCACGGTCACTTTGAAGTATCAAAAACACACAAAATGTGCACATTTAATAGTTTAGACACCTCGTAAATAAGTAATTTAGAATAGATATCCAGGTATACTCTGAAATACTCTTATTAGTTCACTAGAGGATATTTTACTTCGAAAGGGATTAAATTAGTCACCGTACTAATTAAATTGGTAGTTTGAAATAGACGGAAGACGAGAAATGTAACCTTAATCGATTGAACGTAATGATTCATTTAATTCTTAAGTAGATTAGATAAGATAGAATTGTTATTTATATGTATAATTGTTCACTCAATGGAGACATCTCACAAGAGCTATAAAAAACCTTCACAAAAGCGATAGAAGAAATCCTTTATCGTCATGAAAAATGATTAAATAAATGCCTTGACATGACGTAAGAGACGGCTGCGGCACACGCCTCGTTTCAAGAACTCAAACAAGAGGCATAGTGACACAGATTCCTTATCAGCTCTTCTGCAAACGCTATCCATCATTCAAAAACTGTTTGCTCTTTCAACGGTGAATAAACGAGAGTTGTCTTCCCGCATATCTACCTTTTGACGTACATACATATACCTTCACGCCCTCTAATCCCTTTCGAAGTGGACGGAACTTTGGAGACGGAACATCTCCTAAGTCACATTTTTGCATAAACATTGCAATCGTCATAACAAATGTGATAGTTTGCTAGTTCAACACCGAACAGATTCCATTGCTCCTGGTCACTTACTCTCCCCCTACTATTGCCGGAAAGAACGGCACCTAGTTAGTGTTCTTCATTCTTATACGTTCCAGCTAGTTCTGGGCAAACGTAACTACTTAATTCGTTATGACGTAATTACTAAATTAGGCGTGTCGTATTCCTCAATGATTTTTTTCTCTTAATGTTTACTTTCGAGGACAAGTATAACAAGTTAGCAGATGCGATTATGTCGGCAAGGTCATACGTGGTATCGCTAAGTGGCTAGACACACGGATAGATCGATACTACCAATTTGTTTACTAGATTAGATAAAACTAGATACAAATGCTTGGTTGATATTTAGACCTATTGATATTAGCTATTTTTTGTTTTTGTTTTGTATGAGTATCACGATGATTTGAGAAAATTTTATTGTTATCTTATTTATTAATGTAAGCGATCGTACAGACAACTGTCATTTGCAAATACATATATTAAATAGGTTATTGTATAAGGAAGTCCGTTCACTATTATACCTAGTCATATGAATATTTTAATGACCAATTTGGTAAGTAATTTCTTTTTTCTATATCACCATTGTAGACTCAAGATAATTGAATTGATATAGATAAACTAAGCATACAGTATGTACGTACGTAATAAATATTTACGGGGCCTCTCAATGAAGGGCATTTTAGGCGAGTATCATTAAAAAATATTTTTTGATAATTTCTTTTTAACATTGTTATTACTACCTTTGGTCAGGTTTTGTATGGATGCAACTTACGAAACAAAACATACCTACATTTGTACTAACAGATGTTTTTTACATTGCTATCGTGAAAAGCTTCATGAGAAAACCTACTATAATAAAATTACTTATTGTGTGTTGAATACCGTATGAAATGTGCCTTAGACGTGGTCGTACCTCTTCGTCCGCAATGGCTAAATTCTATATAACTCAGACCAATAAACGTGGCTTATTCCATGAAACTTATTTTAAGCAAAACTTGGTTCACTTCAACTAGTTCATAGCCGCTGGAAACAGTTCGAAGACAAAATACTCAGTCACAGTGTAAGAGATAATACAACTTGAACATCTGAATGCCGAGAAAGGAAACTTATCTTTCATTCTGAGTTGCTCTTACGATTTCGTTATGACAATGCAATTCTGCGTCAAACCACTGATACGAGCTTGTAACTTTGTTTTGAGAATGGTTTATTTGTTGGTATAAAATCTTTACTGTATTTGTTAAACTACTAAGGAATATCTCTAGTAGAATTAGAAGTATGCTTCAGAAATTGCAGTAAAAAAATGTTGTTAAGGATCACCAATTGAATAAAACATTCCGATTCGCAATATCATTTAAAATACTTGGCTCCGGTCCAATTCACTTGTAGGTATAAGTTGGCATATTCTTGCGCCTTTATTGATTGCAATGCACCGTGGTTACCGTGGCAAATATTTATAGCTTTCCGTGTTACCACTATAGTTTATTGCCTTGCCAAAATTTTCACACTTAGTGGCTACTTTTGGATGCGGTGCTATTTATAAGGAACCTGTTATTTTGATGTATTGCAGCTAAGCTCAATTCCGAGTCGAAGAAAAGGTCAATATTTTGAATCTACGTATCGACGTTAGACCGGTTTATGAAACAAAGCCAAAATATTAGGTTTCTCAAAATAAAACTAGATCCTTATGTTTTGTTGTCGTTAAAATGGAAATTCTCAAAGATTGCATGCAGTTGCAACTTTAAAGGTCGATCAGAATGGAATCTAGTTTGCTACATTTAATTAGTTATGAGTCTTAAATAACAATATTAGATAGTTTTTACAGATATATAGGTAAAAGCTACAGCAACATTTTAAATTGACCCTGTATTTGAAGTAACCAAATAGAAGTGATTAATTCTCAACAAATAGAGCTTAACTAAAGCCTATTAATAGATTTCAAGGAGTAAAAATTTATGAAGCTAAATGTATCAAGGTAATAAAAACTCATCAGCAAGTGTGAACATTCGCAAAAACGTGCGAATAGCAGACAATCGTAAAGGAATAAAAAATCAGTCAGGGTCTCAATTCAATTCAATGTTTGTAGATAAGACGACCTATTTTTATTCAATGCAAGCTCTGGGTGCGATGATGTAATCTCATGTAAGATTATAAACGATAATAAGCTTGAGGAATGTTTGCTCTAGGAATGATAGCTTTCAGCATAAAGATTTGAGTCATTACCGCATATTTCTTTTCAGGTAGATAAGAAAGTAAAACGTCTAGTCCAATTACCGAAAGTTTAGATTACTACATTGATTTATTCATATAATTCATTAGCTTTTACCCAATTTCTCCTACATTAATGCTGCATTAATCAATAAAGTTAAAACCTGCAAAGTTATACTACGAGTAATATTTTAACACGAGTTTTCAGTTTCCTAGCAGTTTTAATGACTCCACGCTGGAGCGAGAATCATAAAAGTGAAGTCGTAATTGCGTTCCTTGACAACATCTGAGAACAATGTTTGAAAAGTAAAACATTATTACAAACAGTTACTTTGTTAGTTGCAATTTCGGTGAGGACAATGTCAGGATTATTGGCCATGGCTACTGGCGCCTTGAACGTGTACCTAACGTATTTGTGAAGCTCAAATATAACTATATTATTCACGACCTACAGCTTTTGAGTGTAAATATGTAACATTGTTGTGAGATCATATGTCCAATTTTATGAACTTTGGTTAGAAATAATATACCTAACAACCACATATATCACACACTCGGAAGAAGCAGCAACGTACGTATTTATAATTTCGTCCTTGTTCAGTAAAACTACAATTTGAACTTGACACACAGTAATCGTTAAATCTTTAAATATAGATAAGCATATTATCAATAATCCTAAAAGTAAATAGTTTAACACTATTTATCCATAACTGTCTCAATAATAATATTTGATAATACTGAGTCACAAACATTTTTTAACTTAGCAATCAAAGTCCAAACCTTTCATAAATTACGCTCCAATATAGAGCCATTATACGTGGATAATATATCAAAGCTTGTTAATACAAAAAGCGGTAGGGTCTTAACGATGTATATGACAAGCTTATTAGAAGTAATAAAACGAGTATAGGGGATTATTTGGAACGTAATAAAGCTTTATTGGGCTTAGGTCAGGGCAAATGAGACGCTGTGGGGTGATAACACTTAATGTGACAGGATAAAGATATGTTTGGAAATGCTAGTTGTGGTTTAAGGGATTTCGGGTATACTAGATACTTTATGTTAATGTTCGGTGTTCAACAATAAGATATTCTTGTCTACATGTTTATATTTAGCCAATAGGTACATGTCAGATAGGTGTAACTTTATTGAGATGAAAGCGTCTAAGGATCTTGGTAGAAAATTTTTATAATTAAGTCCTTATTGGAGAAGCTATTACATATGCGACTTAGCCCGGAGTAACATATCCCCACTTCCCTAATCCAATTCAAAATACTAGTGTCAAGCGAAAATTAACAAAGACTTCCATAAAAAGAAATATTTTGACTTAAAAAGATAGGCAAGAGATAGGCATGATCACCTGTTGTCGTTTTCCATGATACTGGAGATATAATAGAATGAACATATAAAATTTTTAATATTATTATTATAAGCCTTGCCTGTATTTCAAATTTACGAACAATTAATTTTAATTAATATATTACAGAGGAACTTCTGATACGTAAGAATGTTGTTAATTTTCAAG
Source organism: Leucoptera coffeella (assembly GCA_030578115.1). Taxonomy (NCBI): domain Eukaryota; kingdom Metazoa; phylum Arthropoda; class Insecta; order Lepidoptera; family Lyonetiidae; genus Leucoptera; species Leucoptera coffeella. Next base: position 155,758 of record JAMBLF010000083.1, read on the forward strand.
GTAATAATAAAATAAACCTTTAAATGATGTTGTTTTACAATCGCTTATTTAATAATTACTCTTGTTTTACGTTATTTTTTGTCTTTTTATTAGCACCAAATCCATTTATTTCTATCGCTATATTATATTATCTAAATTATTATTTAAACCTTACGAAAATTAACAAATTCATTATTATGTATCTCAAGATCTCCTGTAATATACAAGCCTATATACGTATATTACATAACAATCTATGGTTACATCGGTTGTAATATAGAGATGAATTTCAAATAATTTTGATAATATACCTATACAAATAAGTGGATTTGTACTTAATGATAAGACCTTGAGTAAAGTAACTAAAAATGATGTCAAACGAAGGTAACAATTAAATAAGCGATTGAGAAAGGACATGATTAAAAGGTTTATAATAATTGCTGTGCTACAAAAAGTTTGTAATAACAGTTATTTATCATCCTGGTAACTATTATTTATCTTATATAAAAAGCTTAGAAGGACACACTCGTTATTTGTTATATATAATTATGCAACAGTACAAATTTACTCGTACAAAGCAATTACGATCAAGTTATTGATCATACCTGTACTTCCGACTTCAGTACCTACTTACTGTTGAATCAATGTTACATTGTTACCATTGTCTTTTGTGTTTTGATTATTCAATGTGATACTACTAACTTGGTCTTCAAATTTCATATACATACATACACATTCACTTCCTTTAACCCTTTCGAAATGATCAGAAATTCGGAGATATAATATCTCCTAGATTAATTTTTAGCAAGAATACTGGGTCAAAAGTGTGACAGGTTGCTAACCAATCGTCCAATAGATTCTATTTAACCCTAATCCTTTAGTCACCTCCTTTGATATGCTAGGAAGAACGGCAGCTAATAAGCATTATTTTTACGTCATATAATAGCACAAGACATATTTAAAATATTTGAATATTTTTTCTTTTAAAGTAAATATACTTTTTCATCACTGATACCAAAAAATCTTAAATATACACACGTTGTAGTTATAGTTGCTTCTCATTTCAGTTGGTTGCTTATTTTTACGACAGATGTCTTACCCATTCTTCGATTCCACCCCATATTCTATTTAGGATTTAATTATTGCGACCATAATTACTAGATCTAAAATGTACAATAACTACTACAATACTGTGTACAAATCGCACCCACGCTTCAACAATCATTCCATTATTCCTTGACACACGTGTAGCTTTTGTATGAAAGTGAATTTCACGGCAAGGACCCTATAATTTGTCAAATAACTGTAAATATGTCCAAAAGCTCAAATCTTTTGTGCTAGTTAAACGTAACGTTTAGGATCAAAAGGGTATGTTTATCGCATTCGATATAATAGAAGCTTCAATGAAAACATAGGACTGTAAGGCGACGTTTTATAACGTTGGTTTCACCCTACTATTAGATTTTTGCAGTGACGACAGATGTTTGAGTGATAAATAGTTAATCACCCGCGGACTAATCTGAAAGGTAATTCCCCTAAACGAGCTTTCGTTTCGTGTTCAATTTGGGTTAAAATGGAATCGGGGACAGATAATCGTAATACTTACTCGTAATGTGGATTAATTTATTGATTTTGACAATGAGTTTTCGATTGAATTGAAAATTTGGAGTGTATATCTGTCGAAATAAAATTAAGAAGTGGTGAAAGATTTATTTAATTCTAAAAGTTTAACAGATTAATTAAATTATATTAATTTCTTGGAGTCAAAAGAATCTTATATTCTTAGTTCATTTCAATTTAATAATCAGATATTGCATTCAAATTGCAAGCATGAATTTTGTAATCTAGAAAGGGTGTAAGGAATGCCAGAGGACTTTGAAAAATATAGAGGGAACTGATGAATATAAAGTACTGTAGAGTTCTAATCGAGTTCTCTTTAATTATTTATGTGTTTAATTATCTCTCCTAATTCCGTGAAAAGTTCTTGCCCTACAGTTATTAGTCAATGTCAGTGACAGACGAAAAGCGTGAATGGTAACGAAACGAAACAGCCCTGCCAGGACATAAATCAATTTGCTCACGACAATCTGACAGATGGACAAAAGCTGTGCACTCACTGACGCACTGTCCTTTGACATCAGTAACAATTGAATTTTATGGTTGTTGAATTGAAATTCAAATGACATTAATTCATTTTGACACGCCTTGGTTAGAGATCCCGCCACATAAGGTGGCAGTAGCCAAACTTGGAACTAAATTTGACGTTACCGCCATTGCGTGTTATTTTGTATGAAAGGTAAATTTAGTATTACCAGCGTTGTGTTTTTTGCCCACTCTTTGTAATTTTTATGTTTGTTAAGGGTGATTATAATAAATTGATTTCCGGAGTTTCTTGTTAGTTCTTCTCCAAGCTATGGTCTCCGCTGATCTAACCTCGGTAAAAAATATGTAAAGACAATGCTCAGTGCCATGTTTGAAATAATAGTTTTAAGAGATTCGCGATTTATACTCATGATATAAGATATAAGGGTGTGTATAAGATTGATTGCAGCTGTGGGAAATCCTACGTCGGACAGACTAAACGGTCTATTGCGGACAGAGTGAAGGAACACATAATATATGTTATATATAATAAGAAGGATAAGTCCCGTTAATTATTAATCATGTTTGAAATAGTTTAATAAACATATTTTGACTTTGATATATTAATTTGTTTTATTTGAGTTTATAGCTCTGCAACCAAAGACCGTTACAAATGAAACCTATAATGTATCGAGCCGTATGGCACAGTGAGTGCTAGTTTTGGCGTGTTTACTGGTAACACTGAATTACGCGACTGTGGCGACGCCTCCAACTGCCACCTTATGTGGCGGGATCTCTAGTGTTGAGATAGGAACTTTCTTCTTGATGGATCTTTCCTCTTGGTTATTGTTCATCGGATAATAGACATATAAATGAATATGAATTGAAAAATGTCGTCTATATGTATCATATATCACATGGTTTTAAAAACAAAAGGATTTCACATTCCAACTACATATAAAGGTTATACTTAATCCTTACATAAACAATAAACTTTGACATGACTAACGTTTAGCATACTTTCGTCTTGTAAACAAGGCTCGTTTGTCTTGCCATGTTTAAAATATGCGAACAATTCAAAATAAACGTAGACTATAAAAAATTCCAAGAACCTATTGGTGTCAGATTTGTCCGCACGTTATTCAGCTTAGAATGGGCATTGAACAGACTTTAATGGTCTGCTGCAGATATTTCGATGTTAAAAGAAACGATTGTTGAAGCTAATTGGTTTCGGCGATTAACATTTCTCGATTTATGTATCGTTTTTGCATTTATTGCAAGCGGGTCAAATATTTCACCAATTCATACATTTATATGTGTTTGAAACAATTTAGTTGTGCACTTTATAAGTAAAGTACTAAACGTCAAATATGAATTTAATTGAAAAATTATAGAATGTTTTAAATGCATTAAACAGTTGCATAAAAACATTTACATGATTACTATTCTTTATTGCTTACTATAAGTTTAAGTCTTCCTGAATGGGAAAAAAAATCTAACAATTACAATTTCACATTAACTTTAAATAAAAACTACTCTATATACTCGCATATACATATAAATCACACATTTACAACTTTTCCTAACCTTTCTTAAAGTCAACACCGACATAATAATAAAGCAGTACTTTTCCCTGTGTACATAGAAGACACTGAATCTGACAGTTCAAGATAAGCCTACGACAAACAAAGCCAATTGATTAGGATTTATGAAGTCAGGAAATGTGAAGGCGTTATATAATCGAGAGTCCGATGGCTTCTGTTGATATAGAACCAAATGGTAGTCGATATACACCTTAATGATGCCCTGTACACTCAATCATTAGTTGTAGATATGAGTCACAATGATGACGTAAGGAAAGGCAAGAACAACCCTATGTAGAGGACTTGTAGTACCTATAACCACCGGTGTGTATGAGGAGGTGTATGAGTGTCAATGAAGCGAAGGTGGTTTGTCAAGATCGGGACAGATGAGGATCGGTGATCTCTGCCTTCCCTGTACAGGGATTTGGGCGTGATGTGTATGCATGTTTGTATTAAAATAATATTAAATAATTGCCAATCTTCTCGACATGTCGTTGTAGGCGACTAGGATTTAAGGTTGAATGTAATTATATATTATTAGCTGATACGCATACTGTCACCGATATTCCATATTAAAGTCATCACAATCCCTCTATTAATCCTAAAAGTAACCAAGTAGACAAAATTTATATATCCGGCTTACTGTCAACCTCGAAAGGGCTTGAAGGACATGGATATATGTAGGTAACTCTATTTATATGTTGTGACACCTGAATCATGCACAAGACTGAGCACAATTCCAATCTTACGTTGGCCGAAGGACGTAATGAGGTCACCTATTGGTTTATTCATGGTTGGAATGTACGTAAGTATACGAGCAGGTCCCATTCGAGGACAAATTGAAAAAGAATCTTAGTCTTAAACCTCGAGGGGAATGTATACAGATTTTGCTGAAAATCCCTACCTTTTTTCCTTTTAATTTATATACAAAATCACTAAAATGATTGTCAAAAAGTCTGGCTGTAGTTTAATGTGCCCTTAAGTTAAGCATTTGCAGCAGCAATTGAAGTGAACAGTGTCTTATTAAATATTATCAGCCACCTTCTATACAACGTCATATATTCTAGAAATGTTCCTAATACAAATAATTCCAGTTTTCAAATTAATTATTGTTTGTAAATTTTTTTCTTACTTTTTTTCTCAATGTTCAAAATCTATGTTTTAAATTCTATTCGTAAAAAACCTGTTAAAATCCAAGAAAAAAAAATTTACAAATTAAACAAGGAAGTAAAAAAGATTATGCCAAGGATAAAAAACACTCCAATCTGTATCATTTCCATCACTTTTCATTTTATCTGCGGAAGGCAACATTTCCCTAACAACCTTATCTTAGCCGTTCTGAAGCTAAATTATAATCAAAGCAAAATACGCCTCTTTTGTGTTATCATAGCATTCTATATCTTTTTATCACATTATCTTTATACACGTGGATATTACATGAATTTACGCAATGTGCTCATAACGCCGATCCAATTGGGTTAACTGGGCACGAGACTGTATCTATGCAGGTGTATATGAAACAAGCTCACGTAAGCAATGTTAGGAATGTGGCTTACAGGGTAGTTAGTAGAGAGAGACGTAGTTAACCTATTTCTTGATGAAATTTTTTATAGTGTAATTAAAGTGTAATATTGCTGTAACTTAGTACTAATTTAAAAAGGCTGAGATGTATCTAGTTCGTTAGTTTCCAACTGTATAGAAATAATATTTTGGAAGTTCATTGATCGATATGTTTCACAGTGAGTTTCTCGTAAATCGTAAGAAAATCTCTATCTGAATTGATAGAGAATCTATAATATTTATAATCAATATATGTATTATTTAAATAATCTATAAAAAATGGACTTCCATTATAGCTTTGGGTCCTATAACATCAGATGGGTTACAATATTGAAAGCACACACACACTCTTATACATAATTATATATCAAACTTGGCTTCCTAAAAGCTAAGACTTTATATTCGTGAGTAAATAAAACTCAATAGATACGGGAGATGTATGGGTTAGGAATGCTTGTGCGAACATGCATTTATGTAAAGTTGTGGCAAAGGTCTCTCATTACGACCCCAGGTTCTAGCTTTAAGCCGTTAGAGTTAGAGGTGACTGTGTGTGTCTATGCACCCATTATCATAAATGTTCGTGATGTATGTTGGTTCACGCTCATTCTTGTAAATTAAACATCTCATTTGCATAATTTAAGTGTCTTTTTGTAAATGAATGTAAATTGGATTTTATGATACGTGCAGTTTAGTATAATAAGTGTTTGCTATTAAAAAGTATAATAAAATTGTTAAATGGAATTATTCTCTTCCAAGCATGACAGGAATGCACCGTAATTATATGTGATAATGAAAAAAATTACATATAATTTGTTATAAGAAAAGGTTTGAATATATAAAAAAAAGAAAATTCATCAGTAAAGAGTAAATTTCTAACATAATTTTTAAAATAATTTACAAAAATTCAGTCCACAGCAACGACAAAAACTAAGAAATGGATTTAAAAATAAAATGTAATCAGCGAAACTAATTAAAATTGTGTAACACGAAAAACATTTTAGAATTGCCACACAGTGCACGACAGCGATAAGGTACGGCCTTTTATTTACCTTTTATCACGTGGATTCGCAACCGGCTTTCCAGATTCACCCGCCAAGTATAATTCACTTCCACGATAGCACACTGGTAAATACACTAGTGATGTGTGGTCCGCGACTACTTGTATGCAGGAGGCGGTTAATTAGTAGTTTTAATACAACTTTTCGTATCGATTCGTGGCGAGCGGTCGCGCGGACGAGCACTCGGTTCGCGAGGTTTCAGATGACTGCGCCGAGCGGCGATATCAGGCGGCGGAATGTGGGCATCGAGACTACGCTTTTCTGCCAGAGCACACGTGAAATCACTTTTCATTCCGAGAAAATTCAATGGAGCCTTGGCTGATGTCATAGATAAATAAACCCCACTCACTGCGGGACGGTGGCATTGAGTCTGTGATTACAGCCTGCCGTTACGTGATTTTACGTACGAGAACTGTTATTTGTTCGTAGTATTTATCGGTAATGGTTTGTGTTAGGTTTTGAAGTAGGTTTTTAGATATATATCGCGATTAAATATCACAGATCAGGAAGCGTAACATCAACGTTGTCTATCTAGATTAGTAATTTTTCTCATGTTAGAAATAGATTCCAGATTTGTTACACGTTTTTAGAGAAACAGTTTAATTGAATGCTGATTTATTTTACGTCAAAATCTATGGCTAGAATGAAATATAGTTTCTTTACGTCTAATCGTAAAGGACATGTCCATTTACACTTATTTACGACTGCAACGAACGACCGCCATTTCCTTTATTTGCATGCTCAGAGTTCTAAAATAATTTTGACAATGATATGCAACGGTTGGTGAATATTAAGACTACAATGAGAGTCCCTGACAATATCTATTCTGAGATGCATATGTCATTATGTCGGCATTCGACTACTAATAGTAAATAGGAAAGAGACAAAAATAATGATTCAATATATGTACATTTAACTATTTATATATGTATGTTCCCAAAAAGCTTTACAGACGTAAAACAGATATTTAGACGTAAGTCTACGACCTTATCGGCTCATTTTGGTTAATTTTCTGCCCTATTGCTAATAAACTAAAGATCCTACGAGTATAATGACCCTTTTTCTTATCTATCTCTACAGGGAATGGGAATAAAAAACAAAACGAATTACCTACTTAAATACCCTCATTTTTCGATATATTAAGCCTCAAAAAGTATGGGTGTATACCATTACTACGTCATCCTACATTATTGTTTCGACCCCTGTTTGGGGGTGGTTTTATAAATAACGCTTATCTGCAGAATGCACCCACGTGTCCCTGCATGTAGAGGAAGGATTAACAGTCAGTGATGCACAATATCATCAATTTGGAAGCTAATAGACAGTAGAAAATATTATCGTATAATAAAAATACGCCATGGTCCAATAAAATATGATTTAAGATAATAAGAAATAAGGGGGCATGTAATAGATATGAAAAAGAACTGTGCAACAAGTAATCGAAGTTGTATTACTGATTACTTATATCATGATTAATAACTAACGTCGGGTTAATAAAGGTAAAACATACGCGATAAGTCCCGTTAGGTATTAATTACTCAGAAATAGTTACTCAGAATAGTTACAACCAATAAAGTTACATACTGTATATGCCACGCTTTTATATAGACAAATCACCATAGATCACCATAGATCATTCATATATGTACATTCGTATATAATGAAATATGTATCACGACTGTAGTCCCTTATAGGATAGCTAAAGTCATTGAACATCCAAATTATAATTATAACCTATAGTTAACACCCAAAGCGACAGGAGTAAGTGGTAAACCATGTAGCGGACACAGACATTGACCTATTCCGAGAATTACATACCGACACTAACAAATTCCACCTAATAGGTTCCATTATAGAATTTGTGCAAAATAGCTATGATAAAATTAAATACATACATCTCTTCCGGAGACTGTGATTAGTGCGCCCTCAGTGAATAGTTTTATAAACAGGCTTTATAAACATTTTAAAACTTTAAAAACTTAAGTTCAATGATATACACGCATCAGCTTGAAGGCAATTAGGCGAAATAGGTCTGTAAGGATCGGGACAAATAGGGATCTGTGATCTCTGCCTGCCCCTCTACAGGGGATTAGGCGTGATGTGTATGTATGTAAAATGAAATACTAATCAAATTCAATTTCCAATCTAAAATAACTATACTTCTGTTTTAATAATAACTTCACTTCTATCCAGAACAAAATGAATTTTTAATTTGCCTTCAATGCTACTCAAGCTATTTTAGGTCGAAAAATAAGAATATTGGAATAATGTCCCGTTTTAGTATCTCATTATTTAGGTCATCCAGATATTCTAGTAGGTCACTGAAACAGTTAACTCTAGTTATGTTCAGTTTCAGTGAAGCAAATGTCTGTGTCACGGTTAGACAGTGCATTAAGTTTTTATTGCCAGTTAAGGGCGTATAAAACATAACATTTCTTTCACGACTTATGTATACAAACTCCCTTTTTAGTCAGTCAGAGGCTAGAGTGCCTATCTCATCTTAAAATATAAACATTGCTCTCCAATGGTTCCGACATAAGACCAGCGTTGCCTTTGCTATCAAACGCAACATACCCAGCTGAGTTGGAACCCTTTTGCTGCGACAATAATATGCACAAAATTTATCCCCTAATTTGTAAGTTTTAATTGTAAACGTTTTGTATTGTGTATGTTTTTGTTGCTGTAAATAAACGCTTTAATATTATCTCCGAAATTGCGAGGCCAAGTTAGCTAAGATTCACTGAAACAGCACCCAACGTGATAGGTTCAACCGTGTCGCCGTATTCAGACACTGGCTATTACGTATCCCATAAGGAAAATATCATGAAGGGTGTAGAGAGTATAATAATGTATTATAATATAGAATATTGACCTATTAGACTCAGTATAAGCCATCAAAAACTACAGAGTTCCTAAAAGGGAGGGCTCTAAATGACTTCCTCATTGGTAGCAATATCGTAATTTCACAATCTTAACTATGTATCAAGCGAGTAATCTAGTTATTAGTATTAACTTTACTATAAGGGAGGCAAATATATGTAAATATTTGACGGCCTCCGTGGTGCGATCGGTTAAACACTTGAACGCTACTCGTGAGGTCCCGGGTTCGATTCCCGGTGGAGGCAGAGTTAGAACTACGCTTTTCTTCTGCTTTCCAGTGTGGTCCTTGACTATATGTGTTATGTAGGTAAGTATTTTTCTATATATATAAGTAGACAATTCTTAAACATGCGTCGACTAGTACCCTTAACACAAGTCTTAACTTACTTAACAAGGGGCTAGTTCAATTTTTGTAATAGTGTTTCAATTATTATAATTAAATATAATGCTTTACTACTAGTGTATGCAGTGGTATACACCAAAGTCTAGAAATAACATACAAGGTTGTTAAACTGTGCTTTCCTGTGGTAGTCTGGGAGTCCTGTGCTGTACTGGGACGTAAAAAGAAAGTTAATTAGCTGCCGTTCTTCCAAGCATGTCGTAGGAGACGACTAAGGGACTAGCGTTAAACAGAATCTATTGGGCGATGGCAAGCAACCGCTCACCATTTTTCCCTTACATCATCGTAACCTCCATTATTCATGCTATAAAGTGACCTAAGAGATATTATACCAATCAGAAAGGGATTATTGGACGTGAATGTATATGTATGCTGTTAAACTTTCTCTCTATATGGATGTAAAAGAATGATCGAGGGACTGCTTTTTCATGGCCTATGATCACGTGCTGCTTGTGCCGGGATCCCTTTCCCTCTTACAGGGGTGATTGCCCATAAACTTCTTACTAGTAACACCGATAGTGTTGTCATGGTAACCAGAAGAAAGAAGATAAAATATATACGAGTTAAATTTGAAAAAAATAATTGAAAACATACGAGTATACTAAAGACAAACAAAGACACGTGTTCACGACCGTTAACCCTGCGGGGTAGTCAGAGGTTCAGGTGTCCGCAATTGCGAAGGTAGTAATTCTATGGCCACCTCGAACCCACGTGATGACCAGATAGTCAATCCTCAATGTGACAGGTGGTAAGCTATACCGCCATTTACAAGCACTAGTTATTATAGGTTTCCACACGATGTTTTCCCTCACCGAAGTATGCACCGTCTAGAAATGGAACCTGAACCTTTTGTTCTACATCCATTGACCCGGCACCTGAGCTACAACCTGTGAGGTTTATTATAATGTGTCGCACATGTCGTCTGTTTATTATAACACAATTACCTACTCCGTAGTTGAATGGAAACGTAGGCAGCTCTAGTTATTGTCGAAAAACTTGCGATAGTCATGTCATTGAACTAGTAAGATAACCTGCTGTTAGTAGTGAAAAATACTTCGGCGTCTTCACAGCTGATGAATAGAATATTATAAAAAATAGATACCAAGGGCGGTTGACTAATTTATTATAATATAAAAATTCATCGAAATTCCTACTCTATTAATAAATATGGACATGCGATCCCCTGTGTACTGTGCAAGGGATTAAGTGGATGTATGTATGTGCAAATCTATAGTTATGCTAACCACTAATTAATGAAAATAATAAATTTGTAGTACATTATAACACCATTTTAACTAGCTCCTTGGTAAATACATTTAGAACTACTAGTCAGTCAGTGTTAAGAGTACTAATTAACGTATTATTCAAAAATACATATTTATTATAGATATATAAATACATGTATAGCGTATATACAAAGAAATGTCTAGAAAGCAAGAAAAGCGTAATTATTTACGCTGCCTCCACCGGGAGTCGAACCCGGGACCTCTCGATTTATGTTCAGGTTGTAAACCGTTCGCGCCACGGAGGTTGACTAACACATTATATCTCCAATGCCACAGTACAATCTAAGAACATGAATGATGAAACAAGAACGGTAATAAACCGAATATTATGTAAATCCAATATTTTTCGACAATAAGGAATGAATTAAATAATAAAAAAATTAACGTTCTTTTAAATCAGTTCGTTACTCAATACGTGAAAATAAAACAATATGGTAATAAGGTGAAAGGTTAATGAGATAAATTGAAAGGTTGAATGATTATTAATAGCTGTGAAAACAATCATTGACGAATACTTAATTGACGTGAATATTGTAGAGATATTCTTTTATCATCTTGATATATATGAACTAGGGACTCTAATTTTAGCAAAAATAAGTACAGTTGATATTAATTTTTCGTTTCGTTTATTTTACTTTACTTACACTTACTTACTTTACTACATTACTTTATTTATTTTTCTTTCATCACGGGCTTGTGGAAAAAGATTGCTATGTATGTTAATTTTAAAACGGCAAAATATACAGAATACAAAAATATCTAACGTATTTTTATTTAATTAAAAAAATTATGGAATGAAAGAAGGAAGTAAAAGAATGTTAACTAGCTGTCGTTCTTCCCGGTCGATGGACCAGCACACCCCACCCCACCCCCAACAACACCACTAATATTTATGCTAAAAGTAACATAGGAGATATTATCGTCTCTCCTAGATTCTATCCACTCCGAAAGGGATTGAAAAGGCCTGAGTGTACATTATGCAAATGTAAATAAGTGTATAAAATTAAAAAAAATACCTACTTAAGTATTTGTGCGACATCTATATTCGAATAGGAGAACTAAAACATGTGTCTATCCAAACAGAGATGTCACTAGCATTACAAAATTATTTTATTCGATTTTATTAAATAATCATAAAATCTGAATGGATCAATTATGAAAGGTAGAGACTGGATATATAATATACTTGTATTGCAATAATAACCATTACTCAGGGATTGTATCCTGGTTGTGACATTCAACTTTTTTACGGGTATGTAACATCTACGTATAAGTTCACAATGCTGTGTTCAGCAAGTTATTGAATATGCCGAGGGAAAAAAGGTCTCATATGAAATTTTCCCTAACAACAATTTTGTGAATATGTTTAACAAAGCATTTTATAATAAACTGTTTATAGTCTTTAGAACATTAGAAGCTTTAGCTTGTAACTTCGCCCTTGTAAATTAATTTACATGAGCTTTACGTAATTTACGTAATCATAATTTCATATTACTTCGACTGAAGTGCTTTTTATTTTTCATTAAAACATTTTCTCAACATGAAGGCCTATGTTGTCAAATGTGAAGGCTTCATTAAATATGTATTACCAAGACAGTTCTTAGAACAATATTCTCATGCAGACAAGCGGGAGTCTACTTACAATTGCGTGAGAAGATCAAATATTAGCATATAATACATAACGTTTGTATTAATGGAAATAAAAACTATATTAACTTATAATATGTTGAGTATATAATTGTTTTTGGCGGCACACTGCTAGCTATGAACTGAAAAGGTGAGTTCCTTTTATGTATTGTTTCTTTGTATTCAATTCGATGTCATCATAGACTTTTACGAGTCCAATGTGCAATGCAGTTCACTAATTTACTTGATAAACAGTTTTCTTTTTACTTACAATAAAATCATCAATCCTGTATTTACAAAAACATATAATTGGATACGTACATACATTAAAATCGTAAGTTTACATTAGAATACACATATATTAGTCATTCGTTATGTAATAATTGTATTATATAATAATCATAATCTATATTATAAAAATATTCTCATCTACCTTCTGAAGTTATAATGAAAATCAAGTTTACACCGTGTCTTATAACAACTTCCAATCACCTTAAAATCAATAAGATGAATCTCATTTTCCAATGTTCCCGAGGCTGAAAATTGTATGTATTAGTGAGTTCAAAGGTGTCGTAAGCTGTTCGATCTCGAAACAAGATTATTCACTCGTTGAAGCTGTTCTGAAGAAAAGGAAATCTCTTAGACGTGCTCCATTAAGTTGGAATAAATCCCTTCTGTTTCGCTTCAATAAACGCTTGCAATTGGATATGCGTTCCCTTTGTGAACTGCATTAAGGTGACGACTGCCCGGGAAACAGTAGATTTTATCTCAAGGCTAAAAATAAACTTAAAAAGCAATAAGTTATAGTTTTAAGTCATCAAATAATATAAAAATATATTATACTGTGAGAATTAATAAATAGACGTTGTATTACAGATTTTTATTAGCATTTCTAGTTTTCTTCAAAGAAGAAATGTGATCGATTTGTGATCGCTAACCTGGAGTTCAATTGAAAATTAATTCTCATTAGCATATTCAATATTCAATCACTTTGGGCCAATCTATAAACTTTTATGCCACCTCGAGCGAACAAAATCTCTTGTTAAATAAAATATAGTTTTTGTCAAAGTAGAGGAGCCCTAGTCATTCATTCGGATAATTGCTAACTTGCTTATTATATTGGCAAGAGACTAAAGACAATTGACAATTAGCGACTAAGTTGAAGAGACCGAGCTACCGAAGTTACCAAGAACTATTAAACTTTAAAAAGTTGAATCTTGTTGATGAAGAGAAGAGTTGAATCACGACTTTCCAAAGATGTCGCTAAGAAACCTATACCTACTAAATTTTAGATAATTGTTTACTGTTGAAAGAAAAGTTCACTTATCCGCTTTTTCAGGTTCTGAGGTAGATGTGACTGGAAGGAATAGGGTCAATGGAATATGTTGGAAGATGTGTTAGCATGGAGTCACTGAAGATCTACATACATTTCTAATAACAATCCAATCAAGTTAAAACTGATCACGGACACATCAAATCTTATACCCTAAAGGCGATGCATGTATGTTGTGTAAAAAGATTACCTTCACCAATAAATAACAAAATATAGCCTCATCCAAAAAGAGATAAGGACATGTTCCCCACGCGGTCTTTTGGAGGGATAAGTGAACGATATGGTCGTAAACGAAAGTGTAGGGTAGGCTATCACATACTGACACATATGTGTATTGAAGTTCCTTAATCCTTTTCTAGGTGGATAGATTCTCAGTTATATAAATTCTCTTTGGTTAATTGTATTCCTTCATTGCGACCGGGAAAAATAAGTGGCAGATTAAGAGTATTATCGTCATTTCACGTGTAATATTTATCCGTTTTTATAATAGTTTGTAGTTGTGATGTTGTGTCACAATAGATAATTAATAATTACTTCGTGTGCAGATTCTGTGTAAACTGTCATTAATATTTTAGGTTCACTTAAAGGTTTTTAAAGGGATTGTAACTGGTACACGATAATAGCAGATTTTAAAGATTTGAAATAAACATGATACTCATTGTAAGTAATACTAGAGTAAAACAATTAATGTTGATAAATTAATAATTTCGCATTAAATATATAGGATGTAGCCATCTTCAACATATTATGATCATAGTCTATACGACGGTCATAAAAAGATTAATTACATTAGTAAAGCATCACAGAGAACCCATCATTCTTTTCGTGAAAATGTTTGAACCCTTAAAAAAACCTCTGAGAGTTTACTACTGAGTGTAACATTGTAAAAGTAGTACTTACAGTATAGTAGTAATACTTTACATGTCAATTCAACGGTAGAATCATAGTTATAAAACAATAAAGTGCTACAAATTAATACGTTTCGAATTTCAATGAATTTACTGTTAATGTACTTATATTGAATAAAAATTATCTGTTTTTTTCTTCGTATTCAGCAATGCGCAGTGAATATGTGTATGCTTAAGGTGATCCATATCAAAGTCAAACCAACACAAGATACTGATTAACCCATTGCCTCTAATTCGTTTTATTTCCGATTGTGTGCGACCCACTCGTTGTTTTGGTAAAACGAAGCCATAATCAATTACCGACAATGATGACGGCATGCAACAGCCAAAAAGCAACATGAAGTCACAGAGTCGATTCTCCTATTTAATTAATAGTAATAGTGAGCAAAATATACAATATGTTTATGTGAATTAGCTTCTTAATTAATTCTTAAGAAGATATTACTAAGGAGTAAAGATTGTTATTGTGCAGGTTATTTATATAAATATATACGAGTATTCAACGACGTATGAAACTGGCCACAACACAACTAATAGATATTTAAATAATAGCACTATTTGGTATTTCAATAATAAGTCGGACAGGTTGTTTTAAACTATCTCAAAAAAAAAACAGAAACGGTAACATAATAGCTATATACATTCATCTAAGTATGGTAACTAAAATAAGTAATAAATATTTTTATTTTAGTACATCATGGATAGTCATCGGGTTAAAAGTGTACATCGAATGAAAGAACAATGATTGTGTTCACGATGCTTCCGTATTACTTATATAATAATACTGCATATTTTATTGTCTTAAGTGAACTTTATGTTTTAGGGGAATTGGTGTAATTCAATTTGAAAGCCAGTAATTACTTCAAATTCAAAATGGCCACACCGAACAACGTAATGTGCAATTTGTAGATACTATTTAATTGAATGATGGCCTGCGTTATTGTATTTTATTAAGATATATAGTTAAAATGAATTTTGACAGCAATGAAGGAATTTAATTAATTTGAAATATATACATTGATAGAGGATTAAATGATGGAAGGATGAAAGATCCTTTAATCCCTTTCCAGGTGGATAGAACATGTCAAATACAATATCCTCTAGGTCACTTTTTGGCATAAATATTGAAGTTTTGGTTATACTATGGAACATTTGCGATAGGTTGCTAGCCCATGTATTTATTGATTTTATTTACCTCTAGTCCCTTAGCTACCTTCTACGATATGAAAGAAAAAGCGGCTGCCAGTTAACATTCTTTTTTCGTCCCTGAATAGCGGAAGGTCAAGCAATAGCAAGTCTTTTAAATAATAATTTTTAAATGTCTGCTTTACTGAAGTTTACAATAAGACAAGATTAAAGAAATAAAGTAAGTATATGAATAAAACATAAAGTTTAGTACGATATTGTCCTGTAGATAGCGACACTGTTTAAGTAATTCAAAGACTTGGAATCTGCGTTACATTATAAATTTACTTATTTATTAACGAACTACTACTAAATTTTGTTCTAGAATCGATTCCCAATGCACCTCAACCTCGTACAAATCAAGGCGTCTGTACTAATTTAATTTGTTAATACCTACGTTATATAAGGATTCAAATATAATTACTTTATACCGTTTCGTTTAATTTCATTTAAGAGCAAGTCTAGACAAGTTATAATTAGAATAAAACCTTACTTAATCGTGTTTGTAATATATATATTCAATCGACGCTATATGCTAATTAACTTATTATGTTAGAAATTGAAAGAAGGTCTCTTTAAATCTTACTTACTTAAACTTACTAAGACTTAAAATGTGTTCAAAAGTCTTGCTAAATAAAAATGGAACGGAAAACATATAAAGGATGAAATTTTTACACAGGAAGGTAACAATCTTAATTTAAATTTTGTTTTGTGCATATGTAATACATATCTTCAATATAACGCTACATAGAGCATTTGTATATTCTTTAAGTTAAGCCTCGTTACCCGTATAGTTATACACAAGTCCTTTTATACATTAATACAAGTTTGATTACGTTCTAGGACGTAATTTCAGTGCCCGTGCTTAGGGAATAGAGTAGTTACGTTCCTCATTGTGGGGGATAGAAATAATGTGATTTATCGACACCACCCACATTCGTACGTAAGCGATCTGTAAGGCTACGTTAATTCAATCAAAGTCTATTGGAAGTTCAGGAAAAAGGGATAATGTAATAAAGGATAATGCAGACTACTCAAGGTGTTTCCGGTTATCAAGGAAAATATGATTTTCAAAGCATTTGATAAGTTGTTGCTAGTACATTACAGCTAGATATGATTTTAAGTAAATCTCTTAAATATGCAAGAAAAGAATACTTCAAAGTTGTTATTTATCAGGTTGAGATATTATTATATAATATTCTGTTTCTAAAGGAGAACCTATAATTTTTGATATGATACATAAAAATTTCATAGACGATGAATTAAGTTATAACCATTTAAAAAGTAATTGACAATTTTATCAACAGATGACATCACAAGACTTTTAAACACGAACCCGAGTTTGTCAATATAAGTGTATATATGGAAGTAGCTATGATGTTATTTTTATTCACAGGGGAACAAGGCTGGATAATCGAATATACAGATTCGTCCATTGCACTGCTCTTGTTTCTACCAGTCTCGCTTGCGGAATCCGACTATGAATAATTTTTTGACAATTGGAAATACGTGCACGATGTTTCCTAAGAGAGCTTAAAACTAGTAAATAAATCATTGATCATCATCTTTTATGTAAAAGTATACTACTAACAAATTGAGTCCTAGTTACTTAAATAAATAATATTATTATTATGTACGTAGAGTATGCCTTTTGTGTCTCTTTTACTTAAATTATAAATATACTGTATAGGTACAGAAAACGTCAGAAGACCGATTTGAAAGTTGGTAAATTCATGCTAAAAATGTACAATACAAGCGATGTATCAAGTAAATAATACAAACCACTTCCATTTCTGCAATGAGGACCAAATCAAGATTCCCTGGTCCCAATATCTTGAAATTTCTATGAAAAACGTGAGACAATATTATCCTCAAGATAAACTTTCCATTTTCCGGAAAAATGGTCAAAATAATCTTTCCACCGGATATTTACACAGTATCGATTTGTGTCAATTCTTGAGGCCGTTTTCTGAGAGATTAAAAAATAATAGAATTAGGCAGGTCAGGGCGCCCTCTTCCTCAACTGAGATTAAGTTAACACTCTAAACGAATAACGACCGCAAGTAAATCAGAGCATATTAAATAACTTATTGGATTGGCAAGCATTTTTTATATTTTTTCCCTATTTTGGATATTGTCACGCAGTCCCTTCGAAGAGTGTGAAGGTAGGTAGGGCAGGCGACCCAATTAGAATACTAAATATTCTTACTTCTGATGCTATTTATTTGAAATTTAAACGATACAAATCCGAGAGAATCTTTTCCTAGACAAATCATGCCCAGCATTATGCATCGATATCTTACAAATTTTGAGTTAAAAATATTGTCTGTCGATGATAATTTTGAAGTTCGATAAATCCTTTGATAATTAAATACTGAATGTTATATGGTATAGGAAGATACCGTCACAATGTACACAGAATAAAAATTGTCTCTTTGTTTGGACTGAATAAAAAACAATATACTTGTACCATCCCGCAAGTTTGGGAAGTAAATATAATATCAACCAACTGTTTTTCTAATTGGTAGGAAGCGGCGAAGTGACTTAGAGTACCCGCCACATACGGTGGCAGTTGGAGGCGTCGCCACAGTCGCGTAATCCAGTGTTGCCAGTAAACACGCCAAAACTAGCACTCACTGTGCCATACGGCTCGATACATTATATTGAGGTTTCATTTGTAACGATCTTTGGTTGCAGAGCTATAAACTCAAATAAAACAAATTAATATATCTAAGTCAAAATATGTTTATTTAAAATAGGCCCTATCACAAGCTCTCTTTGAATGTTATCTTATGATCTAAGTATAACAACAATAAAGATTATTATTTTTATAATTAACAAACATAAAGATTACAAAGAAAGTGAGCAGTGTGCCAGTTTTTCCTTAACAATAATTATGATCCCTATCGCCTAACGTGGTAAACGGTAAAAAGTGGCTTTGTCCAGCTATCCTCAAAATAAAGGCGACGCCTTCATCTGCCATAATATATTCAAAATTATAAATATCACAAGCTCTCTTTGAAAGTTATCTTATGATCTAAGTATAAATTAAAAAAACTATTTCAAACATGGCACTGAGCATTGTCTTTACATATTTTTTACCGAGGTTAGATTAGCGGAGACCCTAGCTTGGAGAAGAACTAACAAGAAACTCCGGAAATCAATTTATTATAATCACCCTTAACAAACATAAAAATTACAAAGAGTGGGCAAAAAACACAACGCTGGTAATACTAAATTTACCTTTCATACAAAATAACACGCAATGGCGGAAACGTCAAATTTAGTTCCAAGTTTGGCTACTGCCACCGTATGTGGCGGGTACTCTAGAGGAAACTCAATTGAATCTCTTCGATAATGTGCTGGCAAGCTGTCACCAATTTTTAAAATCAATATCATAACGATCCCTAGTAGTATCGCTGTGGTATTGCTAAAATAATCCAAAGAGATACACATATATCAGAGGTTTTATCTTCCTCCAAAGAGATTAACGTAACACTATTCCTAACCCATGTTGTATACAGAAACACGAACATACATTTTGAGCTACGTTTCTTTTTTCCTATTTGTCGGATTGCGCCTGTCAACAAAGAATTACACGTTTCGTGTTTGCAAAACTACGATGCAGCCACTGTGAGAATTTCAAACGTGTGAATGTTTACGAACAACACTTTTTGTTTCTATTTGTTGACATATTTTGTAAATGTGAAACGGTTTGGTAAATGTTTAATAGAGCAAGGTTCAGTTCCCGCTACATGTTCCAGCGGGAATGGAGATTTTTGTTTTTGTATATATCTATACATATATATGCTAAGCTCTAACTACAGTGACGGAAAACATAATAAGGAAATCGCCTATTAATAGACAGTGCTTGTAAATGGTAATACGGTTCATTACATGTCACATTAGCTTTACTATCTGGCTAAGACATTGGTTCGAGGTGGCCGTAGACCTAGCCATCCTTAGTAGAGAAGACTGACACACAAACCTCAGATAACTCAGCTAGCGATAATGATAGTCGAATATTGAGGCATTAATATTTCATGAAATATACTTTCTTTCTGCAAAAACGACTAATTTTTAAATACTGAGGCTTGGCAGAGATTCTCTTATAAGTAAAACTCCTTTTCCATTTATCCTTCTTATCGTGTCTCCACAATCACAATGTTCCTCAACGTATACGCATAGCATAAGTCTACTGTGACGCCATTCAGCTTGTATCATTCGTCCTTTTTCCTTTGTACTGAATTCGCCTTTCAAAAGCTGGCTTATATGAAATCTTGACGCAGCTGTTGCGAATTGTATTGTGCAACGAAATAATTAAACGAATTGCCAATTAGTAACAGGAATTTTCCTCCAATATCTTGTAATAAAATATTATAAACATTCCTTTACGGGATAATCATAAATATTCACACACTGAAACTTTGAAGTAAGAGATCGTATGACTACTGGGATAATGTGGATTTGAAAGGTGTTATGTTGTATTTACAAGCTGTGATTATTACCTATTCAGGGATATTAGTATATTCCCTTACAATGTTTTCGTTCATGTTTAAAGAGATGAATTATATATTGATTGAGATATACATTATTTGACACGTGACTAGCACATATTTCGCATGATTTGACAGATCAAAGCACAATCGGATATTGTGACCAAGTTAGGAATCGCTGTGCGTAGCATATCTGCATATAGATTACTCAATTGCCTTAATCAGTGTCATCTCTAATTGAGATACATACATAAATTCATGCATCTACTTCCCGGGATTAATAGAGACTATCCATTACCATCCTGTTCGATCCTGACAAATCTCTCTTGCTACACTAACGCCCATTAACCTTCTCATGCATTCTTTTCTGTTCTTCATACAACGTAATAGAAATTATATTGAGATACACAGCAATAATAATAAAAACGTAAACACAAACACCCACGATGACAACTTAAATATTAGATTTTTAACAGTACAAAAGTTGTCCTTGTGTGTGATATTGTGGTCATTCAATGTAATACAACTGATTCTGATCCAGTAAGTCGTCACTACAACCAATCTTCAGCTCAAAAATTTCAGGACCTCAATCCAACATTCTTAATTTCATTCAAAGACTTCAAGGTAGAAAGGTTCAAAGCGTGTTCTTTGATTAAAGTTAAAACTGCTTTGTGATCAAAATCTGGGCACCTTTCGAAGTTGATCAAAGGAAAATGATGAGTTTGACATAAAATATTGTATTTTAAACCCTTACTCGGGAACATATTAACGTTGAATATTTCCCTTCATTTTGGAAAACCATTGGCATAAATTGATTTGGCTTATCTGGCATAAGTTATTACATTCTTAAATTTTGTCCTTAATTACTATTCAATACAATTCATTTCTAGTTAAGGTTTTTGGACTTTTTCTCGCCGTATCTCACTGTTCCATTTGTATCGCTTTCCGAATTTCTCTCAGTATTTCAGCTAATTTTATCCGTTCGGGATCCACTTTTATTGAGTGCTGATAGGGAAACACGTTCTGTGCAAAATTACTTGAGAGCAAATAAAACAACGACAACGGTCCTTATTTACTGAACGAGCCAATAGAAACGTTTCATTGAACTAACTTTCGTACTTTACGTTAATAGATTTAATAAACATACAATTCTAGACTATCCCTTGCGTTGTAGACATTGGTTGACGTATCCATTTTCACAAAAAAATAGTGATTCTCTATGGTCAACCCGAACGCACATGTTCACTATATAGTCTACAAGTGACAGATGGTGACCTATGTAGCAATTTACTAGCTATTACCAGTTTTAATATCATGCAATAATATCGATTATTATATAAATATCTTTGTCCAATCAAATCTCTCCCACTAGAGAGCTTCCAGCTTGTCAAGCCGCGGTAAAAGAAGATAAACTTACAGGTAAATACTAATAAATATTAAAAATGTACAGAAGTTCCCCTCAAAAGATTCTACTAAAGTTCACAACAAGTAACTTTATTCTATTTTGTGGCGAATCGATTCGTTCTTGGAAGCTTTTGTCCTCTCCGATGCTTAACGAGCTTAAACAGAACGGACTTGGCATATTCATAGGAATGCGCTTACATTGTTAGCTACACTCACGTTCCACATTTTCTCTCTCATTGCCAAGTAAAGGTGACTGTGAAAGTCATTATTGAACATAATGTAAAACGAATTGGGGGCTAAAAATTGAGGTCTGTTCTAACCATTAATATTTGGATGACGTGGTTTTTATGCGGCTTCGATATTGTGAAAAAACATTTTTGTATAGCTAGAAAACTGTAATCTAGTTTCATAATTAGTGTTATATTAACCTACATTAGTTTTGTTTTAATTTTAGTATGGGTAATAGAAGAATGCTCGCCGCCTCTTTTTCCCTACGGTACTACAGCATCCTTAAGCATACTACAGGGAAATGGAATTCCTAGCCGCGCTCGTATTCCCAGAAACTTATAATATGCGTATTTTTCAAAGTCGAGTGAACAAGCATTTTCTGGGTATCGTTCCAGCTTAGGTTCCATCTGTGTCTATGAAAAGGTCGACGTTAAAAGAAAAGCCACTGCAGAAACAAAAAGAATAACCAACTTATCGTGAAGTACTATGTACGAATAAACATCTATATAGTACTGAATGATTTACCAGTGTAACTAGGAGGAATTTCGTTACAAGGTACAATCTGCATGAATGGTTAAAATAAAACCACACTTTGTTTTTAACCAACTTTACGAGTATGTAACTTTTTATTTATTTTACTACACTCGTATTTTTTTCGTTTCGGAAGTAAACGAAAATCGAAGAGTCGAATACATACTATAGTTGCGAAGTTCGCTTTAAGTGAAACGGCCAACATAAACAGTTAAAGAAACAAGTTGCGTCGGCCGCCGCGGTGAAAGCATGCCGCGCGAGCTTCGCCCACTTACCAGAACGAAAGCTCCTCAATGTCTCTTTAGAACTTAAAGCTTTTGTTACTATCGAAAGTCCTTCTGAGAATATAACTAACTAAACGGTCTATTTGTTCCGGTTTTACATTTAAATAGTTCGTGCGACAGAGCTTGGTTATGACAGTTTATATTTAGACCGTGTAGGCCTGAGCGATCCGAGCGCATTATTCGCCTAATACAGCTGTTCGGGTGCAACCTAATAGAGCGAATCATAATCTCGGGCCACGGCACGCGCGGCATTGCTCAACGTGGAATGCCATGCATTGGGTGGCATGGGAGCGACGCACTGCATGGTCACGGTCAAGATCACGGCTAGAACAGTAGGACGTTGTAGGCTCGGGCCGCGGCGCTCCAGCCGACTCGATTGACTCTCGACTCGAGTAGTCGCTCTCGCACCGCGGACGCCACCTCTCGCGTCGATAAGGCTCGCCCTCCAACGATACGAATCGAGTTCGCGATAACTTATCACGAATTTAACGTTGAAGTCTATGACTGCATCTGATTATAGCGATAAAGCATATGTAAATAAATGTTGATTCGTGCTCCTTGTACAGTTTGAGTGGTACGTGGAGCGTTCCAAACTTAATTTACTAAACAGAAGTTTATCAATCTTGTTGATACAAGCTCAGTTTTAACTGTACCAGTTTTGTGATTGTGATATCGAATTCAAATCGAAGTAAAAAGTGTCGTGGACTTCACTTCGTTGCGTTAATTCGTGGATTTGGAGTAAATAGAAATGAACGGGACGCCGGTTCGGAGACCACTGAGTGCTTTCTCGGAGATGGTACGTATAGTTTTCTTGAGTGAGTCAGCTAAACCGGTGTAGGAACACACTCGGCTGCGTTCAAAAGTTGATGTACCGCATTTCGTGTATAGACCGACATATCTGCCACATTCGCCGGCTAGACAAACGTATTGGCCCGGTCATGCCGGTGAATAATGATTGCTTCATTACAGCCGGTGCCCAGATCACAATCAGCTTGCAACTGTACAATAACAGTAATCAACCTCGTCTTTATTCATTACTTTCACCCATCACGGTTCATGTTTTTACATTCTCGACATTAGCTTAATGAATAATTGTAAAAAGAACAAAAGTAATTGTGCTTTTAAAATGGATTCTTAAAATTAATACGAGGATGTTGATTGACTGGACGTAATTATAATTTCAAGTTTATCAAAATTATAATTACTATATAAAAAACACAAAACATAGATGTTGTTATAATAAGTAGTTACCTATGTTTAAAAATATTTGATACATACAACAATAAAATACATCAATACATGAAATTATTCGATTGGCTCTGGAGACTAAAGTCCCGAATCATCGAAGAAATAAGTACATATATTAAAAGCGAAGTCAAGTAAAACTTTTTAATGACATCCTTAGTATAAATCCAGATCTGCATGAACGATGTTCTTCCCAATTCATTTTTAACAATATCAGACTTTATTCTTCTTTCATGACAAATTTATGTTAGATTTAAGCTTGAACGTTACATTGTATGTATATAATAGAAAAAATATAAAACACAATAATACATATATACATAGATTATTTAAGAACATAACATAACACTTTAAAGGTTAGTGTGTGCCGACTTAGCATTAATTAGGAAGAAAATCATTGAATACCACGATCATACGAAAATATGGAAACATTAAAACGTATATATATGTATATATATATATACTCGTACAGTATTTCTTTGAATGTTTTTCTACTTTAGTAATAGTTGTAGCACAGTTGTTTAAGCAATCAATCATAGTTGTTACGTATATAGTGTGGACCCAATATCTCTATCTACCCCTCCGTAAGTATACTGGCGTGTTGTTTATGGTATTTTGTTACGTGATCATTTTATCATAGGCCATTACAAAGATTACATTTTGGTCCTAGACATTACGTCACTACCAGTGTTGGCATGGTGTTAATAGCATTAACTTTGGTATAAACATTTTGATAGAGGCACGTAGGCAGTCTAATTAGGTGGTAGGTTTTGATTCATAGTTTGATTTCATTATTCTTAAAAGCTGGACGTACCATGTTAGACTGGGGCGTAAAAAGAATGCTAGACTAAGATAAATTATAATGTGAAGGAAAACATCGGGAAAAAAACTGTTCGTCGAACAGTCTTATCACCTGTCACATTGAGTAATGACTATCTGGTCAACACATGGGTTCGAGGTGTCCATAGAATTACTACCTTCGGAATTGCGGAGATGGAAACCTGAACCTCTGACTACTCTGCAAGGGTTGATGGTCGTGAATGCGTTTGTCTTTGACTAAGCTAGGCTAGGCTAAACTAGGTATAGTGCTTCACCGTATGAAGCGATTAAGGGACTATGCAAAGCGCTATGGATCATTTCAGGTGGCTATCGATAGTTTCTGCGTATCTCGTTAATGTATGTATGTAAGGAGCTAGTAACTATTACACTATTGTAATTTCATCTGGACCCTAATACTAAAAGGTATGGATTTATTATCTCTGAGCTTCTTAAAGACAAACATACAAACGCGTTCAAGACCATTAACTCTTGTGGGGTAGTCATAGGTTCAGATGTACATCTGCGCAGTTTTAAAGGTGGTAATTCTATGACCACCTCGAACCCACGTGTTGACTAGATAGTCAGTACTTAATGTGACAGGTGGTAAACCTTGTCGCCATTTACAAGCACTAACTATTACCTGTTCGGGGAACAGGTTGGTTTCCTCGCGATGTTTTCCATCACCGTAGTATTTGAGGTTCTTATTGCCACTTAAAGTGATTAATATATGTTTATCTTATAAGCAGTACTATAAACTTACGCCCACGAGTGATCCATTGATTTAAACAAAGAGTCGGTTAATCAAAAGCTTACCTGCTAGTTTTTGCTCCACGATTTTTTGTCCCTCCTTCGAAGCAAGATCTTTTGTATAGAACAACCAGTATTGGTCGGTACCTAATAACATCATGTGGAAATGACGTCACAGGTTATGTCAGTACACTAAATAATATTGCTTATAGATGGCGACACGGTTTATCATCTGTCATATTAGGCTCTCTCCGTCTTAAGTTTCGTGCTAGTCTGGATCGTAAATAAAATGCTAATTAGATGCCCATCTGCCTGGTATAGCGTAGGATGAGAGTTATTCTAAGGGTTAATATTCCTTTATTTGGGCGATGGGCTAGCAACTTGTTAATAATGTTCCATATTAATGTCACAAAAACCCTAAAACATGAAAGGAATTAAAGTTCGTGATTGTATGTATCTGTTTAACGTGGGTTTAAAATGGCCAAAGAATTACCACCTCCGTAACAGCGGTGATTTACAGCCGAACATCTGACTCCCCGCAAGGGTTAATCGTCGTGACCATATAACATATGGGGGCACTTATGCACACAAGCATACTTCATTGAAGGCCTGTAGCAGAGAGATAAAAGCAACAATTGGCTATTATGACCCAAATACCTTGCGTCTGAATATATATACCTCCTGTGCCTATGACGTAATAAGAATGATAACTAGCTACCATTCTTCTCGGTAAGTCGTAGAAGGCTACTATGGGACTTAGGGGTTCATTGAATCTATTGGGCGAGGTGCTAGTAAACTTTCACCAATGTTTAAAATGAAAGCAGTCACAACCTTAATATTAATGCTAAAAGTCACCAAGGATATAATATTGTTTCCAAGGTTCTGCCCATCTCGAAATAGATTAAAGAACGTCAATTTTTATGCATAAATCTTTGGTGCATGCGTTAATATGCTTTCACCTGACATCTCAATCATGTAGGTGGTATTTAAAATCTCAAAGAATAACTTAAATATAGGAGGCAGTGGATTAGAAATTATTAAAGTGCCAATAAACTATAGTATAAACAAACATTACGCCTGTTTCCATCTATAGGGGTAGACAGAGATCATGTATCCCCTTCTGTCTCGATTCTGTCAATCCACTTTCGCTTCATAGAACTCATACACCTGCTCATACACACTTGGCGGTCATATGTACTTTTAAGGTCACCCTAGGTCACCCTTTTTCAAAATAGCATCAATCTGACAGTCATATATCTTATTAGGACGGTCTCACTTTACTCACATATATTCCTTATGTTAATCTACTATCAGTCATTCCCATAACATGTCCAAAACATCGAAGCATGCTTCTTTAAAATATATGGGAATATGACCTAATATATTGATGGTGATAATATAAATATATGAAATGCAATAAAAATACATTTGTGAAATGTACCGAATATTAATGGGAGATAAAACATCATGAGGAAACCTACCTGTACCCCGAACAAGTAATAGTTAGTGTAATGGCGACATGGCTTACCACTTGTCATATTGACTATCTGGTCAACGCATGGGTTCAAGTTGAATATAGAATTACTACTTCCGCGAATGCGAAAATTAAATACTGAACTTCTGACTTCCTCGCAAGTATTAATGGTCGTGAACTCGTTTGCATTTTTTTGTTTTTGATTATAAGATATTGATGACTGTATATGAGGATAGAACGCATAAAATATATAATAGAGTGTTAGTAGATACATCCTGAACAACTATCTAAGTGTTATGAGGAAATTGAATACATTACTTATACCTATTCGTATTGTTTATTATCCACGTAAAAGATTTATAGCTCTCTGCGTTACATTCATTATATAATTATGCTACTATACTACATTGAATATAATATTTCTTATGTTTACAACATTGCGAATTATACCAAAATAGGGGTACTGCGGATAAATACATACGTACTCGTATTTCTGATGTTGTATTTTATATAGGAATCTTACGTTATGTATACATAGTATGAAGAACAGAAGAGCGTGTATGAGAAGGTTAATGGGTATGAGTGAAGTAAGAGAGATTTGTCAGAATCGTTTCAGATGGCAATCGATGGTTTCTGCCTGACTCGTTAGGGACGTAGAGGCGTAGATATGTGCATATTTAATAAATAGTACGTTGATATTTATTAAATTAACACGTAGATGAAGCTATAAAAGTAGATCAGGCATTCCTTAAATTTCCCTTCTTGATGTAAACGACATATTTTCCAAGTATGTAACAATAGGATACGTAACTACTAAAGGCTCGACCCAATTCCGTACTATTGTCAACCAAGTATATATTTGGAATGTTGTCCCATTGTGACTCAGAATTATCAAAGGGAAAAGGATAAATTTCATTGCTCTATCAATTAATATGTGTATTTATAGTTCATATTTAGGTACTTTAAAGCTTGTAAATTTTGTTGTTTTAATTGTGTTTTGTTTTATTCGTAAATATATGTATGTGTACATATACAATAGCGTCCTTGAATCCCTTTCGGGGTTGACAGAACCTCTGAGATTTTGTAGCTCTTAAGTCAATTATTATCAAAAATCACAGGTGACAGGTTGCTAGCCCATCGCCCAATTGATCCCATTAACCCGTAGTCCCTTAGTCGCCTCCTACGTCACGCCGGGAAGAACTGAAATTAGAATTATCATATTTATTATGATATTAGTTATAGAGAATAATAAGTATTACGTTCATGTTCTCCAAATAGGATTAAGTCAATAATCTACGTTAATACAAAACATCTATCTCATTAATATAACGTCACAAAACTGAATCCCCTAATTACTGGAAATGCATTATTTTTTATTTATCATACATACGTTGCAGCAGGAATTTTATGTATTTGTGTATTGTATTAGTTATTAATATTCGTCTTTACACGTTCCCCGAACAGGTAATAGTCAGTGCTTGTAAATGGTGACATGGCTGGCCACCAGTCACATTAAGTACTGACTATCTGGTCAACTCGTGGGTTCGAGGTGGCCATAGAATTGCGGAGATGGACACCTGAACCTCTGACTTCTCTGCAAGGGTTAATGGTCGTGAACGCGTTTGTCTTTGTCTTATTCGTTTTTAGTTGATTTTATATTTTTTATTTAAAATTAACATTTATATAGATAAAATTAGTTTCCTTTCTATCTTATTTAGCAGTAATATTATAATTATTATGATTTAGCTAATCATAAAGCAAGGTTTCGCATGTAAAGAGCTGAGACCTTATTGAGTGTAGCTTAGACAGTGCCTAGAGTTTATTGTGTAAAATAACGTAAAAGATAACGTTTATTACTTCAACGGCTTCCGTGACACAATAATTTTATAGAGCTTCGTCTACTCTGTCCTTTTGTCGAACATTATATGTTAAATAAATAAAAGTACTAAACTTAGAATGCTTCCTCACAGAAAGGGAACAATTCCCAAAAATTTTATACGTGTCACACGAGCTTACACCGAATATAAGAGTTATTATTTTAAGTATCTTTTGTGACCACTAGATTACATCTTTGATAAACACGTTTAGTTTAATTGTTTTTATTAATAATTATGCCCTTTTGCTCAAAATATAAAAAAGTCATCCAATAAACTATTAATTAATCATATTTAATCACTAATATTAGTGATTTGTAATTAGTTCGAGATTCTTAACACTGCAGAAGGGACGAATGGATGAGAGTATACATTCATATAAAAAATGTACACTCATTCGTTATTCACCTGTAGCGATTTCGTAATTTGAATACATGAAATCTACTAAATAAACTTCATTATGCTGAAACTGGTGTTATGTTATAATGTTTTATTTCTATCTACAGTAGTACTTGTAAGAACAAAAAATTTCCCAGAACTACATTTTATGATAATAATCACAACTAAAGTTCTTTCTTGTATTCATTAAAGTTCTCGCAATAACCTTACTATGCTTTGAGGGCGTGATTTAATTGAATATTCCAATAATTTACCAGATTCAGTTGTTGTATCATTGTTCAATTAATTTATTCATAAAGTCATTTTATTGTTCTTGAAGTTTATTTAACAAGAGCGGGCAAAATACTTTACATTAATTTTAAGAAAACTAAACTTGAAAAGGTAAATTTAATTTACTCACTACAGCAATTGTCAGACAAAGAAGAAAATAAAATTGCTAAAAAATAGTATTCATAATTTTTATTTATTAGCACGGTTTCCTATAAAACATATTCTCAATCTTCTTTATGAATTATTAAAAAGAAGAGTATATACTACTTTGATTGTAATCAATTAATTAAAAGAGATATGCTTATCCAATTATACAATAAATAAATGCGACTCTTTTGAATATTTTGCATAAAAACTTACTCATAGCTCGTTCCAAGAAAAAATTGTCGATTCATCCTTAATTGGACATATTCTAATAACGGAGTTTTAGGAAATGATGTTAATTATAATTCAAGTAGAAAAAGAAACATAAGCAACATAATTAAGTCCAATAAGCGTGGCGTGGGTTGTTCAGGGGAAATCAGTATGAGCTCATTCTCAAAGAAATCGGACCTAGAATGTAATGTAGCTTTTAATTAAAACCTTACAACTTTATTTCCCTTACAAAAATAGGGTCATTTGTTCACACATTTACGGAATATAAAATATTTAACATTTACCATGACTATATAATTAAGTTGATAGTTATTTAATAGCTCTAACTGCCGATTGTCTATATAGAGGGAGGAGTAGTTGATCAGAATCGAGACGAACAAGATATCTCTCTAGGCTTTCGGGCGTGATGTGTTTATAAGTATGAATTGTAATTAGAATTATTTAAACTTTGTTGAATAATATATTAACAATATCTATTTCAATAAACACGGAACTAAGTGATAATTTTCTTATCAATTTGGTTAATTAATCCCACCGTTGAAGTCGAAACATCCTTTCGTACCCTTTTCAAGGTTCATTCATTCATTCATTCACTCAGAACGGAGTCCTGTGATTCGGTATCTTTAGGCATGAGAGATTCCTAATCAGGCAGCTCTATTGTGTATCTATTCAATTCATTTCTGATATCGCTCAATAGAGTGAATTGGAGCTTAGCATTTCTCGATCAAGCGAAGAATTAAATCTCTTTTGAATACAAGAAAACATTGTTGTGATAAATATTGCTCATTTAAGGATACGTTTAGTTTCATAATGCGAATTTAAGGTAAGGTTGAAATGTATGAACGAAAAATATTTTAAATAATATTTAAATATATCACCAGGACATAAACGTATTTAATAAATTTCCAGACAGCTATAATAATTTTACAATCCATGTACAGAACAAAAAAAATAAAGGGAGAAATATCCAAAAAAATCGCTAGGTACTCCTAGTCAGTACCAAACAAGGTAAAATCTACAAAATAATTCTTTAACAGATAACATAACAAATTAATACTAATAATGCCGCTGTATAAGTCAAGTAAATATCATTCATAACAGCAGATAATATTAATTTTTTATCCGATTTCTATTAATATTAGAATTAATCTAGATATAAAACGAACTAGTTCTTTAATTAAAGACTAATGTTTCACTAGATATGACCTTTTAAAAGACTACACTCAGATAGTCGCAATGGCTAAGCTAACGCCCACCCGTATTTTAACTTAAGATTTAGTTGTCCCTTATAAAATAACTATCTATTTGAACACAAGAATATGCTGGATGATATTTTATATTTAGCCTTATATATCATTATCGAGTCTAATGTGTTATCTGGGAGAATATTATGTGTTATAAGTATATTTATTCATGAGAATCAAACTTAAGCAAACTAGATTTTATTATTTTTCATCTAAAAAACATTGGTGACGAAATTATCGTAAAAACTTCGACCTTTTATGGTATTGTACAATAACTAAACAATTTGTTAGTCGGCAACAAGTATTACTAATAATACACAAGTTTAGGAAAAAACACGAAGAAGGTAAAGCAACTCCCTATTCCATTAATCATTTTTGCTATCACAAGTATTCGCAATAACAACAGTTTTGACCTTTCAGGATTTAATGTAATGGAATTGCTATTTTTATCAACGTATTTTCGGTGGATCTAAGATTCTGAAGTTTTCGAAAGCTATGCATAGTTAAACACTAAGACTAGTCAGATTTCCCTAGAAACGTAAAGGCATACGAGCCGTTGGTTCTTGGTGTACTTTTTATCTAATGAATATTAGCATTGAATTCCAAGATACTTGGATTCCGAGAACTTGTTCAGCATTTTCTCAGCTGTTCAAAGGATTCTTAGCAATATGCAAGCACTGATATGTTATTGACCTTCTGCGTATCGCCAGGAAATTGTATGCAAAAGTGGTACTTTTACGGATTCTTAGAATAAATAGTAAAATACGAGATGTATAGACAAGATTGAAAAGTCGTCTCCTTTAGACAGGAGGTACTGAAAATGATAGAATAATTAAACAAACTGTTTACTTTAGGACTTAAACAGGCAATGTTTACATGGAAATTCATAAAGATTTATTTATAAAGGTAAAAGGTTTTTTTGCGTGCGTTTGATTAGTAGCTTTAAATTTATACTTGTAACGTACATTAAATAAAAAATTCATACATATTTTCATCAAATTAATTAATGAACGAATTAGATACAAATCTTATCTTGTTTTTTCTTTTGGATACATCGAGAGTCAATTATTTTGCATTGATAAATGTTAGATTACTAATACCTACCTATACTTCAAACATGTTTACCATATTAACTTGACATAATTCTACTATCGATTGAGGTCAGATAATTGTAGGTGTACTTATATAGTGGTTCATGTTTATCCAAATCAATATTTAAATGTGATATCATTGGACTGATTTAAATTGTTAAGGTTAGAACTTATCGTATATTTTTCTTAAATTTTATTTATGTTATTATGAAACATTGTGTTAAAAAAGATTAAAAAATTTTTTTTTTTATTATTGTAAACATTTATTAAACAAAATGAAACTAAATATGTACAAAAAAAACTTGAATTAACAAAAAGTTAATATTTACACAGCGCCACTAGTGTACCGTATTTAGCACTCAGAAGCAAAAGCCTCCAGCACAGTAGCAGCGTTGCCCCGCTGGATAGACAACGACAACCTCTGGGCCAAGAACTCCCCGGAACGTCTATCAAGGCCGTGATCCCTAAGCCTTTTGCCTATGCTAAATATACCTCGGTTCGATAATTATTATAAACATTATAAAATTTTGTATAACTTAGAATTTCCTGATCGAACTTCAACTGTTTAATTCTCCCATTTTTTTTTCAACTTTTACGTCCAATACCAATTCGATCTCAACAAGTCATGCTTCAAATTTTGCTCAAACTTGAGGAAAAAACCAAATACTAAGACTAACGATTTCCAAGATTTGTGTCAGCAAAAACCACACAATACATGTCCCAATCAACAGGTCGAGAGCACTGACTCAGCATGTTATACGAGTAGGCGTTGATTTGTGATACTTATTGGCTCGCAACGAGGCATAACTGAGTCACAGATCGTTCCACATGGCTGCATAAGATGCTGCTTCAAGTTTCTAATTAGCTGCTTTCCTTGCTTACTTATTTGTCACTGGTGAAGGTTTTTTTATAATACCTACATCTATATGCTTTACGACTTATATATACACACTCCCTTTATTATTGTGGCGGGGTAGTGAGAAGCTTGACTGCCCATCTCTAAAATTTCGAAAGCGTGTTAGGCATGAGTCGCTCAAAGTCCGCGTTTAAATACATAGACAGCACCCAATGTTATAGGTGGTGAGGCGTATCGCCGTATTATATACTATATACTGGCGATATGAAAAATGTTTTTTTTTGACGTTCAATAAGTGATTTTAATATACTTATGTTAAATAAAAAGATTTTTATTTTCATTTCATTCTACTTCAACATAAGGCCTATCTCGATATATTCAATTATAATACTTAAGTGTATAATAATATAATATACAATTACGTCCTTAATCCCTTTCGGGAAGTAAACTCTTTTATAATATATTCACAATTTCCATAAATGAAGTTGTTCAAACTATAACATTTTTAATCAAAAACTTTATAAGTACTCAACCCGTTAAATAAACTGTAATTTTCCGTAGTTAATTATGTAATTTGGAGGGAATATTAATCATCAACGAATCATCTCGGATGAATTTACAAAATTTATCAAACTGCGTAAATGTAAAACATGCTAGATACTTTAATTAGGCTCTATATGTGCTTAATATTTTGAGTAATACATTTGTCTCTTCTTCTCTTTATTATCGCCACTTTGTTTAATTTATTAATAATACATATAAATTTTGTTCTTATAAAACATAGTATTTTCGTATTATAAAACTTATATCAGCGTCAGAAGCAAGCATTTCTATTTTCATCTCAGCGTTTAATGAAAGCAATTACATTACATGAGCAATACTCTTGCAGCTAATTAAAATACAATCTGACCTTTACGAGGCCCTTGCAAAAAGGTCTTGCCCAGAAGCTATTGAAAGCCTTATTAACAAAACGCGCGTACGTGCCATATTTACATTTAATTTGATTGGTTGCGACCTTGGAAATCCAGTATCTCAGGATATGTCTAGAGTACCCGCCACATAAGGTGGCAGTTGGAGGCGTCGCCACAGTCGCGTAATCCAGTGTTGCCAGTAAACACGCCAAAACTAGCACTCACTGTGCCATACGGCTCGATACATTCTATTGAGGTTTCATTTGTAACGATCTTTGGTTGCAGAGCTATAAACTCAAATAAAACAAATTAATATACCAAAGTCAAAAGATTTTTATTCAAAATAGGCCCTATCATAAGCTCTCTTTGAAAGTTATTTTATGATCTAAGTACAAATTAAAAAAACTATATATTGACAAAAGGAATATATATGAGTGAAGTGGAAGGGCGGTTACGTAGGGGCCGGCCTAATAAGACATATATGTAACAGTCAGATAGACGCTATATTGAAAAAAGGTGACGTTAGGAGTACCTATAACCGCCGAGAGTGTATTAGAGAATGTATGAATGTCAATGAAGCGAAAGTGGTCTGTCAGGATCGGGACAAATGGGGATCCGTGATCTCTGCCTACCCCTCTACAGGGAATCAGGCGTGATGTGTATGTATGTATGTAAAAAAACTATTTCAAACATGGCACTGAGCATTGTCTTTACATATTTTTACCGAGGTTAGTTCACCAACCATTTCGGCTGCTCAAGATGCCACGTCATGAAGACCACGACCGCTCTGATAAGAGCGTAACGATTGAGAAGAAGAAGTTCAGCGGAGACCCTTGGAGAAGAACTAACAAGAAACTCCAGAAATCAATTTATTATAATCACCCTTAACAAACATAAAAATTACAAAGAGTGGGCAAAAAACACAACGCTGGTAATACTAAATTTACCTTTCATACAAAATAACACGCAATGGCGGAAACGTCAAATTTAGTTCCAAGTTTGGCTACTGCCACCTTATGTGGCGGGTACTCTATACAATTTTGGATTTTATACCCAATGACATAAATAAAAAATATTCCATAGCTTTATTTACACACGCGTGATTGTGTATCATATTTTTGGAATGAAATTAAGATGATTTTCTTGCACAAAGAATATAAAAATGCAAATGAATCGTACTGTAAGCCCAGCGAATCAGATTGACAACACGCGCACGATATTTTGAAACCACTGTAAAATATTATTAGTGGTTCATTTAATTTTTTTATTCACCAATACATGTATTTTGATGTATTTACCCTAAGTATCCGTCTTATCGAACCGGCAATCTAATATTAGAATTCTAATTAGATTTTTTCGACTCTCATTGAATTGAAATGGGTAAATAGAATATTCTTTTTTCCAAATTGATTAAACCGCATTTGAAATCTTGTTTACAACTGGGGTCCCTTGAATAAAACTCGAGACAAAATAGAATTATGGAGACATGACATTGACTGATTTTTTTCCATCTCTTTTAGCTTAAATTCAGTCAAACATTAATTCGTATTTGAATAATACAGTGAACAATAAAAAGGATCCTAATAGAGTAGAAGAATGCAGGATCAACGATAACATAAATACAAAGACATGACTGATGTAGTATGATACTGCTATAAATAATTTTCATACATACTCGAATACGAACTTTCGACGTTAAGTTGAAATAAAATGAAAATAAATTATTGTTATTTCTATATATTATCACTCAACATAAGATGTTACCTTGATTATCATAAGTAAGTAATAAACGAAGCAAGTCTTTAACGAATACAACTTGTATATATGAATCATTAATTACTTACCATTATAGCTTACTTTATTACATTATAAACTTAACATTTACTTAATTCTTCTATTATTATTACGCATGTGCAGGAATAATAAGTACGATAAGCATTTGCAACTACATATGAGATAAGCAAGCTAATAAAATTGATTACCAGATATTCTGGCGAAACTTTTTACATATGTACATATGTGGTACGTTCGTATATACTACGTTGGCTTCCCGTAGAAAGAGGCACCATATTTTCCGGAACCTGTTTCGCTTCATTTACATACACCTGCGCATAAACACTTGACGATATTACACTGGATGCCTCCCCTGTATTTGCCTATTTGTAGGCCGTATTCAAATATTTCCGAAACGCAGTTTCTAATTAACTTTAGTACTGTATTATCGTATTATCTAGGGCACCAATTATAAGAATATAATATATAAAGTAATAATACAACTTAAAAACTAATAAAACTTAGGAGAAACCAGTATATTAAATATGCATTACTTTAAACAAATAATACAACAATTTGAACTTAAAGTAATGCACAGTAAACTCGCCATCTGTCACGTAGTGTACTAGTTATTAATTACTTATCTACTTAAACCTAGACTATCGATAACGATTTTTCTCTAGTTTCTCATCCCCTCCAAAGGTTCAATGATAATAAAAATGTATTTACTTAAAATATAACCCATGCCATCGAAATTTAACTAAAATAATCAGAATTTTTATGACATAATCATTATTGCTTAAACCTGTTATTTAATATGGTCGTATCGTGCTGTGCGCCATTAAAAGTTTATCAAAGTTATCAGTTAAGATTTAAGTTAAAAGCTTATCGGGTTGCAGCCTTAGAACTTTGGGCTTTCACTAGAAACCTTAATGATCCGCGATATGAAGATCAAACTCCTCTCAAGTAAAGTTAAACACTTATATAGCATATCCAGGAATAATATAAAAAGTTTTTAAGAGTCTGTTAAATTTATAAGATTTGAAGAAGCTTTAATTGAAAAGGTAATTTATTATATAGTAATATATGTACGAGTAAATACAGTACAGTAAAAAACAGAAACCTCATATTATGTTCACATAATTAACCAAATTTATTTGCTATAAATCAATAGCGAGAAATTGAATTTTAAAGGTACGTCTACATTATCGTCAACACTGAACTTGGGCTTCGCATTCTTAGAACACACGTTAATTAATTTGTGAAAACAATCTAACTGATGAATAAACATAACGTATTAATCAATTTCGCAGAATGTTTTCGAATATGCTTCAGAAATGACTGACGGGTTTCGTGTATCAGCCTTTATAAATCAAAATCAATTTTCTCGTACATGCACGTAGACAATAGTATATTAGATGTTTACTGATAGGTTAACTTATACATTCAAAATCTTCTATCTTTTTAAATGTACCCCAAGTATCTTCGGAAGAAATATATTTCTTCTGTCACTTGTAGTATTAATTTTAAAACCGTTATGGCGATAATATAGACTTTGGTGACAAGTTGCTATATCATTGCCCAGTAGATTCTATTCCTCCAAAAATGCCAGCTATTTAGTATTCTATTTACGATTCATACTTTTTAGACTATCTTAACGTGTCAGCCAGATAAACGCCATATTGAAAAAGGGTGACGTTAGTACCTATAACCGCCGAGTGTGGATTAGAAGGTGAATGAGTATGGCTTGTCAGATTCTATTTATTTATTTATAAATTGGTACACAAATAGAATACAATCATAACATAAAGACAATAGAAATACAAGTTAGTTCTAAAAATCGGAAAAGATGGAGATTCGTGTTGTCTGCTTTACCCCTCTACAGGGAACCGGGCGTGATGTATACGTAAATATTAACTTGTTTGAATGTCTTTAACATAAAAACCATGCTGATAACAGCCTCCTAAGATATCCTATATCCCACGTTACTATCCTTGTTAATTATTTATATGGCTTACTTTGATCCCAACCGTGGTTGGTACAACATAGTCCAATTTACTAATTCGCCTCTAATAGGGCAGGACGGTTCGTGATGACGTCAGTTAATTATGATTCAGCTTACGTTCAACGCTAATACTTTTGAGCACGGAAATTCGTTTGAGTTTCGTGTGACGTTTGGCACAAAATAGATTGGTACTGACTCGCATTACAAGTGAGAGGCAAAAAATAAGTGATTTCTCAGTAGCTTAGGTTGTTAATATTAGCACGTGTTAAGTTGTATGTTGTCGTTGAATAGTTTAGCGCTTACGTTGTGGCGGAACTTCTAAGTTAATACTAGATCGTTATCCCGGCATGTCGTAAGAGGAAATTCTAGTCTAGGTGTAAATAGAATCTATTGGGCGATGGGCTAGCAACCTGTACCATTTCACATCACACCCAATATTATGCTAGTATTTGGAGGTTAGGTTAGTTAGGAGGAGATGTTCTCATGTCTCCGAGGTTCTGTCCGCCCCGAAAGGGATTAAATGTAATGGATGTATAATCTAAATGTAACTCGAAAATAGTCAATGGTCAGCATTCTAGGAAGAGGAGTTAAATAAAATGAAGTACGCATTAACTTCGTTCACGTAGGTAGGTATGGACATCATCAAGTTATAAAATAAACAAACAAAAGACGATCAGCGCAGCTGTTCAGACCTTGATTAGTACGTTTTCAAATGACGGTATATTCGATTGTGTCCATATATGAACGACGATTAAGAAACATCATAATATACGTATGTATTGATATATCGAACAAATACATATATTTATCGTAATCATTCATACTCGTACATATTACGCACTTCCTTTAATCCCTTTTGGGTTGAAGAGGTCTTCGGATATACATACATCGTTTCCATGGAAACTTTTAGTATTGACATCGGTGTTGGAACTGTAATATGATGTGATCTCAAAGCTGAATAATTACCATTTAATTCTAAAGTAATATTAAATGGCGACATGGCTTACCACCTCTCACATTGAGTACTGACTATCTGGTCAACACGTGGGTTTGAGATGTCCATAGAATAACTACCTTCGCAATTGCGGAGATGGAAACCTGAACCTCTGACTATCTCACAAGGGTTAATGGTCGTGAATGCGTTTGTCTTATTAATCCTAAAGTAAGCAGTCTAGTTATGTCCTAGATTTAAAACGAAACTAACAATACTAGTACCTATTATATACTTATATATTACATACTTATAAAGTACCAAGAAAATTGTAAGCACATAACATAATACTAGTGAAAAGAGTTAGTTAACTGAGTGAGATGATAAGGGAAGATTATAGTGATGACGCCGAGTTAAATTTAAGACGAGATCTCCAATACGAGATGATCTCATCGTTAGGGACAACAACCGTTGAATTCACTTCTTTATCAAACGATGCTGTTGACCTAATAACTTGTTCAGTTTACGACTGTTCGACTAAAATGCATACATACTTACACGTTATGTAAACGACCATTTTGTCCTGTTAATGGCGGACCAAAATTGAGAAAAAAATATTCTCGTATCAGTCAATTTCCGTTAACGTCAACTCAAAGCCGATACTGGAAAAAACAGAGAAATGATTTACTCCGATAATCACGGGCTAATCCAATGACATACTTACACAACAATCTTAAAAATCTCTATAAAATTAATTATTTGTTTATTGAAAGCTTATTAAATTCAACGTAACAATACTTGAAAAACTGCAATAATAAATTTTAAAACGGATTTATGACGCTTAAATGATGCAAACAAAATTCTCCGATTCGTAGGATGTTTATTGCTTGAACCGACGCTGAATAATAACATCAATGACAGACAAACTAGGCCGGTCAGTCATTAAACTAGATCATATAACTGCGATGATAAATCGAGTTTCATATTCGTCACGTCCTCGTAACTCGATTTAAAAGGTCCTCCGTATGCACTTTTGCTTGAATATGCAAGTTGAGTACCGGTCGGGGCGTGGGCACTCGATTATTATTGTATTCGAATGCAGTAGGACCGAATCAGTATTCCAGTCACTAGTGAAAGATTTTTCCATTACTATTTAGTAGGTGAACAATTGTTAGGATCTGCATTTAAATTTGCCGCCGCAATCAATTGACGCACTGCGTAAACGATAAAAATTGTGTTTCGTACAAAAATGTAGTATATGAAAATGTGTTAAAGTTAAGATATAGTACCCAGTGTCAGTCTTTTCAGTTGATCCCTCATTACTGAGGATTGTGACTCCTCTGGCAAAGCTGAACTATGCACCTCCATTGATGCCGGTCCTCCGCTAGCCGCATTGCAGTACTCACTTAACTGCCCTAGTGTTTACTGAAACATATTTAATTTAATGGCAATTCGTTCAGTATCCTTGAAATATCATGACATTGAGTTACCCAAGTATTTTAAGCTCTACGTAACATTTACATTTCAGCTTATTGTGTTCATGTAGATAGTTATGTAATTTTTCGGATGAAATTAATCTATAAATACTTTTTAATTAGAGAGTATCAGAGTTTCTTAGTATCATTAAATCATTATCCAATATTTCTCATTCTGTAGAACATTCATGAAAGGAAATAAAACGAATTCCTCTAGCACCCACGCATATAATTAATACATTATTCTTGTAACAAAGCTGAAATAATTAACCATATCCTTGCTACAAAATCTCCTTTGAACAACAAAAATAACTGTCATTAACGATTATGAACTTTGATAATATACACTAGGTTGAACTTTGAAGATTAACTTATAAGTTATTGAACATTCTATTTATTTACTGAACTATACCATAACACAAATAAGCTATGTAATACCTAAATCAATTTGCAGAACTTGGTGTAATTCTAGACCTGTTGCTAGTAGAATTTGCTCGTACTTCCGACAAACACGAGTTTCTAATTTCAACTAAATCATGTGGAGATTCCTGGTAGACTGACTAGTTAATAACCATCAATTTGAGTTCTCTAATAGGTATCTTGTAACAGGACAAACGATTTCGCAACTTGGATCGAAAGTGCTAAATGCGTTTGGTAAAGGAAAAGGGTGATCTTATTATGAATACCTGTCACGTTTAGAGTTTCATGTGGCCATGAACCACATAAAACTCCCCCGCAACCAAAGGCAATTAAAATGAAAGAAATAGTGTTTTTTTTTGCACCCTATACTATCCATATATATAGCTATAAAGAAACAAATGTACCTGAAGTTCACAAATATTACTTATAAGTACTTTACTTCCGATTCCAGTGTAATATCCGAACATAAACATAATAATAAAAATACGTCACAGGACTAAGGTTGCATCAGTTTGCACCATAATCAAAATACAAGAGTACAATAAAGACTGTTTTAAAAACTTGTCACCAATACACCATATATTTCCATCAAAAGTGAATGGGAGAGGTGTTACTAGGTCTCCAAAGTTCTGACTACTCAAAAGAGATAAAAAGACGTGAACGTA
Organism: Leucoptera coffeella; assembly: GCA_030578115.1. Classification (NCBI taxonomy): domain Eukaryota; kingdom Metazoa; phylum Arthropoda; class Insecta; order Lepidoptera; family Lyonetiidae; genus Leucoptera; species Leucoptera coffeella. Next base: position 197,155 of record JAMBLF010000083.1, read on the forward strand.
AATATATATCATTACTTCTTATTATTATTTATTTATACGGATGTGTGAAACAAATACAAGGCAACTCCTAAGCATTCATAATTCGAAACCTTGTTCATCGTTCGTTATACACAAATATTGGCTTGCAATACATGTAAGCAGTATGATCATAGTCAATTGTATCCAGCACCATATTCGGTGCTCAGGGTCAACCATTGCGTGGCATTACATAGGAGTCTATTTTAAGGAATGATCTGTTACCCATAACTTATGAGTGGTGAGCTTTTAAAACTCTGTACACAAAAACAAAATGAATTTCGTCGATTCTACTAATGATACAAGGAATTATTATTAAAAAAATAGAAACCTTTTTTCTTTATTCATCCGACTATTTATGTGACACGAAAACTAAACACCACAAATTTGACCTTTTGAACGTTAAAGCAGAGATACAGGGTTCGATACCCGGTTGAGGCATAGTTATGGATAAAATTTTCTTTTTGTTTTCTAGTCGGTAATGGTATAGAGTTATATAATATACCATAAGTATTCATAACTTTATGTGCTTTAATATAAAACTTAAATGGCTAGATCATTGTTGTAACAGTGACATAATTACTAGAGTTGATTAAGTATGTCATAATATGAAATTAATATAAAATAAATACTAGAAGGAGTGTTTGCAAGAGATAATGATCATTCATACGTAATCAGCCCTTTCTAAGAAAAACTAATAAGTCAAGTCTACAGTTTCTCTTACCTTGAGTTGTAAACTAATTAAATAACGTAATTAATTAAAAAAAGACAAAATGCTCAAGATATGTCTTCGTTGAGGAGAAATTTTATAGTAAAAAATGCCTATTATTATAATTACGTATGTACGTACAAGACTTAAAAGAAATTGAAATAATTGATTTATCTTAGGTTTAAGGGATAATATTTAATTCCAATAACACATTTACAAAGGCCTTACAATAGCACCACGAAAAAGCTAATTATGTAGACTACCACAAAAGAGAATATATGATAATAAACCAAAATCTTTTCACATCAAGGCCACTTGTTTTCAACAACAAACAATATAATATTCAATTTAAAATCTCTTTCAAGAATAACGCCACAATCAACCTAAGTAATTCGCGATAAAGATAATTGATGTAGGTATTCAGTAAGGGGATTACGTTAGGTTCTGAGGCAGAGGAACCGAAGCTGATTGGAGTGCACTCTCTCTACTGATTCCTGTGAAGGTTGACTTTGTGGTACTTCTACGTATGTATGGAAGGTAATGTTATCACTTTAATACTGCTATGTGGAAATATAGTTTGAATTCGCTGAATTCTAAAACTAGGATTCGCTGCAATATATACGAGTCGATATCGTACAACAGCGGCCCTCCCATATACCAAAATGTAGGAAGGATTAATGTGCTTTTTTCACACCGTACTCGAGTAATTATGTGCATTATCTATTAATTAATACGTGTAGATAATATTTTGTGCCAGCAAATGGTCAATAAGTGACAGGGGTCATTTGACTGACAGTTATTAGCCAAAATATGAATATAGCGGAGATATATGCTTCATCGAATTGCTCTAAAACAAAATAAATTAAATAGAAATAATTAAATCTATTAGTACTTAAATATTATAGGCTATATTCTTAACGTATAACCTGTAGATGAAGAGATTTACAGATTTTTAGAAGAAGAGTTTCACAAAATGTCAAATTTCCTGAAATCTGCTATGCTATGGCCTACAGACAAATTAAATACATATACTAATATAAATTAATTATCACGGAGTAGAATCAAGCTGTTTTTTGACAAAAGATACACCCACACGGTCATGCATGAATGCTCATGCAAACTGGTTGACTTCGGACGAGTGGATGCGCACACGACCGACTGAGTGGGACGTTGCCTGACGTTGATCGAACCTGAGACATCGGAGCCTTTAAACTGCATACGTCATCACGTATTCACGTCCCTGAATCCACTTAAGGGGCGTACAGAACCTCGTACATATAATGTGAAATCGGTCACGATTACTAAAACTATCATTATTACATACATGTATCCTTTAGGCCCGATCAATGATCCTCACAAATCTCTTTTGCTCTACTCGCACCCATTAACACTCTCATACACGCTCATACTGTTCGCCATTTCATCATTTATATAAAATGATATAACAGGAGGCTAGGCCATCACTGAAAAGATTCAATTGACCCCTAGTTCCTTAGTCACCTTCTAAGACCTGCAGGCATAAAGCCAGCTAGTGTGCAATCTGTTTCAGCTTTTAGACTAGAATGAGATTCAAAAATAATTAATAAATAACTATCACCTATTCAATAACTTAAATACTCATTTTATTTACTATGTGAGACCGAATATAAAGGTAATCAGATACATACATACATACATACACATCACGCCTGATTCCCTGTAGAGGGGTAGGCAGAAATCACGGATCCCCATTTGTCTCGATCCTGACAGACCACTTTCGCTTCATTGACATTCATACATCCTCTCATACACTCTCGGTGGTTATAGGTACTCCTAACGTCACCTTTTTTTAATATAGCGTCTATCTGACTGTTATATGTCTTATTAGGCCGGCCCCTACGTAACCGCCCTTCCACTTCACTCATATATATTCCTTTTGTCAATCTCCTATCATTCATCCGCATAACATGTCCAAACCATCGAAGCATGCTCTTTTCAATCTTAGTCACTACATCTTCTTTCAAACCGCAACCTTCCCTTATCACACTATTTTTAATTCTATCATTCAATGTTACTCCTAACATGCTTCTCAGTGACCGCATTTCGACGGCATTGATTCTACTTTCATGCTTCTTTTGCCATACCCAACTTTCACTACCATAAGTCAATGTTGGAACCAGCACAGCCCTATGAATAGCCATACGTGCCGATCGAGAAATCAACTGGCTACCCATAACACTATACATAGCCCCATTAATCTTATTACCTGCACACACTCTACGTTCAATATCTCCCTCACATTTTCCGTTACTAGTAAAAAGTGTTCCCAGATATACAAAATCATTCACTTGTTCGACTCTTTCATTATCTATGTCAATCTTGCACTCTGTCTTGCTAAGTCCCTCCATGACCATTACTTTCGTTTTATTTACATTAATTTTCATTCCTTTCCTCTTAAGGGACTCATTCATGCAAGTGACCATCTCCTGCAACTCACACGCCGATGACGCATAATAATCAGATATATTTATTAATTTATTGTGATACGACCCGGTCTCACATAGTCAATAAAATGTGTATAAATCGCAAGTGTTTAAAAATAACTAACTTAAATACTATCTTGGAAATTAGCTTCATAATACAGTCAAGGCACAGATATAAGAATATTATATTAGTAGTCAGGGTATACATAGCGAGGAAACTACTGATTATTTCTATAAGTGATAGGCAACATCTACACACGACGACATGGAACTCCACCAGACATAATAATTACCTGGCCAATGCGATATACTTAAATTACTAATTCTACAAAAATGGAGATGCGTACGCGAGTGACAATAATAGCCGTAAGTGTTGTGTTAATCTAATTGGTGTCCCAATTTCACGAAAAGTTTTAATGCCAGTATGACTTTTGTCTAATAACTTAGCCGAATAAACTTTCCTCATAAGTGTTACTTGTACACTGTCGTTGAGAACTTCGAACGTTGCTCGTTTGTCGTTGTCTAGTACTGCATTAATGTGTCTCGTAGTTACGGTCTGTAGATAGTCAAATATGTTAAGTCTGTTGATAAATTTGTATTATAAATTGTTTTTGTACGAAAATGTTATACTATTTAGTGTTCATATTTAGACAACAATAAAGTTCGATCGATATTAATAATTAAAGTTTAAATACTGTTTCCGTGGACATTGTGTATTATACGAGTATAGCATATTGCAGTGGAGTTTTTTGGCCATTAGAATTCGGTAGAATTATAAAATTATGATCATCATTAAAATCGCGTCTATTTTTTGTTGTCACTGTATAGTTTATTCAAAGTAAAATATAAAAAGAGTCACGTTAACAACCAAAATTTTGAAACAGCGACATCTGTTTAGAAGTAGCTATTGCTAGCGCTGACCAATGTCTAGCGGGCAACTTGATAATCCAATGCAACGTTTCAAAAACAGATGGCGTAATCTTATAAATAACGATGTGTAGCAGTATAAAATTTTGTTCGAGGTTTTTAATTCACCAATAACTTATTTATGCCAGTTGCAATATCTAGAGAAATAAGAAAACTTCATGATATTTTCGCTTATATGACTAAAATTGACAGATGATAGGGTCGAGAATAGAGTATTATCGTAAAAGCCCGTATGTTTATGGACTTCGTAACATTAAGGAAGAATTTTAAAGGCGTGGGTTAGCAACATCAAGGCAGATTTCGTTCTTTTTCTTTTTTACATTGATTTTTAAAAATGAGACAAAGATTTGTTTTAATAGAAAAAAGGAGCCCAGGCTAAGTTTTTGTAACTTAACCGGATATTTCAAAGGTCAACATCAGTCTTATCTTATAAAACTGGCCTATATTATGTATAATATACTGTATCACAGCTTAGCCAGTAACTACACATTAAACTTAAACTTACAAAAACATAGATAACGATGATATGCATATGTGCATACATATCACCTTTGTCTATCTGCAGAGGGTTAGGCAGAGATCACAGATCTGTCTCGATAATTACAAAGGACTTTTGTTTTACTGATCACCATTCACCATCATTCACTACCATATTCATCATCATTCATCCATTCATCACACTCGGCGGTTATAATAACCATATTCTAACGCCATCCTTTTGCAATAAGTCTTCTGACGGTCATATGTCTTATTAGGTCAAAATAACCGCCCTTCCACCAGACTTTTCATCAATTACTATCATATTTGATCCACATAACTTGCTCAAACCATCACAGCATTTCTTCTTCAATCTCAGGTGCTTCTTAATTCCTCATTCAAAGCCACAAATAGCATGCTTCTTAATGGCCGCATTTCAACAGCATTTAATGTGCTCTCGTACTTCTTTTATATAATATAGTTGTGCTAATAAGGTTATACCGAACTTTTCCTTCATTGTATCATTAACCAGACCATTACCTCGTCTGTAGTATTTCTATTATGTGCTATGTTGTTTGCATAGATTTATAGCAGGACATAGGTCAAGATGGACAAGCAATGATATAAAAAGCAACCTTGAAGCAATAAATAAAGGCATGCTTTCGCAGTTGTAGTACACATGTTAAATACAATTCTCTTTAAGTACAAAATACAATTCATAGATTTCTTGGTCACGTTCCTTTTCTATGTACATATACAATTTATTTTAATAAAAATATTCATGACATGAAAAAAGGTAATAAATAGTATGACAGTAGTCTAACATTTCCGTCACAATAATAATATCATTATTTTGATTCTTAGAACTATATTGCACAGTACTTATCATCAAATCTCTAGATATACTCGTATAAATAGACCAAAATACCGCACATAGTAAAAACATTACCTTATTTTATCTACAAATATCTTAATTCTGAGGCATGGAATAGAGTTCCATATGTTCGTTCTACAATCAGTATATTTAATTTATCACAGATCAATTTGGACACATTCTTTTAAAGGTACATAATAAAATGAGATGAATAACAGAGAGATTCAGGGTCGATCAATAGTCTGCCTAACTCGTTAGGGTAGTAGAGTGCAATTTATACAATTAATTTCATAGTAACCACTATAATGAAAGACATATCTAAAAAATTAAGTCATTGAACATTACCATTTCACCTGCTAGTTTTCTATAAAAATATATGAACCACGTCGTTGTCACCCCGCAATAAAAGGGGTGAGAGTTCCATTGCAGGTCGCATCGCCGTCACAATATACTCCCTCAAGGCATCGCTATCATTCGTCGGAAAAGACCTCACTTTGCTGATTGGTCAGTGATAGTAAACCTTCACATTTACCTTCTGTCCCCGACGCGGTGGCTTTCTCATTTGCATCTTATCTTTTACTCGTATCACTACATGTAACTTGTTTCTTTGCAATATAGCAAGAATTGACTAGTAATAATATGTAATGGCTACTAATATAAATATATTGCTTTGACATTTTTAACTATGCATAAAAATAAAGAGGCAGTGTCTACAGTTGTAAAAAAGACAACGAGATTCCTGAAGAAGACAATACCAAGTTCAATAATAAACAAAGAATACACAGTAAAGAGATGTGTAAAGCATGATTTTAATTTCAACAGACCGTGTAACGATAATGATGAATATGAAGTTCTTATTGAAGACCTGGACTATTATTTAGGTATACGGAAATCTTACTGGCGAAACTTAGAAGGAGAAGAACAGATCAAAAAAGATTTCTATCTATACCATCGAGGACTAACTGAAGATGAATACTATAAGAAATACAGTCAAACTTCTTCAAGCACAGAAGCATATTGTAACAATAAGCCTAAACAGCTACCCTTTATTATACACAAGAAAAAGTCAGGCACCTTGAAAGAGAGGCGGGACAATCCTTGGACAGAACGAACAGGGCTCTTCAAAATCTTTAGAACCAATAGAGCTACGTCATCTTCTGATAGCTACAGTGAATGTGATCCTAGCGAAAACCACTCAGAATCTAAAGATAATTGTTATGTGGTAGAAACAGTTAAATTCACCAGTAATATTTCCATATCAGATTTATTCTTCCCAGATAAGGTCAGTGATGCTGACGCAATCTTCAGTGCTTTGATGTTCAAAGAATATTTTATCATATTTATGTTTTTTTCCTTTGTTCACAGGGTGTTCGGATAAAAGAGGTGTCAGAAGGCAGGCCTTGCGACAACTGTCCTGAACTGTGCCCCGGTTTCTCCCCGCATTCATGGAGGTTAGTATAATTACAAATACAACTATATTATCTACATATATATTGTACAATAAATACCATGGTTGTATTATGCGCTTGAATATCTAGAGAGCACATTGCTTGATTCAATAAGTATTTACATACAAGTCATGTTCATTTGTCTCAACAGGAGTAACATAAATAGCTCTTAAAAATTTAAAGAAAATCTTGCAATTCTCCAACGCTAAATAGTCTTTATATATTGTTAGGGGATAGATAGCCTCTTTACGTTTATTATTTTTAGATATCAGATCCAATGTCTTGTGGAAATTGTAATGAATTGAGTAACGGATTAATGTTCTTTTATATATACTTGTGGTCTTGTTGGACTTCAATAGCCATAGTCTGAAGTACCACTTGGTAAAACCCCAAAACAAATTATTCCATCATACAAAAACGTTTCGGACAACAAAACTGACTCACCGAAACCACAAATATTTGACATAATTATACTCTATTGTTTTTATAAGATTCCATCTTTAAATTTTTTTCCAATATATTTTTATAGACTTTACAAATATAATATGTACATTAATCAACCGCAATGACACCTACGAAGTTAACGTAAGTAAAATAACCAATTTTGGAAACAAGGCTGCCTGTTTAGAAGCATAGAATAAACGTGACTTCGACATTTCTTATGCGTCTGCACAACAAAAGAACTTTATCAGTGGTTGCGCATGTCCGGCTAGCTTATTGGATAACTTATCGTAAGAATTCGTTTCGAGTTGTGATACGCATTTGCTTGCTCTCAATCATTGATAAACAGGGCTGAGTTATTCTTGCGCCTATTAAGGAAAATAAGTAAATACTGTGTGTGTGTGCATCGGGTGTCAACATTCACGAGCTGAGGTCGCGTACACGAACGCTTGATAAAAACTTTTCAATCAACACTCTTGATCATTTGTGGCTTCGATGTCGTACTGAGCAGTTGTGTTTACGTGACCTTCAACCCTGAAAAATGTGTTTGTCGTTGAAAGAAACGGAGTGGTCTGCCGTGTACCGCCGGATAAAAGGCCAAAGTGAACAAGAAGTGGTAGTTCAGGAGAAGAAAAAGACGCCAAAGTTCCCGTCGAGGGAGAGAAATTTCGCCGTTCGAAGAAAGAAGAATAATAACAACAATGGCGGGTCAACCAGCTGTCAAAGTTGCATCCATGTGTCAAGTCAGAGTGGCGCGCAAGAGCCAAGGTGAAGGCGCGAACGTGTTAATTAAACGTGATGCGAATGGACATAACTAGGTGGATTCGATACTCGTTTCAATTAAAACGACAATGAAATGACCTTTTTGATGAGCTCATTGAGGACAGCTTCCTATTCTGAACGTTTTTATGTTTGTTTATTTAAAACTAATAGTGAAAAGGAGTTGTTTCAATAGTGTGTAATGTTTATTAAAAGTTATCCGAAATCCTCTTTTTTGATATGCTGATTGTGTTATTTAAGTGTTTATTTGTGTATAATCACCAAACATACATGTAAAATTATTAGTATTATTGACAACGATATTGTATAGCGTAGGACTTTAATTAGTTTTGTACCAGTCATTTCAGTAATTACCAAAAGTAACATTGCTGTTGAATTTTTAATTAATGTCAAAATATCCGTAAAATCAATTCAAGTGAATGCTAATCTATGTGGTTTCTGTTCTTTACCTTATAACGTTTAGCATAAAATATGTATGTTACGTAACACTAACATCGTAGATAAGTATACTGAACTCTGTTTAATATACTTAAATGAATTATTCAAAAAGAAATAAAGTTCAATTGAATGAATCCTTATTTTTTACATTACTACCATATCACGGATACACAATCACTATGATAAAATCCAAATGGGTCATGTCATAACTTATCAATTTCGTTTCGCCGTTATTGATAAGCCGGGTAAGCACATAACAATGTTATCATGAGGTAATAGTTTCGTAGAAATGTTAATTTGAAATCTATAATTCCATATCATTATTATTCAATATTTCTTCTGTATAGTGTAGACGATATGAACTTTGTCTCAGAATCAGTAGGTTCAAGGTTCAGTCCCTGCCTGAGCATTTATCAATGGAAATGAAGTTTTCTGAATTTAAATATATACACTTTTGCAATAAAAATACATTTACGATGAGCATGAACTATATTGACTGAAAATATCTATCTTAACCTCGGAGCAATCTATGCTTGTAAATAGCGACTATGCACACCACCTCTCACATTAGGTACCGATTACATGACTATCTGGTTATCAAGTGGTGTCGAGATGGCCATAGAATCAGTTACTCCATAATTGCAGAGGTGGACTCACGAACCTCTGACCACCCCGCAAGATTATTTAGTGGGCCCTTGCAACCAGTTGTCTTCAACAACGTATTGGCATGGGGTCCCATCCCATACAAATTTTTTCGACCAAAACTTGAAGCATCAATAGGTGGCGCTATAAGTCATCAAAGACCGATAAAAAAATTATTATTGAAAAATATTGCGATTTTTAGCTATATTCATACATAATTCACCATAATATGTGATAATATGAATTTATATACTTACTAGTGAGTAATAGAAAGCGCGGATATCAATTTCATAAATAATAAAGTAGAGTACCCGCCACATAAGGTGGCAGTAGCCAAACTTGGAACTAAATTTGACGTTTCCGCCATTGCGTGTTATTTTGTATGAAAGGTAAATTTAGTATTACCAGCGTTGTGTTTTTTACCCACTCTTTGTAATTTTTATGTTTGTTAAGGGTGATTATAATAAATTGATTTCTGGAGTTTCTTGTTAGTTCTTCTCCAAGGGTCTCCGCTGAACTTCTTCTTCTCAATCGTTACGCTCTTATCAGAGCGGTCGTGGTCTTCATGACGTGGCATCTTGAGCAGCCGAAATGGTTGGTGAACTAACCTCGGTAAAAATATGTAAAGACAATGCTCAGTGCCATGTTTGAAATAGTTTTTTTACATACATACATACACATCACGCCTGATTCCCTGTAGAGGGGTAGGCAGAGATCACGGATCCCCATTTGTCCCGATCCTGACAGACCACTTTCGCTTCATTGACATTCATACATTCTCTAATACACTCTCGGCGGTTATAGGTACTCCTAACGTCACCTTTTTTCAATATAGCGTCTATCTGACTGTTACATATATGTCTTATTAGGCCGGCCCCTACGTAACCGCCCTTCCACTTCACTCATATATATTCCTTTTGTCAATATATAGTTTTTTTAATTTGTACTTAGATCATAAAATAACTTTCAAAGAGAGCTTATGATAGGGCCTATTTTGAATAAAAATATTTTGACTTTTGACTTTGGTATATTAATTTGTTTTATTTGCGTTTATAGCTCTGCAACCAAAGATCGTTACAAATGAAACCTCAATATAATGTATCGAGCCGTATGGCACAGTGAGTGCTAGTTTTGGCGTGTTTACTGGCAACACTGGATTACGCGACTGTGGCGACGCCTCCAACTGCCACCTTATGTGGCGGGTACTCTAGAGTACCCGCCACATAAGGTGGCAGTAGCCAAACTTGGAACTAAATTTGACGTTTCCGCCATTGCGTGTTATTTTGTATGAAAGGTAAATTTAGTATTACCAGCGTTGTGTTTTTTGCCCACTCTTTGTAATTTTTATGTTTGTTAAGGGTGATTATAATAAATTGATTTCCGGAGTTTCTTGTTAGTTCTTTGACGTTCAATAAGTGATATCAATATCCTTATGTTGAATAAAAGATTTTCATTTCATTTTCATTTCATTTCATTTCATTTCATTTCCAAGCTAGGGTCTCCGCTGATCTAACCTCGGTAAAAAATATGTAAAGACAATGCTCAGTGCCATGTTTGAAATAATAGTTTTAAGAAATTCGCGATTTATACTCATGATATAAGATATAAGGGTGTGTATAAGATTGATTGCAGCTGTGGGAAATCCTACGTCGAACACACTAAACGGTCTATTGCGGACAGAGTGAAGGAACACATAATATATGTAATATATAATAAGAAGGATAAGTCCCGTTAATTATTAATCATGTTTGAAATAGTTTAATAAACATATTTTGACTTTGATATATTAATTTGTTTTATTTGAGTTTATAGCTCTGCAACCAAAGACCGTTACAAATGAAACCTATAATGTATCGAGCCGTATGGCACAGTGAGTGCTAGTTTTGGCGTGTTTACTGGCAACACTGGATTACGCGACTGTGGCGACGCCTCCAACTGCCACCTTATGTGGCGGGATCTCTAAGTAAAATTTATTTAATCCTGCCATCTAGTCAATACTTGTAGAAGCAACATTTTTCTATTCGAAAGCAGATGTCGCTGTGTATTGGCGGTTAGTATAACTACCTATCAATAAATGTATTCAGTACAAATTACATAATTATGATTTCAAAAACATGTAAAATACAAACTGAATACCTGTGTCACAGACTTTATAGGCAGGCAATCGTACGAAAAATGTAAATGTCTCGATTCCCATACAGATTTCTTTTGATCCTGATAAACTACTATTATACGGCCAATTATTAGTTTATGTGTTATGTAATGTCAATAATGTTTTTGCTAAAATATTGGGTAGGTATTTTAATCGCGCTTATGAAAAATTATGATGTGTAGTTGTGATCATAAATATAGGATTCTACGGTTGTGATTCATACACCACCGGTTCTCGTTCTATCACCGAAGTTAAGCAACGCGGACGTGGGAAGTAATTGGATGGGTGACCAATTAAATTGCTCACGTACTGTTGTTTTGGTCAGGGAACCTGGTTTGGTTATGTAAAGAGTTAATCACCTATTACATTGGTTATTGATAATCAGGTAACGATTGGGTTTCGATTGACTTAAGATTGCAAAAAAACTTAGTTGCCACTCAACATCTGACTACCCCGAAAGGGATGTGAATGCATATTTTGCATATAGGTTTTTTGTGTTCGTCTGTCGGGTGACGACGGGGATCGGCGATCAATCGGGGTCGGCGGCGGCAACATAATGTGAACACAGTATTATGTACCTATTCAGGATTATAACAGATATCCCGCGCACACGTAGATTGGGTAGGCATAGTTTACGAGGGAGCATGGAGCGAAGCGGCGCACCGCGGCAGCCCCCGCCGCCCTCGCCGAGAGCGCTGCAAGTCGCTCTCTGCTCTATTACGGGCACTAATAAAAGTAAATAATAGGGTATCTCTGAGAATTAGCGTTCTGACGGTTATGGTTAACAACCGAAATATATCTGTTACTAAGCCAAAAAGATATCGATTAACACGTAAAGAAAATAACCGATATATATAGCGGTTATTCGTAATTAAAGTTCATTTTGGCATGTTTTTGGACTGTAAAAATAGTAATCATTTTATGATGATCCAAAATAAACTTTATTACAAATGCAGAAAAAATATTTTCTATTTGCACATTTCAATAAAATGCATTAGGTATGCATTTTGTATTTCATTTTGGCATGTTTTTGTACTGTAAACATCTGTCAATATCTAATCATATTATGATGATGCAAAATTAGACTTTATTGAAATAAATTTAAAACTAATTTAAATTTTTATGCATTTGCAATATTTAAAATTTAAAATGCAATAGGTATTAATTTTATATTTCTTTTCATTTGTTTGGCGTGGTCACTAGGTAGAGATCGCGCCACATACGGTGGCAGTTGGAGGCGTCGCCACAGTCGCGTAATTCAGTGTTACCAGTAAACACGCCAAAACTAGCACTCACTGTGCCATACGGCTCGAAACATTATAGGTTTCATTTGTAACGATCTTTGGTTGCAGAGCTATAAACTCAAATAAAACAAATTAATATATCAAAGTCAAAATATGTTTATTATACTATTTCAAACATGATTAATAATTAACGGGACTTATCCTTCTTATTATATATTACATATATTATGTGTTCCTTCACTCTGTCCGCAATAGACCGTTTAGTCTGTTCGACATAGGATTTCCCACAGCTGCAATCAATCTTATACACACCCTTATATCTTATATCATGAGTATAAATCGCGAATCTCTTAAAACTATTATTTCAAACATGGCACTGAGCATTGTCTTTACATATTTTTTACCGAGGTTAGATCAGCGGAGACCCTAGCTTGGAGAAGAACTAACAAGAAACTCCGGAAATCAATTTATTATAATCACCCTTAACAAACATAAAAATTACAAAGAGTGGGCAAAAAACACAACGCTGGTAATACTAAATTTACTTTTCATACAAAATAACACGCAATGGCGGAAACGTCAAATTTAGTTCCAAGTTTGGCTACTGCCACCGTATGTGGCGGGTACTCTATGTATGTATATTGCGATATTGCGTTAAAATTAATCGACTTATTTAATCGAATATAAAGACAATGATTAAAATGTGCATTGCTAGATCTACATATACAAGTACATATATAAAACATTAATATAAAATTAACTACTGAAATATAATGATAATATATTTTTATATAGGTTGCGAAGGTAATTTATTGTGGCACAGTGGAAGGAAGATTATTATTGAGTTATTGAGATCAAATTGAGACAATCCTTTCTAGGCGGGTGTAGGTAGCGTGAAGAACAGAAGAGCATGTATGAAAATGTTTATGGGTGTGAGTGAAGCAAGAGCAAACAGGCGTAAATATACATATTATGTACCTATGTAACGAATAATAATAATAGTCTAAGTAATACTTAGGTTTTTTATTTAATCTAAACAATTTCCTCTAAATTAGAAGCGCTGAAAAGCGGCTGTAGCCCAGTGGGTAAGACCTCGGACTTCGTATGAGAAAGGTCCTAGGTTCGAATCCTGACTCTGGCATGTACCAATGAATGAAATTTAAATATGTGTTTTTCATTTACGTACAAATTTACAGTCGCTAACGGTGAGGGAAAACATCGTGAGGAAACATGCCTATTTCTCAGAATAGGTAATAGTCAGTGCCTATATGCGGCGATACGGTTCCCTACCTATCACGTTGGGTGCTGTCTATCTATTGATACGCGGGCTTCGAATGACCCATACCTAACATGCCTTCGAAATTTCGGAGAAGGGCATTCAAGCCTCTGACTACCCCGCCATAATAAAAACGGGAGTGTGTATACACAAGCCGTGAAGCGTTGGTATGTTTTATGTTTTTTTCTTTCTATCGGTACACTATTTCGTTTAAAAATCAATTCTATTATATATATTTCGAAGGCATATTCGATAAAAAGAAAATTTTATTATTATTATATTTAATCACTAGCATACACTTCACAGTGAAAACCTTTACAATCTTCTCCAAAATATGAAATATAACGAGTTCGGATTTTACTTTTTAGTTTCTACCTTGCTAGGTACTACGCACACAAACACAAGTCACGCACACTCGCGCGATAAGGCGCGGCGCCCTGTCTGTGGTCGAGGTACCTAGTCGCGCGCGTCGCTTGATTTTGATCTATAAATGAATAGGTAGGTACCTTACATTCATGGGAGAAATGGGGCTACGTGATTACTGCCACCCCTCTAGGGGGAAGCGGGCGTGACGCGTATGTACGTAATTCTATTTCATAAATATGTATACGTACGTTCACTGCTAAGACAGTACCTACTTTTATCGGTCTGCATCCCTCAGTCGCCTTTTACGACACCTACACGAAGGGTGTCAAACTGTATTGGTGAAACACGGGTTAATGATGCATTTAAATTCTATAATATATTGTAGGTATTCCAGAATACTCATTAGGATTAGGTATTTATTTAGGTGAACTCTTTGACCAAATGTAACTGCCTATAGTAATCTAATAAACTCAATCTAATAATATAGTGCAAAGCAAATTAAACTGTCTTAACTCTAGTAATACTAGAAATTACCTCAATCCCTCAGTCGTCTTTTACACCTACAGGGGGGATGGGAGTGTCAAACTATATTGGTTAAACACGGATTAATAGGACTTAATCAGCAGTCCGATTTCTTCCCATGGATGTTGTAAGAGTGGAATAAGGGCTCTAAAGTGATTTTTATCTATTTTGGGTGATGGGTTGCCAACCCATCACCCGGGACAGTATTATATTATCTGTGTCCGTGACTTGATTGATATTGATGCTGGCATACCACTTTATTAAATTTACATACTTACCTAGTTAATTTTATAGAAACACCTTAGTGTTTCTATAAAATTACCGAATGACCCATACCTAACATGCCTTCGAAATTTCGGAGATGGGCATTCAAGCCTCTGACTACCCCGCCATAATAAAAAAGGGAGTGTGTATAGACAAGTTGTGAAGCGTATGTATGTTATGTTATGTAAACACCTTAGAATATATATAAACTCAACCTTAAACTTAACCTTAGTATTTAATTATCTGTGACCATATGAACAGAAAATAAACCATAAAATGAGCAAACAGTATTAGACATGCTGTATTTGTAATTTTATTCATATATTAGAAGTGCTGAGAAAAGGGGATGTAAGGAGTACCTGTAATTGGCAACCATGTATGCAAAGGTTTTAAAGAGGCGAACGTGGCATGCCAGGATCAGGAGAAATGGGGCAACGTAATCTCTGTCACCCCTCTAAGGGGAAGCGGGCGTGACGCGTATGTATTATATGTAATTCTAATTCATGACTTAATATTATGTATGCGTACGTATATGCGCTCATGACCATTATTAACATTGTCCCTAGTCTCCTTGTCGCCTCTTACAACTTGATGGAAAAAACCTGTATATATTTTAATATCTGTGAGACCTGTGACGAAGCACAGAAGGCTGAATTGTGAGTACCTATTAAAGAGTCCGTGAATCGTGATCGAGGCACATCGAGGTAAAATCGTCTGACGACGGATACTTGCTCGCTAGAAATAGACTCTGCGGTGAATTTTACATACCTACTTTATTTTATAGAAACACCTTATGAATCTAAAGACCTTATGAAATAAACCATAAATTGCCATACCATAATACCTACTCGTATGTCATTCAAGTTTTTTAAGGAAGGCACCTATACATAGGTGGCGGGGTAGCCGAGTGGATTAGCGCCTTAACTCTCTGGGTGATCCAGGTTCGAATCCCGGCGGCACCAATGTTTATTTCTAATTTCTAATAAATATGTGCCTTGCGTCCACACTCTGGTCCGTCCTAGCCGTAAAACGTGTTAGGTGGGACCAATTAAAACAGAGATAAAAAATAATGAAAAAATTATCGGCGAGTATCATATACCCTACTCAAATTTAGATGGAGCTATTTCACTTAATTTAGCTAGCTAATCGCTCTAGTATGGACAAATACAAAAGTGACCTCTATTATTGAGAAGATGCACGATTTATGCACGATTTCATGCATTCGATGTCACGCCATCTGTTTTTCCAATTTCGCTTCAAAAATAAGCGGAGTAAAATAAGAAGTTAGCACATACCAAAAAATTTGTATGGGATGGGGTATCTGTACTGTATAGTATTATATTATCTGTGGTATTGGTATATATAAAATAATGGTCTCTAATAATAATTCTAGCCATTCTAAAGAGACCTTTATTATTATTATAATAAGGACCATCATTAGTCACGGCTGGTCCCTATTCCTTATACGGCCAAAAGGTCACCCGCCATTTCTCCTAGTTACCGACAAAATTATACCTTCGCCTGAACTGCCTTACATTCTGTGATTAATTAAATTACTTATGCTTCGTTCATACGACAATGGGAGATCCTTAAAATATGGTGATTAGGATGATATTATTCGTTTAAGAACTAAAATATTTGCAGCGATGATTCTACATTACTATATACTACTACTACATTAATATGGTGATTAGGATGATATTATTCGTTTGAGAACTAAAATATTTGCAGCGATGATGTAGACTAATCATGAATTATTGCTGAAAAGGTAGAATCAAAAAGGTTTTATATGTTTCAGTCACTGCGCTCTATGTTTCAGTAGATGTGCAGAATCGATACAAATATAAACTATTCAAATACAGATGGCGTTACACTCAAACAAAATGTTCACTCTAAAATATGTTTCTAATGAAAACCGAGCTATTTTAAATAGTTAGCGATTCTTATAGCTAAAAAACATGTAAGCTTAAGTATAATATATCCTTAAATTAAGTTTTTCAAATATATGAGATTGATAACTAAATATAAAGTTACAACAGCTGTAGTAATATCATTTGTGCTATATAAGAGTGGGCTAGTAACCAAAGACCATCGTAAATGATTGTCACATTGCACTCAAGTATTATTTCACTGTATTGAATGTTTCAAGACCCAATTATATTTAATTAATAGGAAAATGCGGCAATAATATATTTATTTTGTCAAGATTTTCATTCTTTCAAATTTCCAAGCTCCTATTCTATCGAGCCTAAATTATTGTGCAGATGACTGTGTAAATTATTATTTAATCTGATAAAATAATAATACGCAACGTAATCTAGGGTGCAAGATTATGTAGGTAGCGCACTAGTCTCGCGCCTCCTCGGTTCGCAATCCGCGCGTATTTTGCTGTCACTTCATTTGAAAAAATACGGCCGCGCCTGTACAACGTCAGTTCAATTTGTCGTACACAAATTCGCGCATTCGGCTAAAAAGTTTATTTACTTGTCGTGAATTAAAATTTTACTATTCAGCAAATAAATAGTGATTATGTTTTGATAGTGCGTGAAGTGTGAATCGGATTATATCCACAATTAGTGAGTATTTTAATTCGAAGTTTGCAAAATGTTTGTAGATTTAAACAACGGCATGACCGATAAGTTTGTTTACGATTGTGATATACATTTTGATGAAACTACATATTGAAAGCATATCATACCTTCAATTAATTATTTTGGATTTCCTATGGAAGCAATTACTGCTTATACCTATAAAGATTACGTAGGTACTATAAAATTAATTACCTACCTAACTTTTGTTGTAAACACTAGTTTTATTAAATTTAAACGAAAACAAGATACCTAGTGGGAGAAATACTTTCATATTTAACGTTAAAATTTACATATACACCTATTGCTATTATTACGTATATTATTATATTCAATACGTTTTATTACTGTAGTTACTACTGATACAACATTAGTCAAACTTTTATTTTTAATTGCTTAGAATGTTTCTAAGTACGTATGCAATAAATTAATAATATATAAATATTTTTTGTTTACCAATTGAATAACGGAAAATTAATACCTCTGTTCAAATATAAATGGATATAATTTTGTCGAACAAGCAACTTACATTTCTTTGAAATATGTAGACAGTTAAATAAAAAACTATTCATTATAAAAATATTCACATATCCTTGGTTATTATAGCATCTGAATTATAATCATTTGATTGTACATTTTTTAATACAAACAAATTGTTACATTTGCTGGTAGTATAAATAATAATCTAATACAGATTCAAGCAAATGAAGTCAAACAATACAAAGTCAAACTATAAATTAATAAAAACGTTTCTTATCCTGTCACTCATTGAATTATATGCTATTGCACTGATGTGCATACTGCATTAATTTAATTGAAGCAGACCATAACATACAATCAATGGGCCATAATTAGAATAAGTGCATTGCTATTTGCCTCCCATAAAATGTATTGACAACTCACTGTGAAAATAGACCATGTTAACATAATGAAAAGAAAGTAGCAAATATATTTCAAAGTGCATATCTATAGGTAGAAGAATAGACAAATTCTAATATAAGGTAATATACAAAGTCTAATGTAAAACTGTGTATATATTTGTTTGTACAACTATCAACTTTACTATAACCACAGATATAAGAATACTTTACCATAACCAAACTAGAATAGTATTATATTATCTGTACCATAAGTATCAGTATTATGATGGCATGAATAGGGATAATCAGGATGTTTTGCAATGCTATTACCCAATTTTCTTATTCTAGAATAAATGAAGTATATAAAGATGTAACTCCAGAATAAATTGTGAAAGTTCGTTCTTACAAGGCACCCTTGACTGGTACTGGTTAGTTATAGATTTTGTTGCTTTGTAATAGTAATTTAAAAAAAATTAATGGTAAGTAGGTAAGATATTGTTTGCTGTAGTGATATATCACATTAGGTATTACAGCATATTGTCTGATGAATGATTTTATTTCTATTTATATTTAGGCATGTCTAAAATAGGAGATATGATTTAATTCATATTTGCTAGGTACCTTTTCTATCTACATTGTAGATGTATTAAGATTGCTCCTAAAAAAGTCTTAATTTCGAAATGTAAAAGGAGTTTTCTTATCCACTGACCGTTCATACGGAGGATAGTAACTATATGTGGACATTATATTTAAACAGAATAAAAATTATCGTTAGATACGTTTAGAACTAACCGGAAATCAAAGATAACGTGAATGACGTGTGATATCCGGTTCGATATAAAACTGCATGGATAGTAGTATAAACTATGGATAACGAATTTATGATATGTATTTAGATTCGGAAGTATTTTAATAAGATAAAAAAAGTCAAAAGCTAAATTCTCTGTCTGTTCATGCTGAAAATTGACTTAACTTTATGGTATGTGATGAAATGCATCATAAAAAGAAAATCGTTTTAATGCACATAGGATTAATTATTATAGTAAATAAATCGATTGGAGTAGCATTTTTTTTTCAATTTATTAAATCGACGCTTATTAAATTTGGTTTTTATTACACCTAAGCTACGTGAAATGACTAATAACAATCGATCAATTTCACTAGCCTGCTCGAGCTATGCAGTTAAAGCTATAATATCCACAGTTTATAAACAATTCAAATTGGCGATGAGACTGCGTAACAGTCCAGGCTCCATTTTGTTTTACATTTGCGGCCATTTTACTGAAAATCAACATTGCACGCCGCGTCCACTTTGTTTATATAGCGGGAAACGCAACTTGTTTGAAAAGTCAAGGCATTAACTGCTGAAATTGTTTTAACAATATTCTGTGTTTAAAACTGAAACTGTTTAATTACATGCTCAAAACAAAACCTGCTAATTTTCATTGATGCTTAGTTTCTTAATTGAATTCTAGATTGCACTAATCATCCAAGTACTCGTAAGACGTTATTAGATGTGTCATCTTCAGGATACTTCTATGCAGACTACAATGATTAAAGATAGCACCTTACATATTAAAGAGATTCTTATAGTATCTGATACGATAGACCAAAATAATTGGACTTAGTGTCTATTTTAAATTATCGTAATGTGCACCGCTACATACATACATGACATAACTAATTAACTATATTGAAATGAACAGTGTGTTCTTAAAAATAATATCAAAATATGTGAATCAAGAATGACTAATTCCATAACTTAGCAACAAGGAGTAAACAGGATCTAGTTAGTAGCTCTGTTTGTACTAACTATTATCGTTTTATCTCTTTATGGTTTTTATCCTGATGATGGTTATTTAACCTTTACCTTTTCCGTGAAGTCATGATTCATCATTTGACTTGTTATCGTGGTTTTGATGTCATTATATTAGATAAGCATTTTTGCATATCTACTCTAAGTGGCGGTTGGAGCACATTGTGTTTATCGCCATTATCTTGTATACGTAACCTAGTTGCGATTTTTCACGGTTTCCTTTTTACTTAACTAGTTTTCATGTCAAGACATTTTCAGTCATCAATATTAACTATATTAGATCTACTATGTCATAAAACTCGATTGAATTATCGAAATCCTCTAATTTATTATAACAAAAGTTATATGTATTTGACAATACCATTGAGCTGATCATACTCGGTTATAACAATATCATATTTGGTTACTAACTACGTGGTTCTAGTAATGACGTAACGAAGACACGCTTTTTATGATAGAATGCATTGTTCAGCGTTAAGAATGTACCGACTTAATTGCTTAGGTATTATGTAATTTTAAACGAGCCTTATATCAAGTATTTGTTTTCAATAGTTCAGTCTATATTAGATTTACAGTTCTAATTCTGGATTGGAGATTTCGTGGACATTGCTCTCGCGATTCCTCTAAAAATATTTTAGTAACTAATTTCGTAACTCATTTCACTCGCTAAAGCCACTTTCATTGCCTAACGTTTATTATGAAAAAGTTTCTAAACAGTCCGTTATAAATTCCTAAAGGCTTAATATTTTGGCGAATTATATTTACGCTTTTGCACTGAAAAGTAGGGTAATATCCTATTAACCCTTAACTGGTATTGGGGTCAAAATTTACCCCACGCGCTCATATTTCTAACCATAACTTTGCAGTTTATGTCCCTACACTCACGCGCATCAAGGTAATCTCATTACGTCGCGGGGTGCGGCGGGTGGCGGACGCGCGTCACTTACCTGCTACTAGGAACAGAGGTATGTACCTTGATGGGGTCAGAATTGACCCCGATACCAGAAGTGTGTATTTTATTATATGAGTTGTTATATAACATTTTATTATTTTTTTAGGACGCAATCATCGAAATGGCGGGTTATCTACGTAATGATCAAATCGCACATTTTTTAGAAGATGAAGACCAAGAATCTGAGTCCGAAATTACTCGTGATGCCGCTACAGCTGCCTGTGATGTTATGATTTCTACAATGCATCATGATCAATCTATTGATTCGACTACCGGAAAACCTGAGATTATAATGTTTTACAATAGCACCAAAGGGGGAGTGGACGCGTTAGATCAAAAATGTGCTTATTACTCTGTTGCCAGAAGAACACAACGTTGGCCGTGTGTCATATTTTCAGCTATCTTGAACATTTCGATGGTCAATGGCTATGTTTTGTGGAAAGCCGCAAATCCGGAGAAGCGCCTGAAGAGAAATAGATATATAAAAAATATTGGAATGGCTTTAGTATTGCCATTTGTTCAAGATAGAAAAAAGGATTATTTTTCAGAGGATCTAAAACAAAGAATAGAAAGTTTTTTGAAAGAACGTCGAGAGGATGACATAAGGGTCGAAGAACAACCGCAGGCCACTGCTTCTGGCTCTAATGTGAGTGCCGGAAAAAGAGGCAGGTGCTATTTGTGTGACCGGAAAAAGGATATCAAGTGCTCCAAAAAGTGTATAAAGTGCCTGCATTACATATGTAAAGAACACACTACCATATCGGTCACTTGCGCAAAATGTTAAAAAGAATTTGTTTGTTCTTAGAATCTTTTTTTGGATTTTTTTTTTGTTTTAATTTAAGTTGTCATTTTTTTATATTAAGCTGATTTTAAAGGAAGTTCCTAATTTTTGTTAATTTAATTATATAAGAAAACGATCTCAAGAAATTTTATAATGTTTTTTTTTATTTTTATATAAATAATAATACCTAAAGTTAAGTCTTAGAAAATAAGTAGGTGTTCGTATATTTTTAAATAAAAACGTGATCTCTTATTAATATTTGCCAAAAATTTAACTAATGTTAACAATATAAGTACTGTTTTCATATATAAAAGAGAAATTTTTAATTTACCGGTTTTTTCCTTTAATTTCTATACATAGTATGTAGTGGGGTCATTTCTGACCCCCCATACCACTTACGTTGCCTTTTTTACCGATACCAGCTAAGGGTTAACTATAAAAGTTGTATAAACTAAAGATTCTTTGACTACATTATATAATAGAGATGGAAATAACAATGTTAAATTCGTGTCATCCAGCTACATAGTTTACGAGGTTAAAAGGCAGCTCCTGTGAGTAAAACTGTTTGTTCTAAGTATCGGATACATTAGTGAAGAAAGGCGATACTTGCAAACATGGACGACCTAGATTGAGAAAACAGATTCTTAGTCGAAGCCTTATTCTAAGGGTTGGTAATATGATATATTGTTTATGTTACAAATACAAAAAGCTACTCCTTAATCTACAATATCCCCTTTAAATAATCGTAAATTTATTATTATATAACTATTATATAAGCTTTTCATATCATTCTCGTGCCCTTAAATTGTTTCGAAACATTATTATTTGGTTAGTTATTTTAAGGCAAATGCTCTAAATTTAACTAGAAAAACTATAAATTCTTGTCTTTATAATATATGTAAGGATAACTCATTAGGCGAATTTGTGTTATCAAGTTGTTAGGTAGGTACATAGTAAATCTTTTCAAGCAACTAGTATTTCCATAAACTGTCTAATTATTCCTATTTTAGCTCAGGACGTCCTCGATTAAATATTTAGCTAACTGCGGGGTTCCATATTTAAATCTCATTACTTTGACTGCAGTTGTCGAAAGTCAACACTTAATTGACAGATTTCAAGTAACTATAAGTATAGTAGTAGTTATTACAACTAAATACGAATCGTCGTTAAGATTTAATGCTGATTTCATTAACTTTATACAATAAATGCTACGATAAATAATCAAACATAAAATAATTTTGAATAACTATGGAATTCAACTTTGTAAATTGACGTTATGTGTAAGGAAAAAAAAAATAACATTACACAACAGTTTAAGAATCCTACTTGGTTAATGTTTAATATTTGAGGTTAAAACCAAAAAAATATCGGTAAACTACTGCTTGACTACAAACATTCATCTTATTGAAAAAAATATTCCTTTAGTACGACAAATACTTCTTTTATAAATGCATAAGCACCCAATATACTGACCTACATAAAACGTAATCTTACAATATTATCAGCAATCAAAGAATGTAAACACATAACTTATCGGTCATGCATTTCCTTGTCATTGTTTGAATTCTTCGAAGTAATTCGAACACATTTTTATAGTGTAAATAATGAGTGAAGTTTAACCATCAAATGCCGCCTACGGACTCAGATCACCTAGGCATGCTGTGCCTGTCTAGACACGAGAAATGCCCCTGGGACCAGGCTCTCGAGAGCTCGCAGGTATCTTGGAATGGCCTACGATACGCCTGCCTCAAGATCCTGCATATATACTGCAAGGTTTTCGGCAGAGAAGATGTTTTGGATATGGTTATCAGGTAAGAAGACTCGAGAAAATACAATCTTTCACAGTAAATAGTTTATTCATAGTGTCTACATAAAATTTTACAGACTTAATTTTTTTATATAATGTACGATAACGTAACTACTATACAGAAATTATTATACTGATTACAGTTTTATAGAAATAACAATGACATCAATTGAAATGTTAGGTTGTGAATGAAAATCATAAAAGTTAGAAGAAATTCATATTTTTGGTTTAATAAAACTACGTGGAAATATAAACTGCAAGCCACAGTCGTAAATTTTATGACTAACCGTAATTATGATGTGCAAGTAAATAAAATTTAATTTTTATCTTCATCAGTGTGGTTACCGAATCTAAAATTGTCGTGACTAGTATCAAACCTCAGATCCATAAATACAATGCAAAAATCGTGCTAATTTAACCAAGCCTTTCTTAAACTAAAAGTATTTGTAATTCGGTTAAAGTCATCTACTGACACTAGTTGCATGATTCTTCTTAATATTATGAAAATAAGAACATTATTGTATTAACTATTGGAATTGTAAGGAACATAGAATTATATTTCCAAGTTTCCAACTAATTAATTAATTACTCATGCGTGCTCTTCGTCATACACACAATCATATGTGAATGAATGACGCGTCTCCAACAATGACTGCTATGATTGGGAAGTTTTTTAAAACCGACACTCATTGGTTTGAATCGGAAGCCAATATTGATAACGGTGATTGCATTGTTATAAGAGACGATTAAAAATATGCTCTGTATTTACTAACTTAAAACTATTGTTCCTTGAATACATTGTTTCACCTAACTTATGCAGTGTTTACCTTAAGTGTTTAAGAAGGTCGGGAAATAAATGAGTTTCTATACCAATTTGAGAAGACTTGCCTAATGATGATATTGTACCTTTAGAGACCGTAGTTTAGTCTCGAACTCACGAGGTTGTGCTAGTTTTACAATAGTTTTACTGTTAATCGGTAAAAATATCGGTATGTACGAACACCATATCAGAATAGGTAACACGACATATGCTGATAATATACTGATACTGCTACTGTTGTTATAAGTAAAATTTTGAATCAGTCTATTCTTTTTAAACGACAATAAGCAAACCTAATTAACAATGATGACAAAAGAACCTTGCATACCTGTATGGCGTCACCATCTAGTAAAATCTTTACATGATTTCATCCTAGGTTACGTAAGCTTGTATATTTCCTACATAGATATTATCAATTGTATTAAGTATTTTTGTGGATACATGCACTCATATAATTACTTTCAAGATGTGAATAAACTCGGAAAAAGCTCATCTCATAGGATACTTCGCATTCATTATTTTGATATAGAAAAGTAATAGAGTGCTAGCCAACGCTCTCGATTGGTTCAAGCGAGCTTCGTCCCTTAGTCGCCTCCTGCAATATCCTTAGACGAAAGTTAATTATCTAGCATTCTCTACATCACCGACTAACACGGTACATTAAGGAGTTAACTAGCTATACATGTTCATTAATTTTACGATAATTAAGGTGCCCATTAAACTGTTTGTTTGTGAAGCCTTTTGTTAACGTTATCACAGAAGCAGTCCAGCATTGCAGAAGCCGCCATAAATTAATTATAGCCCCGTTTTGTTTACTTTGGAGCCGTCAAACAGTGTCGTGCTTGTCGTGTGAGCAGTGGGGCGTGCCATTTACGCAGAGACATCGTGCGTGCTGCCAAAGGTCGCCACTATGAATCCCGTACACATTGCTTCCATTAATTATTTTATATGTGCTGTATAGAGGCCTGTTTACATTAGTGATGTATCAGTGTAGGTTTTCATAATTAATGGCGAATTAATAATGTGTGAATTTTGTATATAACTAGTATTAAAACAAAAACAGTCACTCAACGTGTTATAATGATTTTCTTTCTACATTGAATAAACTTAACCATATTTCTTCTACCATGATACTCTTCCTTCTTCATGATGAACTGATTTCTACTTAATCGAATCATTAAAGCAAATTGAATGTAACAAATGTCCTTCTTTATCGATGATTGACATGTTCTCATTGGCCACATTAATTCACGTTAAGTCCTAATCATTTTGTAAACCGTAGGTTTTAACAAACCTAAGACATTGCAACAGTGGTGACTCAAGCCTTATGTTATGTAATTCTAAGAAACAGAATATCTATCATTAAAACTCCGTACACACTTAAACACAAACATTTCATTGTGAAAAGTTTAGAATAGGTCTCATCGCGTTGGCGTACCGTGCAATAAATTTGTACCACATTCTCGCCGCAAAAACCAACGTATCACTTCTATTTCGGTTCATATCAAACGATTTCCTATGCCGATACCTGTATGGAACTGAGTGAAATAAAACATGCTAAGAGATCAAATCTGTCGTTTGAAGAGGTGGTTTCAGATAGCTGTTTATACGTTTTATACTAACAGATTGATTTAAAAATAGAGCACTTCAAATGTGAACGACCGAGTTCTTCATTGAATTATTCTTAAATTTTTACTATTTATCACATTCTACAATGTAAATGTTAATTGGTTAAGAATGATAATTATCTCTCAATGTAATTGGCAGTGTTTATAAAATGTTGGTTTAGCTAAAAGACACTTCTTTAAACAACGCTGTTGTCATATTATGCACCCATGCACCTTCGTTTACGGAAATACGTATCGCATAAGTTGAAACAACATCCTACGCAACTCAAGCCTATAGTGCATTAAAATTAAATATTAACTATTTATGTGTCTCCTGGTGACTGAAATTCAATAGTACGAGTGCTTCCGAATGTATTGGATTGTTGTTAATTTGCAACCAAGGTCATATCTCAAAAATATTCGTGTAACCAAGTATAAAGATACCTAGAGGTATTTACAATGTGTGATAGATAATACAAATCTAACGGCATTAACTACTAGAAATACCTTCCCTAATTTGATACAGATAACAGAGATAAAACATATTTGTGTTATCGCATGTAATGCTCAAACTAAATATTCTGTATCACAAAATCGAATAAACAAGATTCTCATTCTTATCTATAAATGTTTGATAGAGGCATAGCATAGCATTTAAGGGAAAAAGAGGAAAATAAACATAATTTATTTAGCATATTATATGATCTATACGGCACAACATGCAGTCTTCAATGCCTTACGTCATTCATTTAATCCTGCACTGTGTATAGCCTATATTACTATCAACGTTAATGAAATAATGAAGGATATCTTCGATGACTGCGTATCGATATTTTAAACTTTGGTATATTAGGTAGGTCTATTTACAATTTATTGTCTCCTATGTTTGTTTTTATTATTTTGTCTGATTGTATTGGTTGGTTCCTAACTTTGAGGGCCTATCGGGATTTTAACAAAACGTGGGATTCGGATTGATATTCAATTTCTTGTATATTCGCACAAAATGTGTAGATCTTACAATTGATCTTACGATTGATCTTACAACAGTACCTATTGAAAACCAAAAAACATTCAAATCACTGCCTTTTTATCTCTAATTAAAATTAAAATTATTAATAGAACTTGTTGTTTGGTTACCGCAATCTTTATTATATCAATTACCCATGGATTGTCCTTCGAACTGTATTTGGGCGACATCCAAAGTAATCAAAATTGTGAGCCGTCAGTAGATCATAGCAGAGTATTTATTTTCTCCAATGGTGACGCAGAAATATTGATTATAATTCAAAATGTACACGTATCTTTTAGAAGAGAAATTTGGACGACGTTAAAACTGAGGAGTCTTTAGGGTGTTATAGTGACCAAAGGAAGCAAAGCAATAAATAACATACATTGATACACATACAATAGCCAAGTTAACGTAGAGTTGCTCATGTCGATTCTAGGATAACCCATCGTAACTAGTCATATCAGAGAAAACATCATAAGAACTGCATTTCATAAGCTTGGAAGCGATAAACAAATTTCGCAGATGACAACTTGCTAGAATAAGGGCAGGGATTTTTGAGAACGCTATATAATAAGTAACTATAAATAATTATCTGAATTTAGAAAAACACCCTAATACAATTGATGGTTTTGAGCGCCTGCTGACAAATTAACAATTACAAAATCCATGACAGGGGTCAAGGAACTCACCACAACTCAAAATAAAATATTATTCAATGGCACTACCGGTGTTTTGTTTTTTGTGTGTATTATTCTAAACGTATAACTACATTGTGTAGAAGAAAGTATTATAAATATACTTCCATTTTATTTACGGAAACGCATTAATAGTTAACATTCTATAAAAATGTTATGTTATTGTAAAAATATGGCACGTAGTTGCGTGAAGTGACGTGATAGAAAACAATTTCGCTAATGTTATTTTGCCGTTTATCATTATATTTCGTGATTATTGCGTGCTTGAGCCGCGTGACGCTTTGATTAATTTTTCCTCAGATTATGCGTCCATTAATAGGGATGACCACTGACCTACATAATTGCGTTCCTGGAATTACAATTTGCTGCAGCCAACTAGGCGACTGAGGAGTTTTATGGCCAGAGCTTGTGTTTCTATTGTTGTACTTTGTTGTTTTGTAAGTGAGACTTTTCTGTACTAGATAACGTAACATTTAATGAAACCCAAAAATATAATGCAAGTAAAAATAACGCGACACATCGCGTAATATATGTAACGAAGGTATCTACATAGTATGTAATATTACGCAATAAATATTATTTATTTTGAAATCGAATTGTGTTCAAATTTGAAACAATTATTTTATAACTACCTCTATTAAATGCAAAAAAATTTACGTTTCAGTGACTCAAATATATCTGTTTTTTGAAAAGATTATATGTTCTAATATTACTCGAACGTATAAGACGTACAAGTAGAATCATACATAAATCCTAATAGCATTTATCGCTTTTCTAATACTAACCCGAAGTCGTAAAATTGATCGGAAAAAACGCAGGCGTGTATGACGCAACCCGGTGTTGGTAATTCGGCTTCCTTTCGGCGAAGGGCTATCTTATCACTTTCGTTTAGTGGCCATTACTATCTCGGAGGCAAATGGATTGTCTGATAGCTGGGTCGACCTCCGCGGTTTATGGTGCTCAGAATAGCCTGGCTTTTCTAAAGTCAAGGTCGCAGCCGACTTCATTTATTGTTTTCTATACGTTTGTGTTCCTTCTGACGGTTAATGTTGCATTCAGGAGTTGGTGCCTGCTTTATGAGTTTACCGTACTAATTCTGTATCAGTACACGTGTATCAATCATGGTTTTGCATTACGCTTTGATTCATTATGAGGTAATGCTAATTAGTATTTTTATTGTATCATTAACCGCAATCAATGTATGATTAAAAACATACATGCGTGGATATACTCACGGCCCTTCGACCCCAACGGGATAGGCAGAGACTGTTAATCCTGACAAATCTCTCTTGCTTCACTCACACCCATTAACCTTATCATACTTTCCCTTCTGTTCTTCACACTACTTACAACCATCTTGAGAAGAGTGTGTCTAATTTGATCTGTATAAATTCTAGGCGATGAAAAAAAAATGTACGATTGAATACAGTTCCAAATAAACCTATGCACCTTAAGTACAAGCTATAAACATTTCCATTCCATTATTTTTATCTGCTGATTATTGAAATTCCATTAGATAATGTATATCTGAAAGGTTGTCTGTAACTAGATAATTGACATTCAAATAGGTAATACACGTGTGAAAGGGTAAATAGTAACTCGAGAAACGTACCAGTTTCACGCTTCTGATTATGAACCGAATAACTTAATAATTATATATAAGCATATACAAGACTATGTAGTTATACTCAATTGAATTAATTTAGAATAATTGGAATACAACAACACACTATTTGTACATATAATTCCTCCGTATATTTTCACCATCCTCTAGAATAACGTAAGATAAATAAAAGATGTCGCTTGACAGGGCAAATATTCCTCACAATGGCATTATAGCAAGGAGTCCTTGTGAAAACGAACATTGTGCGAATGTTGACCGGCACGACTGAGTCGAGATTGCTGCTATTACCATTTCAATAGGATCTTAGAGGACGAGTGGACTACAATAGACCATCTATCTTCCTACACATCCATCCGTATTAAGGGATTATGTATCTAGTGAACATAAGCTCCTGATCCGTGCATATCACAATACTTGGATAGATTAAAAATTAAGATATAATTTACTAGTAAGTGGATTGGAATAAGGCAATATCAAATAAACACTGCAATAGAATGCATTACAATTAAAATGCAAACAGGTTACCTTCAAAGTAAAGTTAAGTTGTAAAGAAAAAGAAATAATGATCGTGAGAAAAATTGCATTAAATAAAGTGTCGAACAAACATGCAATGTTGCACCGAGACGATTCGATATAATTTCTAATAACATGTCAAATACAGATCAGACTGAACATTTTTTGCTCCTAATATCATTCAGAACTAACAGTAATTATTCATTTTTATATACTTCTCGTTGGACTATAAACGCATGATAGTTTTGCACAACATAACATCTAATTGGTTGGGAATACATACATTTTTGAATTCCAGTTTTCACGTCTTCTTAACATAAATATTTACTTAAGCCGGCTACTGAATGAGTGCTGAGTCTTTTGATATTTTAGACGTAATGACTCAATTATATTCAGTGCGTGTTTTTAACTGTAAATAGCGGTAATTTCGTACCGAGACAATTTTGTAGGCGGGCAATTGGTTTAGCAATAGTTCTTAAACCTAACTTTTGTGTAGCAATAGTTATTAAACGAAGTTCTTCTTTAAAATATGGTTACTCATTTCCTTGTCGAAAATCTAATTCATTTCTGTCAAATACGTTGTTATGAATTGCATTGCGATTTATGGTGACAAATACTTAATTAGCAACAATTAGTATCTAATGCACTCCTTATTGTTCTAAAGCTTACATTATTAAGTAGTTAATAGTTAAGTCTGTAAATTGTGTTTACTCCCCATATAGTAGTGTTGTTACCTAACATTATTTCAACTACGAATGAAACTACGAACTACCATGTATGTAGTTCTAAATCGATAAACGTATACATAATTCAACATTAAATTCGCTATAAATCAACGAAGTTAATTATCGTCATTGTTTTATCGGCGTATAACTATTTAGGAATTTCGGAATTTTATGTAAAAGCAATAAAACATCACAAAGATACTAACTACATCAAATGGAATGTGTTTCGTAACCAATAGTTAACGAACTACGAAATGTTGATAAATACTTCAATTTACAATAGCTAATGGTATCTATCTACATAACTATTTATAATTAGTCCAATAATCTATATAAGTTTGTTGTTCATACATTTACGTTGTTTTTCTGTTATTTACTTAAATTTCATTACACTAGTCTGTATAAAAATTCGAGAACTTTAAGCCAACTCATTTTGTGTACAATCAAGGTAAGCATGTTACCAAATACGTATTCGTACATGGTTTTACGTACCGCGCACTTAACCTGATGATTTGGCTTGTGACATTAACCTTCATACGGGTTATTTAATGATATTGCTATACTCATTGCAATGCCACAATAAGATGGTCCTGTTTCTCTTTGAGGTAATACACTATTTAAACAAGTTTTTTTATAAAGTTATTATTTATTTAAAGTTAGGGGGGTAGACTTAGTGTGCAGCACAGAACAGCATGTATAAGGTAGTTAAAGGCTGTGAAAGGCCAGAGGGATTTGTCAGTTTTAAGTGGCGATTGATAGTCTCTACCTATCCCGTTTGGAAGTAGAGGCACTAGTATATGTTTAATTGAATAAGAAAGCTCTTGATTGTCAAATAAAAACAGATCTGCGAGAATGACGCACTCTGGAATCGTTTCTTTGCCAAAGGAAATTAAAGAGACGATTTTGGCAAGACGTCTTCAGATTTATTGCTTGCCTACCCACTGAGATGATAAATAGATTGGCAAGTAATCATATATTTAGTTATAATATGCGCTTTTGTATATTTATAAACTTAACGTTTATATTTGAGATCCAACTGAAATAAATAGTTACTTTTCCAATGATCTGAAAGATTCTGCGGATTCATTATCTAATATTATTTCGTAAACAAAACTTTGAGCCTAGATACACAAGAAAATGGAAAGGCTTGATTTAATTGTTAGTAGTTTTTTCACTAATGTAACAAAAAAGGAATAGAAATATGCATGAAGATATGACTTATGTACCTGGCCATGATGTGATAACTATGAGAGATAAGTTTGTATATCTCAGTGACAAGTAGAACCATAAATTTTCTATACAATTTGAGTTCGTAAAAAGGCAGATAAGTCGCTGCTAAGCCTGAATATGCCTCAACGAGACATTCAGTATGTCATAAGTGAGAATATCTCGCATACCAATTAGCGTTTATTAGAAATGCAATGGTAGAAAGGTTGTCCTCGTTTTAAAATACCTACCATATGTTAGTTTGTTAAATGTACATACATATTGTTTACAGCTACAATTTATTATCATGAACTGAAATAGTTCATTGTTCTTTCATATTGCAGTTATCGTCCTTGTGTATAAGTATTAACATTATTTTAATGAATTTTACAAACAATATTTACATTATCATGACTTGTTAATATGAGGTTTCCTATTCAGTGGTTTAGTTACTTACAAAAATTGTTTTCAAAGGTAACTACAACAGAAAATGTAACTAAAATGCACTGTTCTTTAAGGTGAAGTAAAAGATTCTAAGGAAACCTGCCTATTTCTCTAAATGTATTGCCATTAACATGCATAGTGTACCACTTTTCACCTCAGACACTGATTATCAAGTAAAAAATGGATCACCACATTTACCAATTCATGGTGTGTACTCACTGACTATCCCGATGGGATTTTAATGTCTTCAATATTTATCAATATATATTACGTGTAACTATGAAATACATTGTTCTTTGTACTAACCTTCAACCGATCACTGTCGCAAATATCAAATAACATATGTCAACCGTTTGCAAATTGATATTTTTTATGTACATCAAAATAAATTTGACTTTTGGACATTATACTCATATTCAAGGTTGTTTTTTTATAATAGAGGTCATGTATTTTCTCAGCCAAAGGCATGGGTGAATTTCGTCACTGATGATAAAATAGCATTGATACATGGTAAAAATAACCACAATGTAGCATTCTGTTTCCGTCATAGATTAGCATGGCACTATTAATCATTTATTGTGTCCTCGTTTTATTTAGTTACATGTTAAAAACCGATCATGATTCTAATTTTACGTTACAGTCACTAGTACTGAATACTACCTACGTATGCAGCTTCAGGGTTAAACTAGCTAAATTATTTAGTACGATATCCCATTTGTTAATGATGAATCTATTATTTGCAATAGGCAATAGTCAGTATGTAGTAATAGTAGTAATAGTTACACGCTGCCAAGGAATACCACCTATCACCTTGGATACAAACAATCCAGTCTAATTATGGCTTTGAAAAACCAACGAACTTCGTTGATACGACGGTGATGCCAAACCCATTAACAATAAATAAATAAGAGTATCGGGAGTCAAGCGTATGTGATGTTATATTAACTATGTATGGTGACGTTATCTAACAATAGTTCTTTATTTACTTTACAGAAAATCCTGTAAATCATGTGGCTGTGATCGTCTTCAACACGCTGTCTATCATGAAGAGTTGGGAAGCGTGAGGGATCGACTTGGGTTAAAGGAGACTGGGAGACCCAATTCCCAACATGCCTACGACTGGTCTCCGCCGGGACTTACTTCTAAACAAGTAAGTGTAGTGAAAAAAGGTGACGTTAGGAGTACCTATAACCGCCGAGTGTATGTGAGAGGATGTATGAATGTCAATGAAGCGAAAGTGGTCTGTCAGGATCGGGACAAATGGGGATCCGTGATCTTTGTCTACCCCTCTACCCGGAATCAGACGTGATGTGTATGTATGTAAGTGTAGTGATCATCTATAGGATAGGAACAGAATGGGAAAATAAAATTGGCATAGAAAACTAAGGAAAGGAAATAGGTTTAAACGATCAAACTTTATTTATAAAGCTTGATTTCTTTATTAAAATTGTAATGTACTGGCAATTGTACTGGAAATTTTTATCTTAAATCTTTTATTAATTAACATCTTTGGTGAAATATACATATTATATACTTTAGTAAACACTAACGCCTAAATCTAATGTCAGATTTTAGCCATACAAATTTCACTCCAGTTCGAAGACAAATAATATCTATTAAACTAACACAATTTTCACAAACTTTTCAGACAGATCTCTTCTGGTCATCCTTAGCAGAGCATACACCGTCAGTGCCTGGTGCAAGTGGCGCCGCCGCGTGGCGAGCCTGGAGAACTAAAGCGCTGGCAACTCAACTACCGCGACAGGATCTCTCTATTTCGTACTGTAGACATGTGGATGATGAACATCTGAAGGAGTATGAGGATTTCATTGCTGCTAGGAATGAAATTGCTCTTGATATAGGTAAGGGTTGTATAATTTACATAGATATGTGTATTGTGGGCATAAATCCATTCGGATGCAGTCAAAGGTTAAGTGTCAATCATCAATTGAGTATTATGATGGGCTTTGGATACTTAAATATTGACTTTGAGTTTAAAAACCATTTTCCGACTGATAATCATTATCCAATGTGACAAATGTTGAAATATAGCCGCTATATGCAAATACTGACCTACAATTTTAGAGATATAAGCATATTGCTCTGACACAATGTTTTCCTAGTATTCTTTAGCATTATTTTATTAATTACGCTCTTTTCCAATATACTTCTTAATTGTCATTTTTATTCCGTTGTTTATTTAACGCCATCTAGTATTGAATAGCCGAACTAAATGTTTCAGGAGAAGCATTGCAACATCACGGCAACCAGATAGAGTGTGCTGGCTGTACCAAAGCGATTCGAACTGGAAGCATAGTCATTCAAGCACCAAGGATAGGAGAGGATGTAAGTAATATTAGATAAAATAGCGAATCGTGTTCAATATACTATGGTTTAGCTATATTGAATTTAGTTTTCCTACAAAACTCGGGATATCTATTTTATACGACTTTCTCTCTTAAGCTTGTGTTGTGATTGTGTAGGTGGCGCTAATAGAAAATGAAATTTTACCATGGCACTCATTATGTGGCAATTATCCAACTATTTCTAAAGATGAACCGCTGTACTGTGCATTGTGAACACACAATTATGTAAACTGTATTCTATAAGGTTAAATAACAATTATTCAACATGAATTTATCCCTTACTTCATTTAGCAATATGCATTCGTATACACGAACAGGTCGCCTCCGTACAGAGAAGTAGACAGAGATCACGTAATCTCATTTATATATCCGGGAATGTACATAACATACATGTAAATAAAATTCTTCTTGCCCCGTCCTAGTCCTAGACGTAAAGAGAATATCTATCTATCTGCCGTTCTTCTCGGCATGTCATAGGAAGCGGTAAAGAGACTACAAATGTAATCAATTGGGTATCACTAATGTTACATATGGCATCACAACCCCAACATTTATTCTAAAAATGACAAAGAGATATTATGTCTCCAACGTTCTGTCCACCTCGAAAGGGATTAAAGGACGTGAACATATGCATAAGTATTCCCTTACATCAATTACCAAGATGCATACAGTACCACATCACGCTCGTCTCCCTAGAGAGAAGCAGCCAGAGATAACGCATCCCCATTTTTCTTGCTATAAACTAACTTAATATAAATAAATTCCTTCGCAGGCTTTCTTCCATCCCTCGTGTTTCGTCTGCGCTGACTGCAATGAGCTGCTTGTGGACCTGGCCTACTGTGCCATGGACGGCAGGATATACTGCGCCCGGCACTACGCTGAGAAGCTCAAGCCTCGCTGTCAGTCTTGTGACGAGGTAAATAACTTTAATGTCAGTTATAAAAGTGAATTCGCCCGTCAGTCTTTGGGGTATTGACTTTGTATCAATAGGTACAAACACAGTAGCAGGTAACACGGGATGTGAAGTTTTCTGATTTTTGAAATATAGTAAACTCTTTATACACTGTATATAAACACAAATATTACAAATTAAAATAAAATAGTAACCTTGATGCAGTGAAAAAGTGCTGCATCAGATTACGATGCACCTAGGCTGCATCACTAGTCCTCCGGCAGCACCCGATTCGGAATATGTCACAAGCTATAAATAATATACATACACAAAATAATTTAAATATAAAAATATAATGTTCTATGTAAATTTTCCAAATTAATTACGAATCAAGTAATTTTTACCTGAGTCTCATTGAGTACTGACTATTTGGTTCGCGGTGGTCATATAATTACTACCGCCGCAATTGCAAAGATGTTGATGCGAACCTCTGACTACTCTGCAAGGGTTAATGGTCGTGAAAGCGTTTTCTTTATCTAGTCAAGTCTACACTGAAAGTTACTAACTCATTTAAAGAGTGAATATTATATATAAATAGTAAGGGTCATTACCTTACCGCCTAGAAATGCATATGCCTACTGTAAGAAGCAAATATTTTTTTATTTCTATTATATAACAAAACTGCAAAGGTGTTCACTGAAGCTCCCGAAACGCATATCAGTCGTAAAGCGTATGTATGTAAAACACATATGAACATGAGCTTCAAACGTTACTCTGTTACGTTGCGGCGTTATTTGCATAAATTTCACAAATGTGGGTCATGAAAGTCGTCAATCATTTCAAGTATTACAATGATTCACATGAATCGTTATGCAAATACTATATTTTACAGATTACTTGACCCAAAAAGGCTTATCCAAGCTCAATTTACTATGTTATATACTGCAAATCGAAGTCTGAGCAAAACCTCTTTGATCGAATTTTGAATTATGTTGATTACAATAGTTATTTCTAAACACTCGCGATTTATACTCATTTTATTTACTAGGTGAGACCGCATCGTATCACGATAAATTAATAATGAAATGAAAAAAAGGTATTCATATCTTTATTAATTTACCGTGCGTGATACGATCCGGTCTCACATAGGAAATAACATATGTTGATTACGTTAACACTTGTAAAAGTAACCTAACCAATACGTTATTCATAGAAATATCTATGAGACAAATCCATAATATTTATTTCTCTACCAATGTGTCACAGCTCTATAAATGTATCAAAGGTGCCTGTCGAGATATATACTAGAAACTAAAATCTATGTTTGAGAATAACGTAACTACGTCTATTACTGTACTTGCCCATTAAATGTTTAGTAACCTACTGTTACAGTTTCAGTGCCAATGCCTATCTAATACGAACACTTACGATCTTCCCGTGACAATGAATTCGTGGGCTTGTTTCATTGAATCTGGACCATTCTATAAATAGGAGACATGTTTACGTAGCGTTCAGAAATGTCTCTCGCTGCCTACTCATCAATGTTTCCGGCTAAAGGGCTTACGAAATACTCGAAAATGGGAAGTGAGTCATGTAGTTTTGACGTAGATGTGTAGTATTTTTCGTATAATGTCACACAACTGAAGGAATGCGGACAAAATATTAAAAACAGTCATGCTAGTTATATTTCTACAAATAAATATTTTTTTGGAAACATGGTTTGGCAAGATGCGTAGAATATTTTACAAATTAATATGATAGTTATTAGCAGTGAACTAATGTACACATAATTTCATAATGGATTTTTGTTGTTCTGTATTTGCTACGACCTCAAAACACTTGCAATTTTGTTTTTTATTTTTATCTACACCTTATTTCGGAACCATAATCATTTAATTACATTAATTACTGATTTCATTAAACCTTACGATGAAACAGCAAATTTAGTAAAGTATGTTTATTGATCGTAATATTTATTAATAATATTCGTAGCATGTACAGCAAATCTATACTTGGAAATATTTCACTGATGATGATTAATTAAACACACAATTGTAATCATCAACAAAAATACCTCGTGACTAAATAGATACGGTATTTGAAATTCAGTATTCTAGAGAATTCACAACAATTCAGATAAAACATTACACGCAGCGCTTGCCAAAACAATGTCAGATGTTCGCGCGATAAAATATGAACTCTTACGTGCACTCACACTATGAGGTGTGTTTGTATTTTTATAATCCAGGTGATTGTCGTTTATAGTGAATAAAACGTATTTTTCACTTTTTATGCGTAGTGTGAGCCTGCGCACGGCCCCCTGAGTGACGTCACACGTTCGGTGTCGTGTTTCCCGCCCGCCCAAAGCTTAGTCACGACATCTGGAGCAATATAATGAAATTCAATAGTTTCTATACCAGTGACCCAAATCTTTTATGGCATTATTTCATGGCAATTATGTTTCTCGCATAAATAGTGTGATAATGGAGTAACTAAACAGTTTTACATACATATACGTACATATTAATGCCTCTAAGTCTTTAACGGGATAGGTAGAGACCATCGATTGCCAACCTGGAACGATCCTGAAAAGTCTCTTGCTGCACTCACACTTATTAACCTTCTCATACATGCTCTTCTGTTCTTGACGCTATTTACAGCCGCCTTAAAAAGAATGTCTCCCATTTAATCTGTCAATTTTTAATACCATGATGGAATTGCAATATTTATTTTCATGCTTCATAAAATGAAAATAGTATAATTTTTCCGTGGTCATAACACTTATTGGACTTAATTTTATTCTAGAATGTTACATAACTGAATTTGTATATTTATGGGAAATTCATAATACTGTATAACAGCAATTAGTCATTGATATAAATAAGGAAAGCGTAAGCGTCCTTTCCATGATTCAGTGTTGATCTTGGGAAGTTAGTCTAAAAATATACGATTGCCGAGGAGTTATTTTAAACAAGAACTTTCCCAAACATTTTGGTACATTATCCGATATGACAGACAGAGCGTTTATAATTTTGCTGTTTGGTATTCGATGGCAATTGGCACCTGTTCAATATTTACAAATATATCTATTAGCAGGTATACTGAAGTACAAATGAAACGTCATTCAATGATGCTGAAATGTGGGCCTAGGTTACATATTTGTGCGAGTATGCTTCATTCGTCTTTCAGTTGTAACATATATAATAATATTTAAAATGTGAACCACTAGGTTAATGGGGATTTTATTTTGAATTAATCTTGCTGCTTAAGTGTTGGTATTTAGTAATGGCAGTGGTCAAAATTTGCATCGCTACCTATTTATCTGTATTTAGTATTTGGATAGTTATGAAGTAATGTTCAGCATTACTTATTTTCCCAATCTTAAAACCCTCGAAACTATGTTAATACTAGAGCGTAGATGAACATTTGATTTTTCCTTTTATGTAAATCTGGTCGATTTTAAAATAGGTTGCAAAGGCGAATACATACAGATCTTTATATATAATTAAACATAACAAACCGCAAAGATTATATGCAAATGTGTAGGGATGTTTATAAAGTGAAAATTACTTTTGGCGTCAAAGATTTTATGAATGAGGAAACTTTTTTGTAGATCGTAATGCATTTTTATGTATTCATCCAGAAAAGTTCTAGATTCTAGATACAATTCAATAATGAATTATACGCTTATTAATTGCTAGTTTAAAAGCGTACATTGCCATTCACATTTGTAGTTACCCCTAGGTATGCATCAGTTGTCATTGTCAAACCGTAATTATGTCTGGCCCGAAAGCCAACACTGCAGCTATATGTGTGACAAGTTTTGGCAATCCTATCACTTTAATTTCAGTCCAATCTTTGTCTTGGTGGTCAGCGTTACACCCCGCATTTATCCCACTGCCCTAACCTTACCCTGTCTTAATTTGCTAAACTAATAAACCCTATCCTATCCTTAATTCTAAAGTGACGTAGTAGTGGAAGTGAAATCAATATGGGATTGTTGTTTTCCGCGCTCCTGTCTTATGCGGGAACCATGGAGGCGATAGAATGTCTAAGGTTCATGATGGCTGGTTTGGTTCCTGAGACACAGGCCGATATTGAAGATTTAGTTGCATATTATAGAAGCCTCTTGAACAGGCATGCCGACCCATGCACCCACAATGATTGGAAACTTCGAGGCGGCAATGGCTACCTATGCTTGGTGGAGAACGATGAGGGAGGAATCAAATCGGCCACCATACAGTATTATAATGGAGACCAACCAGACTCAACAGCAATTCTATTCTCTACCAAAATCTCAAGCTTTGGCCAAGAAACCTTAGACCTCTCACACTCAAACGACGACTATGGTAGTACCAAAGACGACAGGTATAGAAATAATTCCACAACGACAACATTAATTACAAATACTTCGGATTCTATTAATGTTGGACAAAGAGTAAGCCGATCGCCCACACCCACTTTTGACCAAATTGAAACCGTTTCAGATCCACCTCTTTTTTCGGAAAATTCTTCCGATCTTAATCAAGAGGAACGTTCCACGCGGGAAGGCAGATCAGAGTCTAGGGAGAAGCTCACTTGGCATTACCGACCCTTAAGCCCTGTCCCACAGATATTGCCCGAGATACACTTCCAGTCATCTGACGGTTCCAAAACTGAGGAAACTGCTTACAGCGAAGATTTCTTGAGGTTAATAAAATCTTGATTAGTAGCGCAATATTAGATTGTGTGATATACAAGTTGTCAATATTATGTTTATCAGAATATCTCATTAGCGTACCATTTAGAGTCACTGCAACGTTGCATGGTTACGTTCACCTATTCCTTTGTACAAAAACCAACTCATTGTATTATAAATTTGTAGATCTCTTGACGGGATCAAGCACCGACCGTTGCAACGGACCGACCCAAGCGGACGCCGAAGAAGCTTTAAAAAGAGACACTCGTCTTCCTCGACATCTTCCAGAGACTCTAGGGCGTCCCGAGAGGAAGAACTCAAAGTATTCACGTCGTTAGAGGAAGCTGAACTTGAGAATGTTAATAACAGTGAAAACGTCTCTATGTTCGCCGGTAGTCCTAACCTGGCGGCTCGTTCTTATTCCAGAAGTCGCTCGAGGGAAAGCTCTAAGGAGCGGAGACAAGAATCTTGGAGTGTAGAGGGTTCCACGGACAGTGCTCCTGACGATGCCGAAGCCACTGATACGAAGCCCCGACTCAGAGACCTGCCCAAACTAGATTCGTTTGAAGAAGAGAAAGAAGACCCAACTATTTCCAAAGATGAAGTTATTGGAGAAGAAGTACAAGAGGTTGACGTGGATGATTTCTGGGGTAGCTCCGGAGATTAGTTACCTTTCTCGGTGGTAGAAATTAAATTTGTCTAAGGAGTGAAATAATGTAATCGAAAATTAAATTAATTTAACAACTTTCAAGCTTTAGTTATTTCTTGTCTAGTTTATTACACTCGAAACTTTGTGGCTTAACAGTTTCATTCAACGTCAGTCTATCGCTCTACAATATGTGGTGCAAATTTCTAAAAATATAACACAGGCACAGCGAAACAAACCTTGACCTACTTGGTTCGACACAAAGACACAGATTCATACTGCTGAAATTCCTTCTTTTTATGACATTGTTTACTACAGCTTAGTACATTTTCCTACATATTTTAACCAGGACAAAAAGCTTTAAAATATAATAAAAGCATTGGTCTACATCGTAGTAATAAAATAGAGAAAGCCAGTAAAATAATGGAGCGGAATACACCTGCGTTATTACACGTCACAATTTCCTTTTCATGTAAAAGAATCACACACTTATGAATACTTCACTCCGTTCCCCCTCTCATTGTACGTCACTGGCTATTCATCAAAAAGAGACGATGATATAACTACGTTTGAATAGAGTTCTCATGTGTCTAGACAGTACCTACTAAACGATTCCTTTATATACATAAACATTCAAGCCCTTTAAGCCCTTTCGGGGTATAATAATCTCAAAATCACAATATATATGTATATTCTTGGTTACCTTGATATTATGATTATATTCGAATTAATTTTCATAGTAGCTTTTATTTTGTTCTCGTACCAATACAACTCAAAATACTGAACTACCTGAAAAACTAGTCGACATAAACAGCTATTGATAATCTCTGAAACGAGTTGCATTTAGCGTATAAAGTGGGAAAAAAACTCATAACACGACCAAAAGACATATTATGTGGCTAATCTCCCAAACAGTTACTTTAATAAGATTGGTTATAAATAAATTAATCGCAACATTATTCCTAGGCCCTACATAAGTACACTATAATAAGTAAATTTTTGCTTCTTTCTGCAACTTAGTAACATAAAATTCTAACTCTATAATGCAAAGCGTTACTCCGGTAGAATGCAGTAAGAGCCATCGACCTAACTCAGCCTGAATTAGAAATTTAAATAACTATAATTATGTAATTACTATATACAATATTTCATTGCTTTGAATTTGTTTCCGCTGATGTCATTGTGAAACCTAGATCTGTTAAAACAACTGAGTAATTATAGACGATGTAGTTACAAGAATACTGTTGACATGTCTTACCAAAATATATTAAAAATTATTTTCCGGATCAGTTCGGGAATTCTGTGTTTGCACTTTCGGGATAGTCAGAGTGGAGGATAAACCTTCTCTCATTGCGTCGTCACTTATGTATGTCCAGCATTAGTTAGCCTCTAAAGATGCAGATAATCAATCTATCATGGCAACTTTTTTAATATAATATACATATTTTTACATATTATTTAGAGGGATAGGTTCTGTTACAATATTTTCTGGCATGGTAGTAGTCTCATGCAAAAAATTCAATATCCGTTATAAGTAAACAATTATTGAAAAGGCATAATTATACATTTATTTTGAAACCAAATAAAAATTAGTTTTTTAATAATAGCATACGTAGTATATTTACGTAGTGCAAGGGATATCCCTGCATATAACGTCATTGTAGGGCTTCACCGTTGTAGGAGCCGGCGGCGTCTGGGCGGGCTGCAGCGAGGCGCCGCCCGCGCACCTGCCCTCGCCGTCACTCTTCCAAAATTAAAACGCACTCCCCCCTTCCTTCCCGAACGGTGCGCCACCAACATTCTGGAATAATTCTTCAACACTATCCCGAACTGTTCCTCGCCATTCGAATCCGGGTCGCGACCGCGTTCGGTGTTACATCCCTGATCGTAGCGTTTCCTGCAAATCTTCGCCATGGGTGACGTTGACCTCCACATCTCGTACTCGACCAGTGACTCTTCCTCTACCAACGTGGAGAAGGTCACGAACAAGCGCACGCCCAAGAACACCAAAGTCACCATCACGGAGACCAAACAGACCACCACCACTAAAAAAGATGATGGTAAAGATGGGTATGTGTCGTAGTGGCTACCCGGCAGACAGTGCGTATAGAGTGACCGTGATCCATTATGTGTTTTAAGAAGGCTTTAAGAGCGTGCATGAATACTTTACGACGACCTCGAAGAGATCCCCCAAGCGACCGTAGCCACCCGCACATACCCAGACTAACTAAGGTACTGCACCCTTCTCGTGAAGACGTAGCTGTATGTAGGGGCTAGTGAGTGGGGTATAAAAGCTTTTGTGTCTTGTTGCAGCTGATTTTCAGTGGCGAGCACACGAAGGCGATGGGCAAAGACTGGCACAGCAGCCACTTCTGCTGCCGGCAGTGCGACAGCTCTCTGGCGGGCGAGCGCTACGTGCTGCGCGACGAGCACCCGTACTGCGTGCGCTGCTACGAGAGCGCCTTCGCCAACGGCTGCGACGAGTGCAACAAGGTCATCGGCATCGACAGCAAGGTAACACCACCACTCCTCACCCACCATTCTTCATCTCATCTCTAAAAAACTATTGAATATATAGGGTTTGATTAGTGTACTTAATGTTTTGTATAAAATGTCAAATTCTTTCATAAGACTGTAAATGAACGTCTGTAAAAACGTCATCAGGGAATGTGTTTGATTAAGCTTTTCTTATTGTTAAAGATGAATTCAATCGAGCCCAAATTTGAACTGAAAAGTATTTTAGGAAATGTGCAAGATTTATGCGATGAATCATCTTATTTTGCAACCTTGGATTGAACGAGCTTAGGATGAAATGATTTGTGATACATAATCAAATCAAATCTAATTTTGGAGGTAGCGCGCATTTCCTTCTTGTTTACATCAAGCATCTGTTTATGTTTGTAAATCATTACTCAGTTCAAAATATAGAGTACACATTATTTAAACAGCTGGGTTAGTAAGATTTAAATCATTACCATAATCTTTCGAACCTTGTTGGATTGCAAAGTATATAAGTTCGATTATGTTTCGATGTCACTCCAGTCATCTGAAAGCGTGAATCGGTGAGTAGTGCGCACGGCCCTCGCCAAACTCATGCCAAACCGACCGCACATATAGAATATGGCTAATGCCAAAGCATAAAGCAATCCAGCTGAAAGCAGATGTAACTCTTCCCTTGTTTACACAAATTCTGTAATGGATCTAAGTAAATTGGTACTTTTTTATACGCATAGTTTCGATGCCGGATACTGTTGTATGAAGGAATAAGTAATTGCGTATTTTAGTTTCCTAAAAAGGTTAAGAGCAGTTTTGGTCTTGTTTGTATATTTTTCATGTTTATTTATTGTCATTACTAAAAAATTACTATATACTGCAGTGGCCTACCGTATGTTGCTTGATTATTAACCCGTTTCATACATAATATTTCACTATTTTATACAAAGCTTCATTAAAATAGCTTTAAACACTTTTATCAGTTCATTCTATTATTGTTTTCGTTCCCATATTAAGTTTTATGGCCATTGCAACATACGGAATTAAATCTCGGCGGCATCGCCCGGCTCAGAATAGAACGCGAGGGGACTGCTTTCTTGTTATGAAATTCAAGATTAGTTCGTCTGGGTGACGTGTGTATGTACTCTCATATTCTATGAGTTAGGTTATACACGAATGTTTAAAGCTCTTGAGTATATACGTAGGTATGAACTATTCTATGGGGTGTAAGGTTATGTATATAAGTGGTAGCTTAGTTATAACATAAC
This sequence comes from Leucoptera coffeella, assembly GCA_030578115.1. Classification (NCBI taxonomy): domain Eukaryota; kingdom Metazoa; phylum Arthropoda; class Insecta; order Lepidoptera; family Lyonetiidae; genus Leucoptera; species Leucoptera coffeella. The sequence continues at coordinate 241,982 of JAMBLF010000083.1, forward strand.
AGATGACATAATACACGTATTTGAAACTTACGCTAAGCTACAATATTGCAAAGATTACAACTATTATTTGTTGTTTAGATTTTAGATGCTCGTATAATACTCATGGATACAAAATTGGAATAAAACGATAATCTAACTCATATACTAGTTACCGTTGCATAAACGAGCACAGTTTTAGTGAATTCAAATTTAGATGTAATAAGTGATGTTTTCCATCAAATCTCTGGAATTAATATATCTTGACTTGCGCCAAGATTCCTTAACTAAATTACGCCGATCTTTAATCGTCCTGAATGTACCCAGTACATTAAACTTCAGCGGTCTTAATTTAGATTTTAATTTCTGTTAACCTTAATGCAATTGACCAAATTAATCTACATACAGATACAGACTTAAAAGGAGGATGTTAATGAATTTTTAGCTTTGATTAAGCTTGAAATGAGCCATAACGTCCCACACTAATGGACTTTATCTTCGACATCAATTTCACTGTTTTTCGTGCCATATCATGCAAATTGAATAATACGAGTTCAAGGTTTATTTCAAAATGTATATATTGATGTGTATAAATTAACTTACATTAACAAAAAAAAATATCTTGAATAAAAATCGTCTATACATAAATACAATCTGGACATTCTCTTGAAATAATAGTAACTATACCAATTTGCATATTAAAACCCATGTCTCATCGAGAAGTTTAAAACACTTGTTATGTTGCATAGAATCAGTTATAGATATACTAACATATTATACGAGCTCGTTAATATGTATATACCTGTTTTTATGTATACGTGCATATAAAATACCATTAGATCTCCTTGCGTATCCTCACATGAAAAAACCACACTCAAACAACCTCTCATACCAACCTTTCCACCAGGACCTCTCGTACAAAGACAAGCACTGGCATGAGGCGTGCTTCCTCTGTTCCACCTGTCGCGTGTCGCTGGTGGACAAGCAGTTTGGCTCCAAGGCTGACAAGGTGTACTGCAGCAACTGCTATGACTCCCAGTTCGCTTCACGCTGCGATGGATGCGGAGATGTGTTTTGTGCTGGTGAGTCTACTTACTATTCATGTATAAATGTACTTCAACTCCAAGTTTCATTGGGTAAAAGAGTATTTGAGGACAGTATGGCACTGGTTGTTAATGTAAACTATATAAGGGAAAGAGTCTAAAAGCGTATTTAAATTTATTATCATGTCACGATCTTGATTATTATGTTAATATCACCGAAATATATGCATCAGAGGTTATTTAGTCAGAAAATGATCGAATTACTTGAATGTGTATATATTCCTGTATGTATTGTGCTGCTTCTGATTAGATAGGGGTAGGTTCATTCTTCTTCGTCATACTACTTTCGTCTAATTGACATCTATAAATACCATTAGTGCATCATTTACAACAACAATGCTTTAATTGTAACCTGTCCATTTGTGTGTATCAGTTAAATAATATTTTTGTATTCTACTTATAATATGCGGGCAACTAATCCTAAGATGCCAATTGACTTAGAAGCTTTCCGTCTTCAATTGTGTGCAGTTATCTTACTTAACAAAAAAAACACAGCGAAGGAATACTAAGTAAATAAAGTGACGCATGTGTGATCTTAAAGAATCCTTGTCCTAATTAGTTCTATTCTAAATATCTGTTTTTGCCCTTAGATGTTAAACTATTGTCATCTAGCGAAACCTTAGATGAAATGAATGTCTTGTATGGCTTGCGTCGTAATTGAATTGATGTTTCATTATTTCCGACTACATCTATAATTGATTCGCCTTAAGCGACGTTGTGTACTTTGCATGTAAGTTACATATAATGTTTTCCATATGCATTCATGCAAGTTGTCAATAACGCTACTAATAGAGAAATTTATTATTGTGTTAAAGGTCAGGCAGACAAACATATAGGTATTTATAACAATACAATAAGTAAATAATTTACTTAAACTAAACTAGGTACAATACAGTTTCACAATTATACATTTACACGCATGCATGTATATCATGCTGTTCTTTAAAATAGAGGGGTAGGCAGAGATCACGGATCCCTAATTTTCCCGACCCTAGCAAACCACATTCGTTTCATCGATATCCATATACCTCAGTCATACTCGACGGTTATAGGTACTTCTGTCGTCAATATAATAATTATATATTGTTATTAATAATTCTTTAACGTAAACATAAATCAATAAATGGGATTTGGAACAGATACACTAATTTAGTCGATTTGGTAATCCGACAATAAATCAATAAGATGTTTTTTGTGCAACCATTCCATATTAAATTGCAATGATGTCATTCGCATGATGGTTATATTGTTGTTCCATGTTGAGATTGTTATCTCATGGTATTGTCTTTTATTTGGCTCTGTACTCATTTATCAAATGGTCCCATGCCATTAACTATACCGATGATACTAAACGTCATTCTATACGTATGATCGTATAACATATTTGTACAAGTCACTTCATTAATCTGTAGTTGAGGAAAACATACGTACATCGCCGAAAGGCATTAAAGGAACTAACTTATTGCACATGTCTACGATGCCTTTATTTCGTTTCCTCGTGATAAATATGTATATGTGATAGTATTAATAAATGTACATTGTGGACAGGTTGCTAGCCCATTTTTCAATAGATTGTTAGACCCCTAGAAGTTAACTGCCATTACAAGGTGCGATATATGATAATCAAAAAATATTATTCACGATGGAGATTGGCACGGTGTGGTTGAAAATAAACACTAGGTATAAACTTATTTAAATTCGGCAAAAGCCTATTTGTATGTCCGTCAAGGCACCATATGATTGCATCATCGGATTATCTTCGCAATGACGTAATATGTTTTATCTCTAAACTTACCGTCTATTTTGTATGCGGCAAAGTAGTTCAGTTTTGTTCGCAAGATCTTTTAGAGCCTTTACTCTAATTAAAAGACAAATATGTAAATTGTATGTGAATACCATGTTGGTCAAAATTTGTAAAGTAAATTAAATCAATGCTACTAATATAGGTTATGAAAGAATACAAATTACACTAACCTTTACGGTTTTCACGTAACACTATTTCAATAAGCGTATATATTTTGTAAAAATCAAACTTTTGAACGTACCTTACGTATCTTTATACGTTTTCTATTGCATTTCCTCTCAAAGGCTGATGTCACCAATATTCGCGTACAGTGTGGGAGTATTTTAATATTTATTCTGGTGACATAGCCGCGAAATCTTGCTTATGAGTTATAGGTAGGAAACTCGCGTGTCATGAACATCTTAACACTTAATGTATGTCACATTTAAGGCGATTTCTATGTCCCTGAGATTAGATTACGAAGAAGCGGAACTAAATCTGTTTGGTTAAATAAATTAATTTATGATAATAATTTACGCAAGCAATATGTAACAAATTTACAAAAATATATTATTTATGATGTACGTTCAGTAGCAAGGTAAAAAGACAAACATTACATTAGTAAAACTAAATTTGCCGAAATAACTCATACATAGAAGAAAAAATTATTTTTCTCAAAATTACTCGATATTGAACAAGGTCTTGAAGACTAGCATATGTCATCTGTAACCTGCCATTGTAAAGCTTTGCCAATACTCACGTCCTAGACCCAAACCGGAATAACACTAGACTATTGTGATCATTCAAACTAATGTTGGTGGCCTCTGACTCAAAAGTGTGGGCTAGAGCAGACCGAGACAATACTCATGGAACATATTTCGTATAATAAAGCAATCTATTACATTGTCGGATGTCTTTTGATTTGAGATCACAAAAGAAACTTAATCCTTTTAAATGATACCCATTAGGGAGATCAAGTATTGTGCTGTTGAACTATGTTATGAGGGGGTGATCTATTAATCATCGGTTGAAACAATCGCCGGGTATTTACGTAATAATATCATCGACTAGTTAGTTATATCAGCGCTACTTGGTAACGGCTTTTTTGCAGTCGTACATTTTAGATATTTTAAACTATGTTATTATTACTATGGTAATCGATATTTAGAGTGCATTGTATTAATATTGTAATCGATATTTAGCGTGTATTGTAAAAGTAATTGTTCTATAAAAACCATTAAATGCTAATTGAAATAAAGTAACACAAAATTTGTTTTATAGCAATAAAAATGCTATGATTACTTTTATCAAGCTTGCCATATAAAATGCATTGTTTCGCAATTAAATTTATTATATCTCAAAGTAATTTCGTTCAATAACATAAATTCAATATGAGAATTTAATAAAGTTTCCTTATTTGATTCAAACTTTGATCACAATGTTTCAACGAACATAGTCAAAGTTAGGTGGTTGAAACTTTATTTGTGAATAAGTTTGTTTGATGTTAGTAGTAGTAGTTTTGGTATTCACTTATGAAACTTTAAAGTACGTTTATCACGTTTCATAATAATGAGCTGTTCGGATTGATATTGAAAATTTGTCATCGTCCACACGTGCATTTAATATACACACTTTTTCATACACACAAGAAACACTAAGACTTAAACTACTCAAGCTATTTCCTACATGTGACTAGCTTACAAGCAGGCAAATTGCACTATCATGTTCTGACGTAAAATGAAAATCGTAAAATAAACCGCATTTGTTTTGCCAACAAAATAAAACTATAAAACGAACCACAAATATAACATATCTACCAATGATTTCAACAATATACATACGCTTTAGGACATGTGTCTATACACTCCTTTTTTGTGGCGGGGTATTCAGAGCCTTGATGTCCGAAATTTCGAAGGCGTGTTAGGGATAGGCCTTCCAAACTGAAGGAACATGCAAAGCGAAAGAAGGATCTACCCACGAATGCGCAACGAACGAATACAGCCTGTAACTTAGTATGAAGCCTCGAGGCGTAGCGGTTAGTAGCGCACCGATTCTCGCGAAGCCAACTTGTGACCGACCGCGCTATTCAAAATGTCCCCAGACGTACTTAGTGACGGCTTCAAAGCCCGCCTGCACTTGAGGTCCAAAACCGTAGGTCTAGATAGGATCAGGAAGGCCAAAGAAAACAACGAGGATGTTGCCATATTATCCATGTTCTTGCCCATGGCGACTGCAGAGAAAGAAAATAAAAAATTCTGCTGCGCTCTCAAAGAGGAATGTTTACTTGGAGACATGAAGAAAACTGTTGCAGGTTTTTATTTGTTTTATATTTAAATGTAGAGAGTAGGAAATAGGCTATTATTTATCTTACATGTAGACTTGAATAAAGTCCCGAGAATATTTTTTACGTTATAAAAGTATTTCAAAAAATCTCTTGCTCTTTCCTGTGGAACGATTTTTTGTCATATTAATTTATTAATATTTTAATTAATTTAATATTTTAAGTAAAAATATCTCTCTAAATTTATTTTGTTAATCCATAAAATAATTTGTGTGTAAATTATAATAATACAGATATCGGTATGAACTAACAAAATATCGTATCGTTACCAATTATTTTCATTTCCGTTCATATAACATATTCTACATTAACAAGCACTGGCTTCCCAATTTGCGAGACGGGCCAATCGTAAGGTGAACTGCACCCAATTGTGTTAAGCCAATACCATTTTAAGAAGTGAACCTTGACAACAATAAAATACACTTGAAAAGTTAGTCACGTAGTTCAATGTCACTATAATTGACTGTATGAAATTCAGTATTGGCTAAAAGTAATTAATTAAGGCCTAAAAATAACTTTAGAGGTAACTGTAGAGTTAACACAGAACATAATAACAAATTAAAATTAATCGATTAGGATATTATATTGGGCAGTAAGTGAATAATTTAAGTGAATGGCACATATATGAAATTAAACACCCAATATTTTTAATTTTAAAACACATACTTTATACTTTAGTTGCTACATAATTATAGAACCTCATATACTAGTACATAAGTATCGGGATAAACAGATTCGATTTCATCACAGAAACTATTGTATTTACTCGTCAAATCAAGGATCATCCATTTTTGGAATGTTTCGCTTAAGTATGGTAAACATTTACGTACTTACTTTAGCAAATACTATCTGAGACCACTAGAATAATACGTAATAACATTGTTACGTTTAAATGTCCTACAAATATTATAATAAAAAAGACAAACAACAAACGCGTTCACGACCATTAGATATTTTAATATTAATATTTTAATTAGATATTTAAAGAGCCCTTCGTATTATTTCGACCAAAATACAACATATTTGAATACATCCGAATGTAATAGCATCTATACCGCACAGTTTCGTAGGCAAGAACAACGAATACAGAAAGGAAATAAAAATGTTGTTATATTCAGCGACGAGACAATAAAAAAATAACGATGTCAGCCCCTCTTCAGCTAAATGATGGGAGAGACGAGAATTCGCATAAACCGACAATATCCGATTTTCCACCACGTTGAGTTCTTGTTCCGTTCCGTTATTGTTTCGGAAATAAAATTATTTATGCAACGTTCCAGATAACTAACTCTCATGCATATGAAAATGAGCAATGTACTATAAGTGATTGAATTTAGAAGTACTGTTTAGTTAGCGCATGAGTTTAGTTTAAAAGTGTTACCTCATTTAAACTTTTTTTTACTTAAATATACTATTTGCAATACTATAAGCATGACCTTACACGTAGTAACAAAATTATCACCTAGGTATCTATTGAAATAAAGCTGAAGTAGAGTAAAACAAAGTACATATTTATATCAATTACACATATGAAAGAAACTTCTAGAAGACAATGTTCTAATTAGTTTTAAGTTTCTAGACATATTCGAAATTACATAAGACATTGTGTCTACACCACATTCGGTGAAAGTAGGTACACGATCTCTTTACGAACGCAACACTCGTGGTTATTCTCGAGATGTTAGTTAGCCTCATTTACAAAGCTTTTGTCTAAAACTTTACTTCATTTACTTACCTTTGTGACTCTGAACTGGAATGAGACTTTAACCCGAATGATATGATAAATTAATACAAGAACAATGGTTTAAATAATGAACTTTAAAATATAATAATGAAAGGTGTTTAAACTTACACGGTATTAATGATATATAAACATAACTAATATTTGAACCTTTGATCTGTGGGAACCATAACCATTGTTATAGTATTAATCCCATATTTACCAATTTATTAAATTTAAATCCTAGGATCTAGGAGTGGTGTTTATAAGTGCTAATAAGCTATAATATATAAAACGTCCCGTGCTAAGACAAGAACGTCAATTAAATGCTAACTAGCTTCCGTTCTTCCTGGCATATCGTAAAAAGCGTCTAAGGATTTATTCATTTAATTAGAAAGCATAAAAAATATGTTTTATTTAAGGACACATGACATATCGTCGTTGTCAAACCAAAATCTGCTATGTGCACTTTTTCGAGATTTTAACTTTTTGACGTCTGCGTATAGAACACTGATCAATCTACCGTATAAAAAACTGCCATGTGTCTATAAGCACTGGGAGACAATCTACAAACTGCTATAAAAATATGCTATGTGCAGCTGCTACATTTTTGTCAAATAAAAACTGCTATGTGATATTCTGCTACAAAGCAGATTTTTTTTGACCATGCATAATAACAACTTATTAGAAAAAAATCTGCTATGTGTTGAGTTTAAACAAACAGCTCTTTATTGAACACGAAAGGATCAGTGTGATGTATGTTCTAGTTACCAATTAAAAAATGTTTCACAAGAAGACTATGATACTCATATCCAAAAAAAAAGATGAGGCACGTCATGCTAAGAATACAGCAATAGAAAATTTGAAAAATAACCCGGATAGCATAGTGATAACTGTTGACGTGCAAAGTGTTCTTTTAGCACCAAAATTACTTGCTGGTGCATTGTATTATAAACAAAAATTACAAAGCCACAATTTCACAATTTACAACTCTCGTACTGGAGACGTCACTATTTATTTTTGGCATGAAGCTGATGGAGGCGTCACGTCCAATGAATTTACAAGCTGTGTAATAGATTATCTTAAAACCACATGCAGAGCTTATAAACACATCACTATAATTAGTGGTGGATGCAACTATCAAAACAGAAATAAAGTCCTAGGTAGCGCATTGTGTGATTTTGCTTACTTTTTTAAAGTAGAAGTAAAACAAATTATTTTAGAAAAGGGACACACTATGATGGAGGTTGACAGTGTCCACTCCACTATCGAACATTACATAAAACCTCCTATTTATGCACCTCAGGATTATATCACAAGAATGCGACAAGCGCGGCCTAAACAACCCTATGATATTAGAGTCCTTCATTATGATTTCTTTAAGGACTATGAGAAATTAACCTTTCATTATCAGTCTATCAGACCAGGCAAAAGGAAGGGTGATCCCACGGTCAATGATGTCAGAGCATTTTTATATAGTTCTACCGGTGAAGTATACTTTAAGCTTCGTCATCCACAAAATTATGCAATTCTTCCACAACGAAGACACATTCCCCAAGGGTATCCTGAACCTGCGGCATTATATAATGGGCCATTGGAAATAACCAAATCCAAGTTCGATCAATTACAAGAACTAAAACCTTTTATAGACCGTGATTACCATCCATTTTATGATTGCCTTAAATTTAAATCTGATTAATATTTTTTAATTATTTTATTTTGTATTAGTTATTAAGTTGTACTATCCATTCATAGTTATTTGTAGTATGTACTCAATTATCTGTATATCACTCATTAAAGACTATTTTAAATCAGATATATTTTTATTGAACACCTGCTATGTGTGTAATAATTGACCATTTAAAATCTGTTATGTGCAGAATCTACGTTATAATTAAAATAAAAAAATAAATATTAAACCTCCGTCGTTAAATAACAAATCAGTTCATTTCTAACATCTATAGCTTTCATTTGATATAGTATTTAAAATGCAAATTCATATAAAATTTTACAGGAGAACTTTTTTTGTCAATATCTCGAAAGTATAATTTTGGCACATAGCAGATTTTGGTTTGACAACGACGATATGTCAAGCAGACCACCTTGAGATGAGCATTTCCCAACACTTATTTAACATTATAATTTAAGTACCAATAAATTGTGTAAGCTTTTAAATCCATTGGTAAACTTGAACTTATATCGGTGGTGAGTAAGCTTCGATGGAAGTTTACGAGTTTCGGCGGCAGTATATTATTTAAATGTCGACAGATAATCGCGCTTTAATACAATATTGCAATAAATTAGGTAGCGGTTTAGCAAACAAATGGCAATATTGTAGTTCGTCTAAGATAATATCACAGACAATAGGTTTGGAGTTTTAAACAAAGTAAGAATATCAGCCTTATCCCATTTTCTATGAATAGATAGATTTCATTATATGCACATAATTATGTAAATAAATATACATATATAGGCATCGCGCCTAAAATATCTTTTTCAGATCTAAAACCTAGAGTGTTATATCATAAGGTAGACGTACATTATCGTAAGATTGTGTTTATTTAATATCAAAATTAACGGTCGAAAATCCCGCACAACCATTTTTATTCTTACAAGAGCGAGTACAATGTTTTATATAGATTACTTAAAGGTATTGTTCATACAGCTTCAATATTACTATAACTCACGTTAAACACTAATTGTTTGTCCAACTAATGACAAATTGTTTGTATATATCATTATTGAGATTACACACGTTCATAGGAAGTTTACTTATTGGAACTTATAAGTAATATATTAAGTAAAACCCTGTGCATTCATTTACTAAGCTAATTCTGGGACAAAGATTGTTTATAGTACACATTCTGCCAACTCAAAGATCCATCTTATTTGGTCCATGATCTCAAGTTGATGTGTAGCTTTATTACATCATCGAATCAGATTCGCGAAGTGATTTAGTTACCTACCTATTATATTTAAATTTTATACAAAATGACTCAATTTGTCACCCATAAATCAAAGATTTCAATTTAATGTATACAATAAAAACAAGGTATCAAATTAGTGTTTTGTGATTCATCACAGAATTTCCTAACCCATTAAGATTATGTCCTAGTTGCCAAGTTTTTTTGGTAACAGGATTTCCTCCACAAATATGTCCAATAATGATGGCACTTAACCTGTTAAGGGAAATTACAGATTCGCGTGTCTGTAGCCGAAATTCATTGTCATCTTAGATCATTAGGAAATTAAGGTCTTTTGTCATGTATATGTCGTCTATCGCTGAAAGAGTTACGCAACTCTATCACGTTTGATACAATGAATAAGGATTATATAATTCGGAAATGGTATATTAAACAAAGTCGAATTTGTCAGCAATTACTAACCGCCTAGAAAATGTTGAGAATAATGTTATTTTGATAGATGATATTATTATCTTAAAAGCAATTCATCATTATTAATGATGTAGGTTGATTGTAAATAAATACACAAATTAAATATCTTCTATCTTGATTAATCTGTGTAATGATATCGCTACGTTTACGTCTACAAGTAGTAGCTTTATTTGTTGTTAAAACTAAGTGTATTTGTGCTAAGTAGTGACTTGATGGTCAAGGGTCGTAGACGCTTTGTTTTTTGAATACATTGTTTTCTCTCAATTAAATTATTTGAATCATATCATTTTTGTACATTGTTATTAGAAAAACTGGTATTGCATAGTAACTAAACTTCTGATGTTTAGTTTTAGTCTCTCAGTAGTGTTTGATAACATACTCGGAATTGGTGCGGCTAGTAATATTGTATTTCTTCGTATATTTTATTTAAGTACATTGAATCATAAAGTGTATTTTTCGCTTTTTTACTGCGGTTCTCGTCCTTGAAAACATTGTTTCGAAAAGCTTCGTGTTATGATTTCATAGTTTCCGAATTCGCAACCATTCGATGGTTAGGTTTGTTTATTAAACTTTGAAGGTCGAAGCTGAATTCGTAAATTTATCAACGAATCAAAGAAAGTTAGTGCAAGTTCACACGGAATAAGTTTTGTGTCTTTTGTATTTCCATGATACAAGAACTTGTTTATGGTTTGGTAACCTATGTTGATTTTAAAACAATAGTTTTTATTCTTCCTTCTTCTTTATATTTTAATAACGTTAAATAAATATTTTGGTAGTTGACTATACTCATATTATGGAAACCAATACCGAACGTTTACTAAAATGGTTTTATTTATACAAAAAATACTTCAGTTGCTTTGATCGTATGAAGCTAACAACGAAGTAGATAAGGACATTGATGAGTATAGTACAGAGTTGGCATTAAGGTGTCACTGAACACCTGTTAATAAGTGAATGACATCATAATGCACCAAACTGACGTGGGAAGATTTAAGCTTACATTACATTAGCAAGTACTTTGAATATTGATGTTATATTCGAGTACGAATCATAGAATTTAAGAGACATTTATATTTAGTAACTGAGTGTAACTCAATACAGTAATAAGAGAAAAAGGAATGCTACTATCGTTTGAACGAATGATTAATAAATCCAAATACAGATGACAGAAAAGCTTGAACTGGAACTGAATTATTCTATTATTTTAAGGGATTAAAATAAACAAAAAAAATGTTACTAACTGCATCAGACAGTTACTATACGGTAAAATTTATTGTAGTAAACATGAATTCTATACTTGTCTAACTCAATGGATAGTAAATAAGAGTATGTACCAGCAAGGATTCTGTTAAAGATTTCCTTATTGTTTTCAAGAAATAGCAACTTTGCGTACGTTTGCATTGAAATTACGTCATGAATTATTTACTAATTACTTGGGTTAACATTGAGTGGGGCAACCACGCGAATATTTTGCAGAAACCCACGCAGTCTGGTTCGATAGCCCGTTGAAAGGTAAAAACCATTCAAGGTTCGGCATCTCAAGCGCAATTTATAGTATTTTAAACGTATTGGCTGTATCTTGAACGCGCAGCCGGCGTGGATATAGTATTTTTAACTTTACATCGTTTCTGAACGATCGATCTTGAATAAATACATTCTGATTGAATTGAAAGTTGGTTAATATTTTTATTTAACATAAAGAGTTACGAATAAGAGAGCTTTAGCAGTAAAATGTGTAATGAATATGACATATACTCGTAAAAGCATTGTTAAAACACATCAAATGCATATTTATATTTAGAATCTATTTCATAGTAAAGCTTTTATTACAGTTAGCACAGACTTTTAGAAACGATCTTATAAATATGGTTTGCGATAAAGTATATTAAAAACCTCTATGACGCAAGTACTATTTAGATATTCGTATGTTAAGAGCAAAAGCACTTCAATCGAGTACTTCTCTCTAAATGAAGTAATTACCACCTACTTATTCGTACATTAATTCAATAGCATCATGTGTTATTCATAGTCCAAGGATGATACTCTTAACATATTTATAAACTGACAACAACATGTAACGGAACAATGAATCAAGAATGAAAATATATTCGGATACATATTTCAATAGATGGTCTTTCAATGTACAAAGTATCTACGTATGGACTATGAAGAATGAAATAAAAAAAGATTAAGAGTCATTACTCATAGCAAAATTTTCCTCTGATTTCAGTATATCAATTTTGCCGTTAATCATTTAACAGTATCCTAAGAAATCGGTTTACGCTTTTTGCTAAAAACTCCTACACAACTTTTTGACCCCGTTTCGAATTTCATCAATGACAGCTGTAATCAACCGTTACATGTCGGTAATGATATGCACACACCTATTGTAATGAGGTGATTGATCTAGTTACTATTATATGATTCATAACATTGATTTGTCCGCCCCCACGTCCTAGACGGTTACGAAGTGTTAATGTATATGGGAGCTTTTAACACAAACCTCAATCCAAACTAAAACTAGCTATTATTATGAGTACATAGAGATATGGCTTCTATGTACTCGTATGTTTAATTGTATACAAGACTTTTTTAGATGTTTAGAATTTTTTAGATGTATTTGTAGTTTCCAAATACTTTTAAAGATGTTACAGAACCTTCAAATTAGCAAATTAACGTCAAAGTAACTTATACTTACTGGATTGTATATTTATATGCTTCATAATAACAAAACGATTGCATATTTTAATAAATAAGCTCTCTAAGCTGTATAGAATCCGCCAGATGGTTCAATGATCCTTGAATAAAATCTATAGCTTCGCGTGCGTCAATAACGTTAAATCCATTCGATCTCGCAGAACATGTCATGAAAACATGCAACAAAGATGGTGCGACCTTCAAAGGTTATATCATACATCCGTGTTATTATATATCTTTAAATGCAAGTCCTAAAATCTATAAAACATCTCTAGCTACAGTATCTTGTAATTTCGGAGGTGGCTTCTAGAACCCAACCTCTATGATCGTGAATTTATGTTATGTATGACAAATTACATATGAATTTCGTCTTTCCAGGCACAAAGAAGATGGAGTATAAGACCCGCCAGTGGCATGAGAAGTGTTTCTGTTGCGTGGTGTGTAAGAACCCAATTGGCACCAAAAGCTTCATTCCCAGGGACCAGGAGATCTATTGTGCCGGTTGCTATGAAGAGAAGTTTGCCGTCCGCTGCATTAAATGCAAAAAGGTGACAATCATAATGTTATTTGCAATTAAAATATCATTTAAAGCTATATGTTGTAACTATTTATTTATAGTGTCGTTCCAGTTTTGTAAGATATGTATTTAGAAAACTAGCGTAAGAAAACGTGCTTTCCCAACTGAACTAGAAAATGCCAATTAACTAACATAATAATATATAAATTTTGCATAATACAGATTGACATTTGTACCACTTGACACCAGATTTGATATTTGTTTCATACATTTATCGATCATCTCATCCTATTCCAGGTTATCACCCAAAAAGGGGTGACCTATAAGAACGAGCCGTGGCACCGCGACTGTTTCACCTGTACCCATTGCAACAACGTGTTAGCCGGACAGAGGTTCTCTTCTCGTGACGACAAACCCTATTGCGCTGAATGCTTCGGAGAGCTGTTCGCTAAACGCTGCACTGCTTGCACCAAACCTATCACTGGTAAGAGCCTATAGGATTATTACTGTAAGAGCATACAGTTTTAGAATTATTTATTGCAACAAAGGTTCGATGTGACCATGTATGAATTACATCGCAATTGCGGAGATTCGTTTAATCGGATAGGGAAGGGATAATAGGCGTGAAATGTATGTCTTGCAAAATATCTTTGGTAGATACTGCTTCAAAAAGTTGTATCCACTTTATTTTTCTGTTCATTTAGTGATCTTTATTTGTTTCTTTCAATAATTAATTTTCCTTTTTTTCTAGCGCTATTGACACCATTAACTCAATCTATGATTTATATTATCTGTGCTATGGTTATTGTAAATATGTTTTATCGGCTAACGCGTTAATTTAATATGTTCCAGGCATCGGCGGCACTCGCTTCATCTCGTTCCAGTCGCGGCACTGGCACAACGACTGCTTCGTGTGCGCCCTGTGCAAGACCTCGCTGGTGGGCAAAGGGTTCCTCAACGACGACGGCGAAATCATCTGCCCCGAGTGCGCCACCGCCAAGTGCACGTAAATACCTTCTCTATCACCCGTAGGCTCACTAACATCGATTAACGCTCTCAATACGGAGAGGAAGGCTTAAAGGGACTCAACTGAAACTGTCCATTCCGAGTCTCCTTTTCGTTTTCCGCCAGCTGTACCACATCACTCATCTCGAATTCTCTCGTGTGTGTTTGGAACGGGAAACACTTACAAATGTTGCGTTTTGTTTTGTCTTCTCCAGCGAAAAATTACAGGAGTGCATTGTTCCAGCGATTACGCAAGCACGCGATTGGTGCTTATCCAATGAACTCTTTGAAACACCACCCACCACGGCACTATTCGGTAAACTCACTTTATGATTTTCATTGCATTTTGTAATTAATCTTAGCTTAGAGAAAGTCATTGATAATAATCACAACAACAATGCACAAACTTTTAGGTCTAAATTATATGTTTTCTAAGAGATCGTCCTAAGGTGTTTGATTTATATAAGTATTTATCGTTGAAGCTTGAATTATAACGATAAATAGCCAGTGTGTCCATGTACGTACTTAATATTACAGTCACTCTATACGTATACCGCGTTTGCTATAAATACTTGCTTCCGCTGTTAATTTATTTCTATGTATATTTAATCTAGAGCGTTTCACAAGAATATGCCTTAATAACATATCTAAGTCAATAAGTAAAGGGTAAGTAGTCGTACGCGTATTTCTAGAATGCGTTTATCAATCTGGCCTCGCCAGATCTTAGACGAGGTTTTAGGAGGAGTCATGTATTGACAATTATTTATTTTTGATTTAGAAATATATTTAGATCATTAACATATTCTAAACTTAATTAAACTTTTCTATATGTTTTGATACTGAAACTCTAATTAAAAGTCACTAGCTGATGTAAGCGAAGACAACTTTACATTAAAGAACCTAAAACGAATAACGCATTAATCAATAAGGACAAGTAATTGTTAAAAGTTAACTTCGATATAATGTTGAACTACTATTAAGGTTATTTTAACATATTGTGATTGTATAAAAATTAAATCCAAGCTTGGGATCACACTAAAATATTGCCTATTATTAAATTGTTGTAGTTTTATCGAAATGTTTGACGTTTACATGTTTCTAGATTGAATATTAAAACAGTAGCTATGTGATCTGATCTGTAACTTTGTACCAATAGTATATATGAACAAAATAAATGTTAAATATAATTAACTGGTGTTTTATTTACTCCTTTGGTTAGTGAAAACATATTGATTAACATTTTGGGGCAAACGGTTCCTAAACGGAATATTCTGTGTCTTTTCCTTTACAAGTTTCTCCACATGTTCATATTATCGACAAAGACAAACGCTTTCACGATCATTCACCCTTGCGGGGTAGTCAGAGATCGAGTGTTACTAATTTCGGAGTTACTAATTCTACTTCCTTCTCGAGTTCGCGTGTTGACCAGATGTGACAGGCAGTAAGCCGTGTCGCAACTTACAAGCACTGACTGTTACCTGTTCGTGGAACAAGGTTTCCTCACGCTGTTCCTTCACCGTAGAATTGGTGTATCTCGCACATGTATGTTTACATTATATTATGATGCTTATCAAAAAAAGTTAAGAAGACCCTACTTCTGTGAATATTTACATTTACAATGATGGCTGCTCTCAATATTTACTTTCCAGTGGTTTTTATGGTAAGTATGATATAAAGTAGTATACAATAAATTATATCAATTTTTCATACAATCGTCGTGTATTTTTGGTACTTGCAAATAGTGAAATGGTCAGTCGAATCTGATAAATGATAGTACAGAACCTTAGAATATAGCTGAAAGTCTGTTTGGGAAAAGATTAAGTAAATAGCGTCTGTATGAATATATCACAATAAAACAATTTTGAAATAGATTTTTAATTTTTTAATTCTAATGTAACGTAGTCAATACACATGATTTGATAGGAATTTGGCAAATATATGAATAAAATAGTGAAATTTTAACCAAAGGCAGTTTAGATTCAAAAAAATATTCTGGTATGACGTATAAGCATTACCAACATGCAGATGTTCTATATGGCAGTTTAAACAATTAAGAACACTACAAAAATTTTACAGCGATTCTTAAATTCAAAATCCTATTTATAGTCGACTTGGCATTGGATATAAGAAATAGTTGAAATAGTGAAACACTTAATTGTATTGTGTACAATTCATTATTTTAAATACACCCATGCCATAAACGTTAATGTAAAATTAAGCAAGAGAAAGTGTTACAAGTGTGTTGTAAATGACATAAAACTCATTGCATAACAGACACTAATTAATATATAAAAGAAGAAACAAGATCAATACAATACTACATTAATTTATTTAGAGATTTAAGTGTGCGTATTGATACAAATTCGTATTAAGTAGAATGAACTTACAATTCATAATAACAATACCATACTTCAACTTATTCGTTTTAAATGCTTCCTTAACAAAAGGAAGAATTAAGCAAGAATAGTAAATATTTCATAATATATAATAAGAATATCTGTACCTTTTCTGCAATCCTTAGCTCAAAATACCGAATTCTAAAACTCATGTCAGTCGCTTCAATTCTGAGGCCCAAGTCTAATAATGCGTTTTAATACAATCAAAGCTCAATATCACTTCAGTAATAGTGTAAAGCTGGTAGTGGATTAGCAATTATTAGTGGACTTGGACCCCTGTTTTAAATTTGCAGGTTTACATCTAGTATTTTGCTTTACAAGGTTCAAATAAAGATACTACAACTTTATCACTTTCTAATCTTAACAATTACAATATAATTTTTATCCCTAATTACATTTTAGTCAAACCTACTCATTATATCAAATAATAACAAATCTTTTCAATCTATCTACACAAGTCAAACAAATCTAACAAAATAAAATATGAATAACCATAATAAGTACATAAAAGTTGATAAATTCACTATTCCTAAATAGACTATTCAGATCACTCAATCAGTACCAAAGTACTTCTGTCCAAAATGGTTAGGGGCTATTGGATGCAATTCTGATGTCAAAATCTTCATCTTTGGCACATAGTCTACCACTGCCTCCGCTGCGGCCGGAGTGCAAAATAAGTTGGACAGAATTATCCTTTCTTCTTTAACTCCGTGCTGGGTGAGTACATTTACTGCCTGGAATACAAATAAAGAATTTATTGGAAAATGTATTATTGTATTAGTCTATATCATAAATTCGAAGTGGCAAAACGATCTGAAATCATTCAGCAAATTAAACCCTTATGTCCTGTGCTAGGCTGGGTTTTAAAGAAAGATGTTATCTATTTGTTTTTCAACCTCGTATGTGTTCAAAGCGACAAGGGCTCAAGTGGTGAATGGAATGGAATCTATATGTATAAGGCGATAGAGTAGCAACCTGCCACCAATTTTCTATATCAATGACTGGCTGGCTCTTAACTATCACACGTATCACTTTTGAGAATGTTTAGTGAGATGCAAAATGCTTTATGATATACATACGCTTCATGACTTGTGTATCCACACTTGCTTTTTTTCTAGTTTGAGTGCTCATCTTCAATTTTGAAAGCATGTGCTTTATGATTTATATAATCATTTTAATGTGGAGGATATTATCTGTCAAGGACATCAATCTACAACTTGCCTGCTTCACTGTATTCCCAGTGGACATAATTGGGTACATCAACAGGACCTGCCGCTTGTCTATATCGTCTGGGAACTTGGCGTACACCACATGCGCTTCGTGAGTGTCTGTGTCACTTTCCACTAGGATTTTGCCAATGCGGATGGATCGGCAACAGTCTCTTAGGCCCTGGAACACAAACGCATGTATTTAATATATGTATGTAATACATATTCAGTAGGGATGGACAGAACCTTAGAGATGTAATATCACTAGGCCACTTGTACAAAACTATTAGGGTTGGAATGGCGTAATGGTAACAGGTTGCATGTGAATCACACAAGTCTTAATTGACCCCGAGTCCTTTAGTCGCCACCTGCCATAGGTGAAGAATGGCAGGTATTTATTTTATATCCTAGACTAAAACAAGACTATATATCTATTTATTTAGATATAATTAAAAACTGGTTTATGAATGTTCCACTCTAAATTTTATTTTAAGCATTCAACTACCAATTTCATGTTATGTGTATGTTAAAATTATTCCATAGTACTTTTCCAAGAAAAATATGATTATTATTTCAACTTAGGTTAATCAATATGGCTAATTTTACTTCTTTTATTTGTGTAATTATTTTTTTTACTCTAATTACTAAAAACAGATTACAAGTGGACTATGGAGATACATATATACAGATGTAGTTCAAATACATAACTACTTCTATTTTTATATGTATCAGATAGTCATTATACTACCATATAATATTTAATATATTCAACTATTATAATACTTATAATTAATATTTTATTTTATAATATTGTTTTATATTATAATACTTATAATACTTAATATATATATACATAGTGTGACAAACAGGAGCATGCATAACAAGGGCTTGAATGACACAAGAGAGATTAATCAAGATCATTCAATGTGGCAATTAATCGTATATTATTTCTATACCATTAGGAATTAGAGGCATGCTTCTAGATACCTTGCAAAGATTGAATAGGTTATCATTTACTTTATTTTACAAATAGTTATCTAATAATTAGGATTTTTATATGTATCATAATGCTAGTCACTTACTTGTTCCATAGCTTCACCAGACCTGACAATGGACACTCCGCAGTTCCCTGCCCCATACTTAAGTCCCTTATACAGTGCCCCAGTAGGAGTCATCACCTCACAATCAGTGTACGGCAGATTGTTGAGGCTTTCTTCTATCACTAGGCGAATAAGTCTGTCTGCGTAGAACTTAAAATCACTCCTGGAGGTGTTCCTGAAAGAATAATGTACAGTTATGAATATAATAGTGATGTCCTAGTCTGGGACATATAACTTCTCAGACGTCCAGTTACCTATATATAGAAGTTTGGGTGGCATCCGGATTCCTTTATTAGGTAACAGCTTTTTAGTTGGCAAAAGTGTTTCTGTTGGTCTTATAACCAATCTGTGACAATTCAGTATTCTCGATCTACAGAGGGCGTAACGTTCAAAGGGTTAAAGAATCCTGACTAGCTACTGATCTTCCCGGAATGTGCTGGAAAATTGTCACCAAAAATGAACTATAACATCACAACGTATTTCATGCTAAAAAAATGACATAGGAGGATCAAGGAGGAATTACCATGTCTCCAAGATTCTGTCCACCCAGGATTGAAGAACAGGACAACATATATGTTTATATGAATTTAATGTTGTAATCATAGATACAATCATGTTGTAATCATAGATGTATGATATATTATGTCATTTGGATGTAGTTAATAAAACATAAATTGGTATTTTAGGACCAAAACTAATGGGGACCTATAATCTTTAGGGAAGGGGCTTGATGTGGATGTAAGTGTATATGTAATATCTTTTGGTATTCTTTTAATTGTTTCTACTCACGCTTACTCTTTTTAATTAGAATAATAGATTGTGAAGTATAACTTCTACTACTACTAGAACATTTTTGACTTTACTTGCAAATACTCTACTCCCTTTCAGAGTAGATACAGCCTTGGAGGCATAATATATCCTTGTGACTAAACGCTATTTGTTTCAGGTGCTTGACATATAGATTATTGGGTACAAGACCAGTTAGTTAACCTATGAATGAATGTGACATGCTCCTCTCATGGCGTAAAACTACATGCTGGGATATCAAGTGATGCTTCTTGTTATCTTGCTTATAGGTTTGCTGACTGTGGGTGCAAGGAGGTTTAGGATACTATAGTTAGAATAGTATCTTCTTTTAAGGTTAGACAAAACCCTAGATACACTATATCTCCTTGGATATTTTAGCATAAAAGTTGTGATAGGGGTTAATGTCGTGTAATATGCATGGAATATTAGTGACTGGTTCGTATGCCATTGTTAAATAAATTCCGTGCACTCCATCTCAAGACATGCAGGAAAAAAGCAAGCATACTTGTTACATTCTAGTAAAATGCAGTTCACAGAACTTTAAACTTATGGCACAAACTAAATAATATTGAATAATAATTACTTGTCTCGTAAAATTGTCTGAAGCTCTTTTATATTATCGTTAGACGGTAAAAGAGTAACACTATCGCCAAAATGTTCTTTAACTTCGTTGGCATCCCAGGGTTTTATATCTTGGTCTATGATCTCCATTTTACCTCCTCCTCTTCAAACAATTAAGTGTATTTTTAAATACAGTGGTCACAAATATTTTAATTTGTTTTTCGATTAAATGTTGGAAATAGTAACAAAACGAAGTTGTATTCTTAACTAAATAGAATTCACCACCTATAACCTAAATATTATTTGTTGATTGATTAACCAATGTGAATGTTCAATGTTCTTAATACCATTATGCCAAATTCTTCTCACTTATTTTACCTATGACAGGGGTAAAAAATGTTGGTAACATTTTTCTACATAAAATGCAATTTTTAATGCTATCTTAAAGTCTTAACTCAAAATCAGCACCCTATATATTATACTCATAGAAATATATAAAACACATAACGGAAATTATTTGAAACTTCCTTAGCCAACCTTTTTTTCGCCACATCTTCCATAAGGTTAATAAGAACTTGGCATCGAGAGACAGAACAGACATATATACTTCGTGACTTGTGTATGCACTCTGCATTTCATAAAATGTAAGGGTAGTTAAGGCTTGAGTTATAAGAAACTGAAAGTCGTTTCATGAGATACGCAGCACCCAACGTGATAGCTAGTGAACCGTATTGCCTTTACAGACCTTGGCTATTACCTATCCTGTGGGATAGACGAGTCTCTTCACGATGTTTTCCTTAATTATTAAGACAATGGTTAAATTATGTACATCCAATATACCTATAAGAAAATCCAATTTTTATTTAATTCATTGGTACATGCCAGAGCCGGGGTCCTCTAACAAGAAGTCGCAAGTGTAATCCACTTAACGACACCCGCTTTTACAGGAATAATTTTGTGTCTTCATAACTTTTTCAGACTCAAAGGTACTGTCAAATTTGAAATAAATACAAACGTCAAATCCGTAAGTTACAGACAACCTATAAAAAAATCATTTCGGGTCCGGGTTCGGTGCGGCTTATACTGAATTTTTATCATCATTGATTTTATTTCGTTTTGTCCTGATGATTAAAAAATCGGAAACAGAACGCCGCCGCCGTGTTGTCATTGCCGGATTTATGCAATTATAAAGTTCACGCAGAATCGACTCGGGCTGTTAGTTATCAACGATATTTTAAGCGGAACGGAGGTGTGTGGCGCGGCTATTTTCCTCAATCAGTTTTCTTATAACATTGCTCGTATGTGATATTATCTGAAGTAATAATTTTGATACGGACCGGGCGGGGATGGTAGATATCCCTCTGCAACTGAGCTTTTAAAGTTCCCGTGAGCCTTATTCATTAATCGATCAATAATAACCTTAAAAGTCAAAATGAACAAAATGATTCACAACCTGGATGTCACTCCTAATTATTCTTACATATTCGATTTTGAAAGCGAGTTCATCCACCAAAATTCACGAAAGTGGATGACAGAGAACTGGACAGTAGCCTTCTACTATGTCGGGGTCTACATGGCTTTTATTTTCGGCGGACAGTATTTCATGCAGAACCGACCTAGGTAAGTGAAAAAATATTTTCTTTACTATGAGCAACCCTTGTTTTTGCACTCTTTCCAACCACCTATATCCCCAAGTTTATTATATAATTGTTTGGGTGGAAAATGAAAGCCTGAATTAACTCTCCATACAAAAACATAATATTAATCTGGACAAGTCCCAAAAATTTTGTGTAAATTTCTTATAATATCAAAGAACCTTAGTGTGTATGTTAAAGATAAGTCTTTTACTGAGAACATAATATCATGAGCATGTATTCCCTTGGCCAATAATAAGGACACTAAAAGATCTGAGGGCTGATCAGTATATCACAATACTGGATGATTTTAAGGGGATGATAAATTCTTTATGTAAGAAACAACAAAATTTTTAGAAACTAAAACCTTAGTTTATCTCATGGGCACTGTATAGGACATATAAGTAGCTGTTAGGCTCCCTATGTTTAGTTGAATTGGGGACTAGTTAGATAACCTAAAGAACTATTGAAATAATGTCTGCCTACTTGAAACTATAACTATGGTGGGGTTCCACAAAAAACCCCATTTAATGGTTTTAAAAACTAGTCATAGACTTTCTTTTCCAAGTATTGCTATAACATAGGCAATAATCATAAATCCTTTATACTATGCTGGTATATGCAATGTTTGATTGTTCGTAAACAAGTTTATGATAAACTTTTTTAAGCTCATATTTATGCATATCTCGCATATTGAAATCTTCATCATATTTTATCTTAATAGTTTAATATTGAGTATTGCGTGAGGCATTACAATTGAGTATTTAGTTATCTCTTAACTTTTACAAATATCATCTTGCTACATTAGCTAGTAGACGCATACTTTTAAAACGTACAAGAGTATTTATCATACAAATATTTAAGTAAACAAAGGCAGTAACCAATATCTCTATGTCGCATTCATGATCCCCAAAAATCTGCACAAAACCTTGGGTGAAAATACCTCTTGTACTTATCTCAAATAAAGGAAGAATCATTTTTGAAATTAGCAATGATTTATTTGCCAAAAATTAGTCAATTAAAAATTTTACCCTATCACATATTAACTAATTAAGTAACCAAATTTGGCACATTGAACAGTAAGTTTAAATACCAAACAAGAAATAAGTACAAATGTTAAAAATTGTATAACTATACAACTGTTAGTTTTTTATGTTTTTTATTTTTTTTATAAGGCCATACATCTAAAGATGAAGTCAGCCCATATATTACCTTTATTAAGATAAAAATGGTTTAATTACTATGGTCCCTGTAACATACATATTCAGGTTCAGGTTGGTTTCAGTAATAATAATTACTTATTTGGTATAATATAATGAATTTTAATACATATATGAAATAATTCCAACACTACCTTTACAATACATGTCATATGAAAAAATATAAACAGCTGATTAGTTCATGAACAGTAGATTAGTAAAAGAATTTACCAATTTCAGAGTCTTCTACATATGAAAAGAAAATAACTAACTAGGCAAAATCTTTAATTGCTACAGTCAGAATAACAAATTTTTTATTGTAAATTAATTTATTTTGAGTTCCAGTTAGTGTACTAATGAAAGATATTAGCAATTAACGATGTTTAGCTCTATTACAGTAAACATCAACAAAATGGTAATTAAACCAGTTAATATTTATATTTCGTTTGCCTAATGGAAAAATGAATTAAGTGTGATGTTCAAATTCATGTGTCCAGAAACTTCTTGTGGCTATTTCATACATAGTTCCGCACCAGAAGTTCAACTAATGTCGGTTCCAGTTTATGAAATGTTCCGAAGCGTAACTCCTAAGTTCAAGTTTAAACTCGACTGACGTAATCGGCGAATAACGTGCGTCTATCATACGCTTTTTACGATAATAGATTAGGAATTACCGTCGTTATCTGTAAAGAGAATATCCTTTTACGATTAACGTGAGTTTTAAACTCGTGGCTTACTTATTATAGTGTCCATTTTTGTGGAAACATTAGATTTGAACTTAAAAAGTATAGGATTAAGATGAATAGCGGAAAAACAACTAGTTAATACTTACAATTAATTTGTTTATAAATGTTGACAAGACATATTTTTGTTTACTAGTAACTTTATCATGTCTGTATTTTCACGTCATCAAGTTTTATTAAATACAGATGATGGTGTGGTAGTCTTTACATTTACTGTCTTTTCCCTATCAAAATCTTTATTTACCAGCGTATATTCAGTGCACGCAGAAAATCAGGCATCTGCTGGTTTTACAGTGCTACAATTCTTAATAGATAGGAAATTTACTAAATATGATCTCGTTTTCTGCATTATTATATTACGAGTATGTTAAATTCGATTGTATCAGGTATTCTTGTAAAACGAGTTTTCGCACGGACATTGAGTAAAAATACCTGTGTCCTCCGTCGCCTTATTTCCTCAACTCGCACAGGCTGTTTACAAGGAAAATTTCCGATGTAGGTAGGTACTAAATTGGCAATATTGCTCGCTTGGATCATAACAAAAAGTGCAGCTCTTTAGTAAGTTTACTAACTAATGTATGTATCACTTGTCTTTTTTTCGTTGGTTTCGTAGTGCCCCGATGCTCATAGAGCGGGTAAAAACCAGTTGACTTCAAGGTGTTTCCTAATTTTCCGACCGTTGGGAAACTGTCAGTGGGTAACAATGAATTGAACGAGTCTAGAATCATCTTCGGTAACCCGGTTCTGCACAATTGCCAAATCAAGTTTTTTGTTACTTAGACCGGTTAGCAATCAAGTAATGCGTGAGTTTAGTTGAGCGATCGTTTACATTGAAATATTTTGTGTACTTTGATATTGAAGTGCTAAATCGTTTTCGCAAGTACATTGATCGTTGACTTTTTGTGACCGCATCAAAATAGGATCAATATTTGAAATTTACTTAATGCATTTGAATATCACCAGCCCCAAACAAACTAGTTATGTCTCAAAATATATAGAAGAATGTCTCTGTTACATAATTTTATATTTGCATCACGAATAAAATGTGTATTGATAGCCATTTGTTCGTCCGTGAACTTATGATTACATTAAATTTAGATGCATCAGTTTCTTTAAGAAAAATATAAAATTAATTATTGTCCTTTTGTAAAAAGCTATTTTGTTGATTGATATTAGTTTAACTAGGTCGAATATCAGCCTGGGACAAGTTACTAAAATAATCCTCATCTACCTAAATTTGTATGCCAAATTTGATAATATCTGACCACGGTATTTCGGTATAGATCTTGATACATGATGTAAGTAAACATAGATTTGTTTAGACATTAGGAATATCCGTTGGTTTACTCAGAAAATATAATTTTGTAATCAACGCACTTAACGTTTTAATTATTCAAAAATTTCTGCCATAGTCTTACCTCTAAAGTAACCATAAGTAACCACGATTATTTACGTATAATAATGAAATGTATCTCCACTGAAAGAAAACAACGGTATCATGCCTAACTGACCGTGATTGTATCGTATAACGAGTTAATTAATTTCTTTTTAATGATCGATTAGCCGGTAATTGGTTAAATGGAAACATTAACAACAAAAAATGCTGTCTATTGCTACTGAAATGTCGGATTACATTGTTTTCTTGGCATAATAAACTTAAGTCCATTACACTTGCGTACAGTTTAGAATTATACTGTAAGTAATATTGCTAATTGAATGAAGTGATTACAGTTATAAATGTTAGAAATTGGAATGGGATCTACGTTGATAATATCTTAGCAATTAAAGAGGAAAAAGGCTTAAGTAAATTGAGAGTCATAAGTTCAATAATTTGGGAAGTAAAAATATGGTAATCTATGTAGTGGGAAAACCCATCAATAAAGAGTTCGAAGCATTTGTGATATTTCTGCATGCTCCTCTGGTGTGCTGATTATTGACGTAAATGCTTGTGATCAAGAACTGGTTTTTTGATTCCAACAAAATCGAGCAAACATTCAAGTTTACATACGTCATGAGAGCGTCATCATGTAATTTAGTTTCTCGTAAATATTTTGTGTGATTTTCAAGTAATATTCCGCTATCAACATTGATTAGTATTTATTATAATTATAAAGTATCTGCGTTAATTGATTTCAATAATTAACATCCAACTACCAGTAATTCAGTATGAATCAAGTGTCATTAAGGAAACATTTTTTTCTCAACAATTTTGTATGATATGGTTAGATTGAATCCATATCATTTTTCTAATAACTATTCTAGTTTCTAAAAATGTTACTCTAGGTTCTTCCTCTAATTCGTTCAGTTGACTTTTAACTTTGTCACAAAATATAATTATCATCTGTTTTGCGCAAATACTTAAGTACAACTTAATGCAATAGTAACTTACTGGTCACCTTTTCTACTCTAGTTCCCAGTTATGCAAATTGCCCGTTCGACCATTATTAACAAGTAATCACTATATGATTTCGAAACGGAAGTTTCTTTAATAATAGCCCTTCTAATATGCCACTGGCATCAATTTTATTGTACTATTGCATAATTATACCACACAATATTGTTTATATTGTAGAATGAACTCATAATTGTTTCAAGACATATCGATGAATAATAAAGATATCAAGTTATTCTATATATCATTATTATTGCATGATAAATTCAGGTGAATGTTTATCAACTTTTATTAGGTAATAGTTTCATAAATTCATCATAACTCATGATACAACCAGCCAGTATTCCGTGAAATGTATAAAGGAGTTTGTTTGCAAAGTGACTTCGACCTCAATGGTCACAATGATCTCTTGATTACCCTATCTCAGACTGGTAGCTATTTGTTTTATCTCTATAGTATAAAAAGGATTCCAGGTTATTTTGAGTACTCAGTAATATATTCAGTGTAAAGGGTATTACATATCGTATTGTATTACATTAAAAACATCAAACACAGTATATTGAAATGTATAAAATACGTGTCTATCTGAAATGGTAAACATTTAACTGTCTTTAATACAGACTGTAGCATTGTGAATGTCAACATTTTGATATTGAGTTACTTTATTGTTTTCCGTGTAAGTTTAGTATTCAAATGGATTATGAAACAAATACCATGCATGCTACTGTTCCCATGCCCGACGAGGGTACTTAGAGTTCGGGAATGATTCTTTTATATAAAAACAATTTTTAGTAATTTATGCAGTCTTTAAGCCAAAAATATACGTATAATCAGTTACTTAACGTGAAAGTTTTTGTAGTATACTTCGTTGACTTTGAGATAAGGTATACTTTAACGGACATACACCATGCCTATGTTTTATTGTTACTTACGAAATAAATCCCCCTAAAATAGATCTCCTCTGAAAATATCCTTCGTATCTTGCAATGCCTGCTCCTATATACATAATCTACTATATAAAAATTTTCTCTGTTTAGATTCGAGTTGAGGCGAACCCTGATGATATGGAACACCTGCCTCGCCGCCTTCAGCATAATGGGCGCGTGCCGGACTCTGCCAGAGTTCATCCACGTGCTCAGGAATCACGGGATCTACCACTCCGTCTGTGTGCCAAGGTAGGCTATAGAGATAAGACATTTTATTGCACATACAAATCATTATGGTATATAGGATATTCACATCCCTTAATCTTTTTCGGGATCGTCGGAATTTCAAAGATTGAATGTCGTAGTAAAACATAGAAATCGTGATGGCGTTTATATAGAATATAGGTGAAAATCTATACATGCTAGTATGAAAGACAACGGCCCCAGAATAGTACAGTACAGCATTGGTTCGTTTTTGTGTTTTGGTATGGTTTGTGATGACTGAGGAGAGATTTTGTACCTAAACCAACTGAACTATATCCTTCAATACACAGGCAGAAGTTTGTATGTTTGTATCTTTTCAAGATACTGGTAATTCATAACAGCGGCGTTTTCGTTTATGTTTCTTACAGAATATGTACATGAATAACGGGAACTGATTTTCATCGCCATTGTATTGCGTTGTTTGAAATATTTACTCGACGTATGTATTGTGTGATAGAGCTGTATTGAGGTTTCATGCTATGAAATTCTTCTATTTGATTTGAATTCCGATGCAACTTCAACGAGAGTGTTTTTAAACTTAAAGATAATACTGTCTCTACATGCAAGTATAGCTAATCGTTTTATTTTATTGATATCAATAAGAATACGATAAACCCGATATCGTAGGTTATCTTTCGACCAGTTACTTTCCTCTTTTCTGATAACGCTTTTTGTCACGTTTGCGTTGTTCAAGAAATTCGTTTAACACACGTTTTCATTACTTCTATTATAAGAAATGTCTTCCGTAAGGCAATAAGTTGTCCATAGATTAAGAATGCTTTGTTGTTTTATCTTTACAACCTTCTACCTGATAAAAACAGTATATGAGATTTATAAGTACTTAAATATCTGATTTTTCTCGTGTTTTATGTGTTCAGTTTGATATCAGTTAGTTCAATACATGAAGGAAATAGTTGTTTAATTAAATCCGATTACGATTAACTAATTTTTTTTCGGGCAAAACAAACTGATACATAATAAAAATATAAAGCAGCCGTGCAGTAGGGAAATTTCACTTAACTTTTAAAGATCGATAGAGCTAACTATACTTATTAGTTATAGTCGGTATTATAAGCATTTTAAGTTACAATAGGCTATTTGACTGATTTTGAAAAATTGTTTAAAATTATTCGTTGGTATATGATTAATACACCACATTTATATTTCTGCAAATTTTGCAGTATTTTCCGTAAAATATTGAGTTAAAATTTAAATTACTATATTCGCGCGAAAAACGCTGTTTCTGTAATGGCGGACGCCATATGATCTGCGTGACGTCACAGGCAAGTAAACACAAAGATCAAGTACGACAAACAAAAATAATAGCTAGTTTGCGGATTCACATAGTGTGTAATAAGGCGTATCAGAGAATTCCATATGTTTAAGCAACATTCAGTAATTAATTTAAATATACTTTGTGTACTTGACCATGTTATTATTCTTGCATGTGCACTATTTGAAGGGGATTAATAAACATAACCTATATATTTTGTAAAACAGCGACGGAAATTAATATAAAAAGTAGCTTTATAAATAAATACTTAAATGCTTACATACCATCTTTTATATTTTTGAGCTCTGCAGCATAATAATCAGAGTTATTTTTAAAGAAAAGTGCAACCATAAATGCGTCATCTTAGGTAGATTTCTATTGTCGACTTGTACAAAATTCTTGTCCATTTTGACAGCAAATACTATTGTTTATATCACTGGTTAATAGTGTCCTGCGGAATTCTTGTAAAAATAGTACAAGAAACGATGGAAAAACGATAAAATCACACTAAGTGCATAACAATAAACAATGTTTACTTGCCTGTGACGTCACGCGAGGCGTAGCCAATCACAGAGCGTTCTTGTGAAGGAAGAAATTCAAAAAATTATATGAATTTATTATGTTTATTTTGCAAAATCAATAAATATTTTCGGATAAAATAGAGCTAAATATGGTTTTTTATATTATTACCTAATAGGATGACCACATTTAGTAACATATTTTTAATAGTGTCAAATAGCCTATTAATTAAAAGTACATGTAAGTAGATCGATTGATACTACTTATTTGTACAGCCATTCTTGTCACTGTTATTGTCGTTATTATAAGCATTTTAAGTTACGATTAAGTAAAAGTACATGTAAGTAGCATAAACTGGTATAAGTTATCTCTCCTATCACGTCAGTTATTGATTATATTATTGTTTATCGGTCTCCACAGTGTACGCAGATGATTGTACGTGGATTGAACTGGTTTTCTTACGTGCATAGTTGTCATTCGTATTGAAATTATTCTTAACCAATCCACGTGTAACAATAATGTATGTATCAGTATCTGAAGTGTCTAGAGATTAGATTCAGTGAAATATTTCATTACTAATATTGTATATTGTGTAATGTCGGATTTTAAAAAATATTGAGATGAGTTAAAAATTTTAGTTTTTTGAGACCCCTTTGACGTCAGTCAGTATTTATGACATTTTAGTGATGTACTTTAAAAATTAAGAAAAAAATGGTAATCACTAACGTCATAAATTTTAGTTTTTATGCCTAAGTTAAATAAGTAAATAAGTTGTTTTATAATTGAATATTTTGCACATACGTAAATACATATTTGCAAAAGTAAACAAAGTGTTTATTTGAATGACATATATGCATTTCACTGATATAAGTAATCAAATTTATTATTAGATATCATTCGTGTCTTTAATACGTTTAAATGCTTAATGAGCTCATGGCCTTAATCCCAGATAAAGGGGCGTCTAGATCATTGAGATTAGAAGGTTTTATGGACACTCTCAGTACTATTTAGGACATTGCTAATAGGGGCCCAAGTCCAACAATGTATTTTTGCAAAATCTTAGTTTTATCTCACTTCAGTAACGGTGTGAAGCTGTTAGTGGAATTGCAAAAGAGACATTTTTGAGACTTTTGCAGTTAAGAATGGTAAACTTTTGTTAATTCACTTCCAACTCCGCACTATTACTGGAAGGATATTGACCTACGATTGTGATAAAATGCATTATACTCGGGGCCCCAAGTTGCTAGTATAACGTTCATATCCCCGGTAAAGGATTGGATATATCGGGATACGACCACGAACAATAAGTAAGAACAATATTACGTAAAGTAAGTTGAAACAATTTTATTCATTCTATGCTGGCAGTTCAAGTTCATGATTACCTTTGCGTCTTGACAGATCTTTGGCAAGGCTCATGTTTTATTAAACATTATCTAGTATAATGCTGGTAGTGACATTGGCCGACCTTCCAGTCTAGAATAGCGGTATGCCCAAACAAGTCAATTAAGTGAACCTAATTTAGAACAATGCTAATGCCAACCGTATCTCTAAATATTTATGAATCGACTAAGAGTTTGGGAAAGTGGGTCAGTGTAGTACAGTTTTGTGTGTAAATGTATATAATGTATATGTATTCGCATATGTTACATAAATGATAGATCTAAATTATGTAAAATTTAAGATACTATGGTTGTGTGTGGTCTATGTTGGTGAGATACTGTGAGAATAATTAAGTCGCTATCATATTTTAGAAAGCAAGACTGACTTTGTACACTTTACGACTTAATCTTTTCGGAGATATTAGATAACTAACAGCACGCAGTAAATGATATAATATAGAATAAAATAATATGGTCGTAACACATTGATACAATTTTCTTTTATTCTTTTATTTGTTAATAAAATATATTGAATACAGCACGCAGTAAGTGATATATTTAAAATAAAATAATATGATCGTAACACATTTATTATAGTTATTTGTTAATAAAATATATTGATTTTCTGTATTATACGTAGATAGATAACTTTTTTTTGTACCTCGTATGTTACTTTAGAAACGAAGCTTTTTACATTAACTTTTAAATTGAAATGTGAGCGTTAGCAAGTCCTTACTAAGGTTTCTTTTTCAACTCATTTTCGCATATACACAATAATTCCTTAACAATATTGACATTACCTTTTTTATTGCGTTTTTATATTACGTTTAAGAACGTACTCGTCGAGAACAAACAGAAACTCGTATCGAGTGTGCAAACATCACAATACATAATGATGAATAAATCACTGTTTAAATATTGGCCGCACATTTTATCGAGTTCACAGTATTTGCAGAGTAGACCTCACGTGTCATCCTAAATATAGTAGACCTCATTTTATTGGGCATAATGAACGGAATTGGTTTAATAATCGATTTTATAATGCATAAGCTACACTGCGATTAAGGGCTTAGAATAAATCTGAGTAGTTTACGTTTGTTTCATAAATTAATGGTGTGTATATGAGCTGATAATTTCCGTAGTAGTAAAGCCTGTTTGTTAATCTTGTCGAAAATACATGAGCATGGCTTCAAAAGGAGGAAAAAAGTAATTTCAATAACATCAACCTCATAAATCTGCGGTATCGAACCTTCTTAAATGTTCTTACCTTAATTTTTATCTGTCCAAAGGTTCAAGGTGATTAAAGGCATTTTTTAATTCAAGGCCATGCAAACAAAATTGTTAACAGGTAAATGACTTGGAAAACCAATCAGGTTGTGTATTTTCAAAATTATGCAGACAAATGCAATTTACAAGTGACGAGATTTAACAAATACTTTAATTAGAGGTACATGTGTACCGAAAGCAAAGGTTTTTTTTAAACCGATTGAGTCAAACAATGATAAAATTAAGATGCATGTTAATCGAGGCAAGGAAATAAAAAATACGAGTATCTAAATATAGATTGTTTAAAAACGTACATGTTTTGCTAGTTTATATAGTAAATTTTAGATTTACATATATATCGGATGAAATATAATTAAAGATTTGTATTGAATCGTCTTCTATTTTAATTATTTTTTTTTTAGAAAGAAAACTAAATAACCGTCATTTCCAGTTAAATAACGTTGTTGTCTTTTAAACGAGATCTGACCCGATAGCAGTGTCACTGTAATAATAGTTCTCCGTAAAGTGAGGTCTAGGGCACATATTATTTGAAATTATTATAATTGCATTGCACGTATTAAATGCAGCCAAGGAAGAAAATTCACTCTATTATTCAAGACCTCTTTGACCCGGATTAGCGATACCTGTTAAAGCAATTATACTATGTTATCATATCAATAACTTTTATCGGGGCATTTAAACGGTTTTCGGTCTTCATAACAAGCATACTGATAATTCAATAAAGCCCCACTGTCAATTAAATGGATTATTTGGTTTTTGACATATAATTACTTGATAAGGTTATGAATTGGTGAAGTCTGGATGTTATCTGGAAATAAACACCTTGTAATGTACCTACTGGGAAACATGATGATAATTAATTCAACTGGCATCGGAAGAACATGCTCTTATCATTACTAATGATTATAATGATAAATGGATGGCAACCGTAATATTTATGTACTGAGAGAGAATGTATTTAGATAAAAGTAGGTATGCTAGATAACGTGATATAGTTATTGTTCATTCTGTATAAGTAAGAATTTCAGATAAAATAAAATTTGATATACTAGAATAAGAACGAAATACTTAATTAGTTAGTAGTTAATGTACTATCTAAAATAAATTATACATTAACATAACTAACGTGAATATTTACATGTATCCAATTTTCAGAGATACCTTTGTTTAGAGTAAGTCGAGTTTCGTATTTAAACTCATAACTTCACATTTTTATCTACGTTGTAAAAAGTGATATCGTAACATAAACAATAATTAATAATAAAATCTACAGTACCTACACTGATATGAGTAAAACAATTATGATTAGCATAAAAATTGCGTTTACCAGTACATGTTAGGTCAATTGACAATCGTACTATAAAAATTCAAACAATAGAATTATTATAATAGTTCGAACATTATATCGACTACTTGTAAGTAGTAAATTATATATAGCTTTACTCAATCTACTATTATGTGTTTAAATGCAATAATAGTCTATTAGTATTATGTTACTTTAGTAATTTTAGTTTTTTTTTTTATAAAACAACAGATATTTTCCTCATTTATTTAAACTAGAGAAAAACAGCTTAACTATACCTCTGTGGACTGTAAATAAAGTATTTATTGAGACAATTGAAGAAATATCACATTTATGACTTATTTTATCACTTTATCGCAACCGTCAGACGTTATCGTAGATCGATTGTTGATAACGTCTCGAACAAACTCTATTCCGAGAACTGCGGTGAAAACTACTAGTTATGATACTACAAAACTTGTGTTCCTGCATGCTTTCTAGTTGACGTTCTTCATGTTGTAGGAAAAGAGGGTACAAACGATGTATTGGGCGATGGGCTAGCAATATATTTGCAAATATAGCCCATGTTCCATATGTAATGACAACCGTAATATAAGCAAAATAAGTATACCATAAGGGCCCAAGCAGACATTAAATAGCTGACGTTTCTTTAAGGTGCTGTCATTATTGTTTCTTCTAGGTTCTATTGTATCTATCTATAGGGATTGAATAAAGTGCGTTATTACAGGAAAATAATTAAAAGCTCATCAAAAATATTGGAATGTACACCAAAATATAGCTAAACCTACACCAAAGGTTAGGTTTGGGTTGGCACTGTATTATTTTGGTGTACAATCCAGTATTATTGGTGTGCACTTTCGTATTATTAGATAATCCTTTAAATACTGCCCATTATTATAAGCGTTATTCAAAATTTGTACAGAATATATGTGATGCGACGGATCGAACATTGCTCTGTTATGTCATGTAGTGGTTATGTCATAAAATGCGGACTCCACAAACGTACGC
Organism: Leucoptera coffeella; assembly: GCA_030578115.1. Classification (NCBI taxonomy): domain Eukaryota; kingdom Metazoa; phylum Arthropoda; class Insecta; order Lepidoptera; family Lyonetiidae; genus Leucoptera; species Leucoptera coffeella. The sequence continues at coordinate 276,518 of JAMBLF010000083.1, forward strand.
CCACGGCCGCCATTCAGAAAAGTTGGCTCGGGATTCGAGCTTTTCATGAAAGCGTTTACGGAGAGAACTGCGTCGGAGAATAGTGAATGATGTTGCCTATATAGTGGTGTGTATAAGTACTATATGTGTGTAGGGATACGTTAGAAGTTCGTACAGCGGTTATAATATTAAATAAGGTGGTGATTAGAACGTTAAACAAAATACGTAGGTCTATAAGAAATGAAATACTTAGGTACCTCATAACGCATATTGAGACATAGCAACATATAAAGATCTAAAATGGCATTTGTTTTCTTTATCTTAATATTAAACTGTTAATAAATTGATCAATGGTTGTATGTTATTCTATTGTTAAACTTGGCTTTTCGTTACAACAAGCCTTTATTCGAAAGAGATGCAATGTCAGCAATGACCACCCCTCCCTTCCCGTGGCATGGCACTCGGTCACGTTCCTTTGCCTCAAGCAGCGAGAAAACTAAACAGGTCACTGTAAAAGACTAGTACGAAATATAGGACTCAATGTTGACTCTAAGGAGTTATAGTAAATATATAGAATGTAGCTATCTAAAGTTGCTACTTTCGGTCAGTAGTAAAGTTAATTTTCTATAGTATTAAATAACAATTTATTTTACATTTCATGTTAATATTTCAGGTTAAAAAGAGTTCAACAACTATCGCGTTGGACTGATAAAAAAGCTAAAATAAATAATATATAATAAGAGCACATCCGAATTAGTTCGTCTTATCATACCACAAGTCAAAGAATTAATTATCATAATTAATTATGAGAATATGCTATAATAGAATTGAAAATACGGAATATTTATTAATTAAATTCGTTTTATCATGCTTACTTTTGAAAATAATAAATTTTATTGTGAATCATACGGATATTGATTACATGACAATGAAAAAATTATCTATTTATGTTTGTGGAAAGAAAGATATTGAATTACACAAGACAATTATAATTAGTTTTATCAACTGTTCTTTTCCAGGTTAAACGTCGTATTTTTAAGTACATAAGCATAATATTAGTCATATTTTATCACTCCATATTAAAACTGTTCTTTTACAGATAGATTATACGTAATAATTTAAGTATAGACGTTTATTATGAATCATAGATTATTCCAGTAACACTCAATAAGTAGATAAATGTCACTGAAGTGTCTTGAAGTATGTTTGAAGTGTTGTGAATTTTCTTCCGCTATGTTCTGTTCACTACGTATTAGTTAGTATAACCTAGTTCCCTTGCATTCATTGTTCTGTAACATCTCATACGTAACTCATCTTTAACCTACATACTTCGAAATAATTTATATGCATACGTAGGAAATTAATTGTTTATTTACGTTAAAAACTAATTATTTATTTTTTTCTATTCATTAATTAGATATTGTAGAAATTGTATATTGCTATAAGGCATATGACTGCCAGATAGATGTTGTAATGAAAAAGGGTCACTTTAGAAGTACCCATAACCGCCGAGTGTGTATAAAGCGAAAGTGGTTTGTCAGGATCGGGACAAATGGGTATCCGTGATCCCTGTCTACTCCTAAAAACGGGCGTGATGTGTATATATTTTGCAGTACTGTAGGAAGAAAAAACTGAGTCTTACAATATTTTATGTACATTAAACATCGGTGTTTCTACGCAATCTTTAGTCAAAATCAATTATAAACAATGTTTGTATCAGCGTTAAATTAACAACGCTATTTATGCCATATCAAACACAATCTCATAGCATGGTACGACATAAACATTTAGTAAGTAACCCATAAAGTAATGGTAATAGCTAATTACTGACCAGAAACACGTGAACACAATACTTGTGTTTTTTCCTTATTTATTAAAATAATAGTGGTTGTAATAATAACCCTATTTAACGTTTGAGCAGTGATCTAAAAAGATAGTTACGTAAATGTAAGAGATGATTGTAGTTATCTTCTTGATGCTCTGTCTGTCTAAAAAGTGTAACTATTATCTGTTCTTTGCAGGAAAAATGCACATGTATTGATAACGTAAAGATATTGAAATAAAATGAATCTTTTTTTTAGTTTGATACGCTTTCATTACAGAATATCATATTTTATGTAAGGTTAAACGTAAATAGATATAATCGACCATATCTGGATATTATTTATTAAAAATGAAGAGCAAATAAAGCAATATGTTATGGACCTATTCCCGGGGTTGGAGCCAAAATATCGATCTCAGATTTTGGGCCCAGACATCTCCGGAAGGTCGCGGGCAAAGTCGACCTCTTTTCAGATACAAAGCTTGTGCCTGCACAAAGAAAGTGCTTTTTCAAGGTCACATGCTCTGTTCCTTTCTTTTGCTACTGCGAAAACAAAGTTTAGGAGATGTTGAGTGCTCACGTATGAAGCCAGATTGAGACTAGTATAAATAGGTTTGATATTGGTTACAACTGGTAATATCATATATCACTTAAACTGATTTGATAGACGGGATGCTAGTTAAAGTTGTTCAGTTCTACAAATCAAGGTTTTAGGTCACTGGGGGCATAATTTTGACTGAATATAAGGCATACATATCAGTAGATAGTTACTGACGTTTCCCCTCGTCTATTCCGTATTCACATTTAAACCCCGAAAACGTTTTATTATGCTTCACCCCATGGTTGACAATGTTATGAAGTGATTATTCAATTAACTAACCCGAACCGAAGGATGTAATATTTAATTTAACAAATGTGCCCAATTAATGCTGCTGTTTTTCAACATTCATTAGTTTTTATTGTTTTGCGAATTAAGTTTTTTGTCCAATGGCTGTCAAGAGGATATTTTTAAACAAAAAACGTGTATATTCAGTTAATTTTAGCTCGCGTTCATACTATTCTTTAACCAATTATGGCTTAGAATTTCAACGAATAGTATTCAGCAAACAGTTTTAGTCTTTGTTTTTAGCATAAGGGTATATTACAATGCCAAAATGTCCGAAGGCCTTATATACTACATTCATTCTATTCCGTCCACAATAGGTTTCATTCATTAAACTGTACATGGATTCGCTTGAGCCCGTCATTTGTCTTACGTATAAAACAGAAAGTTAGTTAAAATAGAAAGTGTCTGAACTTAACTAGGCCGCATAAAAAGAATAAGATACCTACGTCTTTAGTAAAAAAATACGTATGATTATGTTACAATTAGATTAAACCATAATATTCTAAGCAAGGAAGACGAAGATAAAGCATAGCTTACATAAAATATAACTTGAACATCTACATTCCTTTTCCAAAGAATTTACATAAATCCGTGAATCTTACAATACGGCAATTAAGACGGGCGTGAAGTTGCTGAGTTGAGCAAGTTGCATCAGAACGGAAAAAGTTGACGGTTAACCAGCACAAGAGCATACCTAACCTAGAGGCAGTCGGTCACTTGGTTAGAAAGTGGTCAGGTGTTGCATCATGCGAAATGAGCGTGTTGACGCCGCGGCCTGCCTCGCATACAAACAAACCGACTCCGATGGTCCCACCAACCTTTTTTCATTTTTGGAGTTACGTCACTTTTGTGCCAACGCTCGAATGGTTTGAGTTGCTTCGCAGATGATACTTGACCACAATGCAGTGAGAGGCACTCGATATTGTTATCTGTGAATGTGTTTTGGATTGAATTTTAATAAGGAGTAGAATGGCAAATGGTCGAACACTGCATAATGTTATTATGACGGCTATGATGTGGCATGATATGAATTGTTAGGCTCTGCTTTTAATTAATGAACGTGAACAATACATTGTTTTGATATTACTTAAGTATTATATTATTAATCGACAAATACTGTATAATCCAATCAAACGACCCATTGTTGCTAACGAGAGTTGCTTTTGAACTTACCTTATTACTTTTGATGATAGAATATAATTACGTAGAATATATCTCTATCACTTTTCGCAAAACTCAGTGTGTAACTGTACCCTAAGTGGTACTTAGCGTTTGTATTGCACCTTTGATCACGTAATCCCTTTGGTAATACGATTTGGTTAGAAGCCTGTTCGAATGTAGACAGGCCGCGTGTGTGTTTCCACAGCCCAAGGGTTCTCGAATCTTCTAAATGGACCGGTAATTATTCCGTTTACTTCGCAGTCTCGAACATAGTTCTCATTGCATAAATGTAACGAGGTAAATATTAGGTTTTAGGTATTGACTGATCGTTACACTCGTTGGGTTGAGTTTCTAGGTCAATGCTTGCTTTCATTCCTATATGGAGCATCCCATATGTTTTCGGGGTATATGTGTATGTGGTTTGTATTGTTTGCCTTTAAAATGGTTACAGCTGAGTTTGAAGGTATGATGATATGATAATTTAAAAGCTGTTGCCCAATAAAAAGTTTGATTCAAACAACATATCATCATCCTCTAAAACTAGAGAGATGTCGATAGCATAGAAAGATATTTTTTCTTTAAAAAAATATCAACCTTCGCTAGCTCGCATGCCTATGATATCATGACTAACACAGCATTTAATATTTAATGCTCTAACACATACTTGACGTGATTAAAGTTGATTCATCGAAATTGATCGGAAGTCAACGGAGGCGATCGATCGCGTATTTATAAACTATTTGAACTGAAGTAATGGACGATTGAAGCTCATTTTTAATATCTTAATTTATTCTATGTTTCTAAGCACATGAGACTTGATGTTTGTCGTTTTTTTTCTCGGGTATGTTGTATTTATTCAGGTACAAAACTCGTGCGCGGTGTTTGGCATTGCCGTGTATTTAACATCTAATGGCGATTGACGAATCCATAGTTTATTTACTAATTGAATTTCGAAATAGGTGCTTTGCGTTTGACCTTTAATTTTAACTGCGATATTAATTTGACTTTATTATGACCCGTAAATACGTTTCGTATTTTGTCGTAAATATTAGATTTTATTCGTGCTTCGACGAAATCGAGCATGTCAAGAAAAACTACCTTCCTCATGTATCCAACTATATTGAAAGCAACCATATGCTAAGATGGGCCTTTGCATACTGCATACCGAAACACCTAGTAGAAATATTATAGATTTAGACATATATTTCAGTGTCTGAGTACATTAAGCAATCCATGTAACGTTCTTATGATATATAGGTAGTTTAAACTCTTAGAGCTAAGTGTGTTTTTTCCAGCGGATGTATTATCAACAAAAGTTGATGTGTAACAACCACTTATAACTAGGATCCGCTAATTCATTGACAAACACGGTCATATATTATGCTGTTGAACTTCGTCCTACTACAGATTCCCCTACTATAACATTAGCACTTGCAATAGAACCACTTAAAACTAAATAAATGAATAGAACTACGATTCAATTTCGTCGTTATGTAATGTTGAATATGTCATGAATGACGATAGAGCTCCTTAAAGTGAAGAAAAACGAATAATGTCTGACGTTATTAGATCATTAGTGACATGGTATTCGTGTTGCGTGGGCACATGATACTAAGACGCATTTGATTAGGTGAATAGGAGATCCTTAAGCAATGCTTAGTACTCGTATTTCATTACTATATATCATGCACTTTTTGCGAAGTATGAGCGAAGAGAATCTAAACAATAGTAGTATCTGGTTAAACCCTTTACCTCAGAATACCAGATTAAAGAGTCAATAATTTTGGTGGTTGCCAGTGAGGGAAAACCGATTTGTAATATTAAAGGTGTACTAATGACGATGGTTTCATTGACAGTCATAAAATTATTTTTTAACGCTATATTATTGTCAGGTATTATCATTACAATATTCAATTCATGTGTTTAGTTGGACAGGAAATAGCTGGTATTCGAAAAACCTAGTAATTCACACGAGTAAAATAACAATAGTTATGATTCGTTTCCTCCATTGTCATTTTAGTATTTACGTTTAGTATTAGTTAAATACGTTTAATATAAAATAATATGCGCTATAGGTATATTTCTATGATAGGTAGTAACTATTTCTTACATGCTGCGTCACATACTTATCTCCCGCGTGCAGTATGCACATTTCGACGTTATCTGAGAAATCACGCGACGTAAACAATCATGGCTAATGCGCCTGATGACACAGTTCCTTTCTGCGATGGAAACGTCCTTCAGAACACATTCGTTTCTGAGAAATCATGTATTTAGCCTTAATGCGCACCTCTGATTGGCTTTAAGTAGGTACCTCGGACACTTGAATTTTGTTTACTGTCTTCATTCAATCATAAACAAAATATAATTGTTTCTGTTTGATTTTACGAGTAATAATAGGTGCAGGTTGTTGTTCGTTAATGTTGATACATTCTTTTAGTTATTTTGATTCACTTTTTTACACATGTAGAAGTGCGGAAATGCATCTATTCATATTTATAAACTCTATTTTTGTCACTTCTATCGCTATCTAATGACGAGGTCTTAACCCTGGGATCATAACCGAGATAAATGTCACAAATATGACCCCAGACTATATCTAAGCTACATATTTATAACCACTGAGAATTTTACGAAATATTTTTCTCTCTTTTAGCTTCATCGAGCAAGACAAAGTGTCGGGCTTTTGGACTTGGATGTTCGTGCTATCCAAGCTACCGGAGCTAGGTGACACGGTGTTCATAGTGCTCCGCAAGAAGCCGCTGATGTTCCTCCACTGGTACCACCACATCACGGTGCTGCTCTACTCCTGGTTCAGCTTCACTGAGTACACCGCGTCGGCGCGCTGGTTCGTCGTCATGAACTACTGTGTGCACAGGTGAGGATAATGACTATTCGGGCTTTCGAACTACATCTAGAGGGATGTATTATGTCTGATATATTTGTCTTTTTGTTATCTTGTAAATGGCTGATTAGAAGAGTAGTTAGTTGTGTAGTGTGATATGATTTAATAAATGCCTGCTAATTTATACATTTCGTAATAGGTTCTTTTGTTTTTTTATTTAAAAAGAACTGCTCAGTTATTCAGCTGAAAAAATCTGTTTCTACTAAGTCATATAAAGGTCCCTAAATACACAAGATGGAGGAAAAACTTGGTGTTAAAATATAAAAAAATGTATCATCAAATATTATCAATATTGAATAACGTGACCAGAAACGAGATTTCACACGTGATTTATCAACAAATATCTACGTAGGCTGTGTATTTTTATCTTGCGCACGCGTTGAGATGAATGGAAAATACACGTAAATTCGAGTTACTAGAAAAACTGTATAGTTTATTTTCCAATTGACAGTCCAAGGCCACCAAAACTTTTCGCAATATTTTATGTTCTTTACAAGTACTAAACAATGTATATGTTTCTATTCCAGCGTGATGTACACGTACTACGCCCTGGTGAGCATGAGCTACTACCCGCCCAAGTTCCTCGCGATGACCATCACGTTCCTGCAGCTGACGCAGATGGTGGTCGGGTGCTTCGTGAACATCTGGGCGCACCAGTACCTGGCCGCGGCGCCGCCCCACTCCTGCCACATCTCGCAGTTCAACATCAAGCTCTCCATGGCCATGTACTTCTCGTACTTCATGCTGTTCGCGCGCTTCTTCTACAAGGCGTACCTGTCCAAGTCGCGCGGCAAGAAGGCCAAGGTCGAGCCCTCGAACGGCAACGGCGCCGCCAACAACACCGCCCTCACCGCCAACGGCGACGTCCGCAGGCGGCACTAGTAACGATACACAATAGACGTAACTCGAGACACAAATCCACAAAGTTGTATACTTAATTTCTAGGGTTATCGCTTAAATGGTGTTGTAATTTATATGGTGTACGCAACACGCCCTGCTCCGAGCGCGCAGGCCGTGTTGCTATATTATCGTGCAGCTTTGTCGCCGCGAGTTGTACGTGTTTCTGTGATGGAGCTGACCGCAGCCTCTCGGTACGTCCTTGTTATTTTATTATTTATTGTCCAACTGATTTGAGCAGGTAGCTAGTGGAACCCTCGCCGCGCCCGGAGGTTGCTTGTAGCGGCTTGTGCGTCGCTCGTCTTAGTTGTAATTAGACTGTTGCTTGTGAAACAAGCTGTTAGCGTAAACGGTTCTAGGAAGCCGACCATAGTGTTTCTCGAAATTCACCGTTGTGTATGTCCTGCGCCATTGTTCGCGCCGGCTGGGATTGGCGCATTGGCAAGTGCGCGTTCCATGTAAGATTATTTGAATTAGGTTAAAGAGATGGCTCTGCGAGGACATGGCTTAGGCCGAGTCAGGATTTCTAGTTGGTAAATTAGTCGTGTGATTCTCGCGTACAAAGTTACAATGACAAACATATTTTACCATTAGCTCGTAACGTGAAATGAAAGGCAGTCTAGATGTTCTTATAGTAAATGTAATGTTGAATTTACCTCGGTATAGCTGTAGTGTAGCAATTACAATTGTGGTTTGGGTCAATTTTTGTCTCGTTACCGAGTCAATGTTAATCGAAACATAGGCTATTTTCAGGTACGCTTTTTAGTCATGGAAATTAAATTAACTTTTAATAGGTTTTGGATTTGAACGAATCATTGGATCCTCGCGTCACTTGATGGCTTCAACGGATTGAATTTATCTCGACTCAGATTTACAGGATTTTTAACGAATATAACCCTAGTCATACCTTTGAATTTATTGGAATATTACATATGTGTAATATCAATATGCCAAGGGTAAACAGTGACGCTGTTGAAGTAATTAAGTGACTAGAGGGATCTTTGATTCCTTTTACATGTAGAGAATATTTCGATTTTGGAAATGTTAATCTAGTATTGTAAATTTAGAATCCGTCGTTTGCCAAATGGTATCGTTAATCATGTATAATAACCCAATCAGGTTTAATTTGATTGTAATTTGAGTGCTGTTCGCCTACCGAATTCATTTTAGTCTTATTCATTTGGAGTATCGGAGTAGTTAACGAAAGAAGAAAATACAGGACAAAATAACGGTATATTTATTGCATTTATAAAGTGTCGTGTATACATAATATGTAATCATTAGTACATTGTTTTTGTGTATTGATGTATTTATATTGTTGTACATAAATATTTTTATACAAATTATGTATCGATTATTTGATTATTGTTATTACTATTGTTGTGTAACTACTTACTCTTTATACTTATAGAAACCTTTGGTTACCAGTTTTGATAAGTTTTTACTGTTTTATTTTTGTATCATATGATCCGTTTATGATTTTTATGCATTTATTGCAATTTAATTTTATATTTGTTAAAGGAATTTCTTAATAAAGCAATTCGCTTATCAATATATGATTTATGGATATATTTTTGGATCCCAAATACAAAGGTTTCGATAATGCAATAATGTACGTTACAAAGTAATAAGAAATGTTTGAAGTTGTTATTCGATTACATCAATTTGTATTTTACGGGCAAATAAAACATTATAGGAATATTTTTATGCATTTTATTTATATCTCACAAGGAAACACCTTTTACGAACACACCGTTGCTATGTATGCAACAGTCAAGTAGAAGAATTTAATCATTTTGTTCAATCTTTTAAACAATTCCTTGAGAACTGGTAGTTTTGGCTTGATAGAATCGTTTCTTTCAAGTGACGCTGTCTTGTTAAAATACGTGTACATGTAATATGACATGTCAGTATCGAGGGCATGAACTGTATGGAATTCCCCGTTGGGTATAGAAAGAGTGTCATGCTGGTTCAACAGTCGAGATTGTCCTGAATTTGAAAAGTTCGGTTCGAAACCAACTTTCCCTTTTAAAACCGTTAAAGAAACGTTCACAAGATCCTGAGGCATGTAGCTTTCTAAAGAATATCCTGCAACAATTTATTGAAATAAATTTTATTTACTAATACATACATACATACACATCACGCCTGATTTCCTGTAGAGGGGTAGGCTGAGATCACGGATCCCCATTTGTCCCGATCCTGACAGAACACTTTCGCTTCATTGACATTCATACATCTTCTCAAACACTCTCGGCGGTTATAGGTACACCTAACGTCACCTTTTTCAATATAGCGTCTATCTGACTATTATATGTCTTATTAGGCCGGCCCCTACGTAACCGCCCTTCCACTTCACTCGTATATATTCCTTTTGTCAATCTGCTATCATTCATCCGCATAACTTGTCCAAACCATCGAGGCATGCTCTTTTCAATCTTAGTCACTATATCTTCTTTCAAACCGCAACCTTCCCTTATTACACAATTTTTTATTCTATCAATGACCGCATTTCGACTATAATACGTATTATTCTTAAGAATCGGCAATCGTTTACTCGGTGACATGGAACACAATTTGCATGTTAATACTGATCATCTGGCTCTCAACTACTTCGCAATTCCAGAGATGGACCCCTTAAGTTTGGGAATTCCCATCGTAGAACTCACAAAAGGACTATATTAAAAACAGTTCTTTTCTGAATAAATAATACGCTCTGTGCATAATAATCAGCACGGAAAGTGGGACCTCATGAAGCAAACGGGACAGAATTGAAACACGAAATTTTAAAATAAAATAATACAACATTTTCCTACGATGTTATGTGTTCCTAGAACTAGCAATTAGCGATTCCATATTTATTTCTATAGGTTCGATGATAAGTTTCTATTTAAATTCAAGTCGGTGTTAAAAATTATAAGTTCATGGTAGAAAATACATTAGCTGATTCCGATCCTTGTCATCTCCTTAAAGCTAAAAAGCTAAAAAGCTTTTGACCACTATACTCATCGTACTATTGTTATTTTACCTGGAAAATCAGCTATGAATCGCACATCACTATACTCGTTCCAAGCGTGAACGTCATCTCTAATTTCATCCAAAGTTTGACGCCAGTTATCCGTATCTTTTATCAGTGGTATCAACCAAGGGGTATCTTCAAACGGAGACCAGGGCGCTCGAAGTATATCCACTTTATGATCAAACATTCTTTGCTGGAATCTACTGTTTAAAGAGCACCATACATCAACGTAAACGGAAATATTTCGTTCACTTTTCATGTCATTTTGAAGCATATTTTCCAAGCATTTTGCGAACTGGTGAACCATGTCACCGTGCCGCGTCCAACGGTTGTTTAAAGTAAAATTGTCCGCATCTATATAATACTCTCTGTTTTTCTCGTTGTCAACAATTTTCACAACTACAGACTGCATATCCCAAGTATGCACCATCATATCCCAAGAATAGCCGTATAAACCGTTTGACCAGTTGTTGTAGCCCTGAAAATATATGTAACATTCTTTTACAGCGTTAATACATATATCGTGAAGAGCAGAAGAGAAACGAGAGGGATTTTTAAGGATAGTTCAGGGTGTATCGATCGATACTTTCGCCTATTTCGATGATATATCTATGTCAATACATAGTTAAAGGTGGTCCCTCCACTCATAAATCTTCATGAGTAACGTTGGCGGCTGTCACTGAGATCCCCAGTATTAACAAATCATAATAAGTTTTTTTTAACGTTCACGATTTTCTTGATGTCTCGTGAGTGATAGACGCGTGATCTTTGTTGACAATTATGAAAAGTGGCTAATAAATTAGTGATTCGACAAAATTTTGACAACGTAACACTCAGTAATCCATTGTTAAAATTTACCATATTAAAAAGTTGTTTGTTACCTAATGAATATTTTTAATTGTTGATCGTTACTCAACGGGAATTATCCATGATATAAACTTTGTACTTGTAGTAAAATGAGAAAAAATAATCCGACTTTTAAATCCTAAACAATAAGCACGTGAATATCGCGTGTGTGGCAGATAACTATTTAGTTTAAGCATGCTTTAACTTCGATGTGCATAAATTACAGGGGCAATTGATAGGGTTATCAGACAACTTATTTATTACTAAGTGCAATTTAGTTGTCATTGCATTACGTACGAGTATACGTGCATCAGCTGATTCCTCATTTTGTTCGAGGAAACAAAAATTGTACAATGTTAGTGTAGTGGGTATTTTAAAAGGTGACAATGTTATGGCTTGAAATACAACTTTATTGAGAAAATGACTTAAAGTTTTCTGCCATACGTGACCAAGGCTTTTATTGCCCCTGCCATTTCGCTACTTACTTTACTTACAACTGACTTTATTGTAAACTTTTGATGTCTTGAACATATTAACACATTTTTGAACGTATTCAATGTACAATGACCACATTCCACATAAGGAACGAAACTGAACAAGGTTTTATATGATTTAAGTTTTGTAAGCTAATTATATTACCTTAGTGACGAAGTGTGAATATGGCATAAATAATTGCCATATCATGTATACAACAATCAAATATGTTTTTACGTAACGGCCTAGGCTGTTTTCTTCAGATGATTTAGGCATATTCATTTCATCTTTTTCTTTAGAATTGTTTATCTTGTTTTCAACAGTGTTTTTGATCTTAACGGTATCATCAGAAACACCATTTGAGTCATCATGAGTCGTTATCCCCATGTGTCTTCTATGATTGGATATAATTACAGATATAATTACAGATAACTTGTGCATTAATTTCTTCGGCCAATCGAATGGGTAAAATAAAGGCATAGTGGCTAAACATACCCAGGGAAACATACCTGAAAAAAGCATAAGTAGACACAATGACAAAAAGCTATATGACGAAGTTATTTTCCAACTATTATCTTATACTACCGAAAACTCTGTAAAATACGACTTTATATAAACTTGGTATAAATAAAATATTGGGGATTCGAATTCTCCTAATTCGGCGTAGCTCAGTTGTTTGGGGCTTGGCTCTGTATCAGTGGGTACAGGGTTCAAATCCCGCTTGAGCATGTACCAATGGAAATGAATAATAATGAATTTCTATGTACATTTTCGTAATAAAAGCACATTTACGAAATGCATCGAAGTATACGGTGAGGGAAAACATCGTGAGGAAACCTACCTGTTCGTCGAACAGGTAATAGTGCTTGTAAATGGCGACATGGCTGACCACCTGTCACATTGAGTACTGACTATCTGGTTAACACGTGGGTTCGAGGTGTCCATAGAATTACTACCTTCGCAATTGCGGAAATGGACACCTGAACCTCTGACTACCCCGCAAGGGTTAATGGTCGTGAATGCGTTTGTTTTTTGTTTGTTTTTGAATTCTCCTGTGACCTTTCGAATTATGACTTTCATACTGAAGTTAAAATCAAATAGTATATCAGTTTGTAAGCCTTCCCTTTTATCCAATTTCTTTTATCTCTAGTCCCTTGCAGTTTCTAACTACAAGATGCCGATATAAAGGCACCTAACTGTTACTATATTAATTTCCCAATAAAATATACAGGAGGGAGGGAATAGTCAAATATTTACCAATTTTAAATAGTCTAATGTTCATAAGATGGAAGGAAGCGCAGAAGATCATGGCAACCGTCCTGGTCCGGGACCACATCATCCAGAAGGCCACTGTCAGGTCGAACAGGAAGGCGAACCAGTGCACTATCAGGTAGTCGATCGCTGATAGGTTTATGAACAATCTGTAAATGAATTGAGATTAATATGAAACGTGATAGGCACGTAGAATGAGGGATTCTACTAGTATTAGCATGTAAGTAAAACTATGAAATGTCTAAATTACATAACTTTATGATTGTATTGTAGTCAACGCTAAAAGTGCAGTCCCAGTAACTTTTTATAAGGTTTACGTTTATAAGAACAAAAGACAATATTTTTCATTTCGACGCATGCAAACTTATTAATAGTCGACTATACAATGCATAGTGTCGACAGTTTTAAAATGTAAAATATTATCTTTTGTTCTTATAAACTCAAACCTTATAAAAAGTTACTGGGACTGTACTTTTAGCGCTGACTGTACATCGTGTAGTACGTCTATTTAATATAAATACCTTTCTTTTTACATTTTAAAAATATCTATTCTGATATCTTAAGCTGCTGACTGATGAGGTACATTGTCGAAGTTTCAATCAATCCTTAGAATACAAGATACAAATAAATGTTTTCGGGCTCAGGCATTAGAGGGAGGTACTCGTATTATCAGTATTATACTATGATGAGGAAAAACATCGTGAGAAAACCTACCCGTTCCCCGAACAGGCAACAGTTAGAGGTTGTAAATGGCGACATGGCTCACCTGACCTGTCACATTGAGTACTAACTATCTGGTAACACGTGGATTCGAGGAGGCCATAGAATTACTTCCTTCGCAATTGCGGAGATGGACACCTGAACCTCTGACTACCCCGCAAGGGTTAATGGTCGTGAACGCGTTTGTCTTTTTTTGTATTAGAGGGAGAAAATAGCCAACTTTGTTGACTGATATGATATGATGATATCTAATCAAAATTCAACTAGCATGTGTTTTAAGAACGGCAATGTGCTTCTTTCACCACCTAGGTATTACTGAGCCTGTTTACTATGTAGTGAAAATATGTCGAGAGGTCAAAAGTAATATGCGAGTTAACTTAATAGGAAAGTTTGTACAGCAGCAAGCATCGTGATGCCGAGTTTTTGTAACGTTACGGAAAATTTTGCACATTAGTCATTAAGTGTTATCAACAAAACAAATGTTTAATTTACAAAACATTCACTTCTGTTCATAACATACAGACGGAGCATGATCATGTCCTTGTATATTTTTTTGGGATAATTCGTAGATTGAATACCTTTTACACCTCAAAATTTTGTATATGGTTGGTGATAAGATTATATTGAGAACCGGTCACTGAGTGCGGAATTCCAGGATGAGAGTAAATTCTGTTTGACTTCACTGATAAGAATAAAATTTTAATAATCGAGTTTATATACTTACGACCAATAAGACATATGACAGATAGACATAGACGACATATTGAAAAAGGGAGACATTAGAAGTACCTATAACCGCCGAGTGTGAATGAGAAGTGTATGAGTATCAATGAAGCAAAAGTGGTCTGTCAGGATCGGGACAAATGGGGATCCGTAATATCTGCCTACGCCTCTACAGGGAATCAGGCGCGATATGTATGTATGTATGTAATCTAGTTTTCATACGTAGATGTCAAATGTGTAAAGGCGGCTTTATATATTACAACCAGGATTATGTTGCCTTACTTGAAAGGGTCGAACACCCAATGTTCACTGAGATTAGGCAGCGAATATCCCGTGAGCCATTCCACTGTGCCCTTTTTCAATCCAGCCACGAAATAGAGGATAAAGAACTGATATTTGAGCACAAAGTAATTCCAATACGGTACATAGTTCCTCCTTTTATTACTGTCATAATAAGCGTCTAGAGACCTGAAAAATAAACCTTAGGAATAATTGAAATTTTGGTATTAAGTCTTAAGTATATTTTTCCATGTTTTATTTATTATACTTAATTAAAACGAATAAAAAGTTATCACGACCATCTGATCTAAAGATCTTTAAAACGAGAGTATTAAATAACCAAAATATAGTTAATATATAATTACTTTTTGATTACCTTTTTTTTTTGTTTTAATGCCTTAATAGTTAATGTTTTCAAATCATACAAAGAATGTATACTAGCCGACAATAATTAGAATATGTATGGCTTAGTAAATATAAATGAGAATAAACATATAGTTTAGTAAATATCCAAAACGAACATATAAAATGTTACCAGTAACAGCCAGCATCCGTGAAGGTAAGTAGCAAGGAGACCAGACCAAAAAGGTAGCTATGGTTGTTCCATAAACTCTTCTCAATCAGGAACAAATACCAATAGCATAAGGTAAAAGTAGCAGCGCTCAAACGATACTTGTAGCCTAGCATTATTCCACATGCACCTAGAAATAATAGTATTTAACATAACATAATATAACCTACGACAATTATCTCTTGCAGTTTTTTAGAGGCTCGCGTGCCCATCTCAGCATTTGCAGAGTTAGTGATTCTGTATACATCCCGAACTTACGTGTCCGCCAGATAGTCAGCATAAAGTGTTAATGTGAGGCCTGATATAATAGGTAGGTCTAACTGCGTTTATCCTCACTGTAGTTGGTGTATTTCATAAACATATTTTTATTGCGAATATGTATATGGAAATTCAAAAAACTTCATTCCAAAAGCTTCAGGAAAGGATTGAACCAGAAGGAAAGGCGTTCGGTATAAAGCTCCATCCAGCTAAGTTAGCTAG
Source organism: Leucoptera coffeella (assembly GCA_030578115.1). Taxonomy (NCBI): domain Eukaryota; kingdom Metazoa; phylum Arthropoda; class Insecta; order Lepidoptera; family Lyonetiidae; genus Leucoptera; species Leucoptera coffeella. Next base: position 292,552 of record JAMBLF010000083.1, read on the forward strand.
GAAATCCATACTTCTATAGAATAATTGTCACTTACGCAGATTAACCTTCGATCGTTACAGAGGTTTAATTTTAGGTGATGCTGATTATGACGTCGTAGTACGGACATTTATTTGTATAAAAATTATGAAAAATACACATAAAAAGATGTTAATTTGTCTAATGCATGTCATTCTGATGCGTTGATTCATGAATGACGCATATTCTTAACAGATTTATAGCTTAAAGAGGTAATCTAAAGTCTACTTGATCTTTTAATAACATTTTAATTTTGATATCGGAAAATATATATCAATTAAATGCGTAGTTTTTAAACGATATTTACGTCGCATTCATAATGATTATTACTAATAGTACCGATTGTTTATATTATCTGTGCTGATATGAAATGTAAATATAACGGAATAAGAACACATTTCTTTAATATACTCACTCATCCACAATGCAGCATAGACAAAAGCCATGTAAGGCATTGGTATGGCTCGGACGATGGGCAGCAGGGGAAAGTGGCATATTCTGGGATTCCCCCAACGCACGTCCATTATGGCACCCCCTCTTTCGTCAGGAATGTCGAATAACATCGCCAAGCCTGAAAAAAGTACTTGTATACTACTACTACAAACGACGAAACTAGATTCGCTTATTATAATACTGTAAATATTAATAGATATGTGGGTTAATTCATGTTGAATGTCTTGGGCTCGTGCCTGTAAAGGTGTGTATATTGCAATTATAAATAAATAAGCATGCAAGTATATTTAAGATTTGATGTTACGAGTAAGGCGTAGCGTAAAGAACGGAAGAGCATGCATGAGAAGGTGATAGGCGTAAGCCTTCGTTACAACAGTGGTTTACTATACAGGGTGGCGCATTCAAAACGGTCAGTATGGGAAAGTCTGAAACTATAAGAGATACGAAGATTTGTTCTTAGGAACCATGTCACCGATTTTGATTAAAAGAAAAACTGCATTCATACTTTCTTTGAAAAAGTAACTGTATCCAGTACGGGAATCGAACCCGGTTGCTTTGAAAAAATAAACTTGCACTTTTCACTTTTACTTTTTAAATATCGATTGTGTAGGTCTTAAGCTGTAAATGTCTGGATGAAACATGATGTCGAAAATGAATAAAATGCATTATTTTGGCATGCTTTAGTTTATCATAGTAGGTTACATACACCGCGCCGTTACAATATTCGATAAGCTCAGACATGTAAAATTAACTCTATGGCTTGTATTATATTGTATATTTATTGTTTTGTACCTCTCTACTTGCACACCATAACATGTGGCATTAGCATTGCATTAATCCTTTGAGGAAGTTTTGTTATCTACAATTATCTAACTCTAACAATCTATTGGAAAGACCACTTAAAGTAACGTGTTAACCATATTAGAAAATTTCTTGTGGCGTTACGTTGAGGGTGAATTTTATAAAACAAGTTATGACGCCGTTGAAGACCTAAAAGTAGCAATAAACTCAATTTTAACACAAATTCACCAAATGTAAATACAAAATATTGATTTTTGTACTAGTAAGATCGTTACCTAAACATGTTGAATATTGTATTGAAAACAACGGTGGTCACTTAGATTACCTACTATGATAAATTAAAGTAGGTATGCCAAAACAATGCATTTTATTTATTTTCGACATCATGTTTCATACAGACATTTACAGCTTAAGACCTACACAATCGTTATTTAAAAATAAAAAGTGAAAAGTACAAGTTTATTTTTTCAATGCAACTGGGTTTGATTCCCGAACTGGATACAGCTATTTTTTTAAATAAACTATGGATGCAGTTTTTCTTTTTATCAAAATCGGTGACATGGTTCCTAAGAACAAATCTTTGTATCTCTTATAGTTTCAGACTTTCCCGTACTGACCGTTTTGAATGCGCCACCCTATATAAAAAAGGAAAATATATATTGTCTACGGAGTAACTACATGTTTCTGCTTATTACTTGATTTATTGCACTCATGTGCGGTCTATACCTAAACATCTAGTACGATTTCGAAACGAGGGTGGACGGTATTTGTAGAAAGAACAGTGAAGCCCGTGCACCGCCAAACGTAACGTGAGCCGGTCCACGAGGTTGAATATTGACATGCGATGGAGACCCAAAGTTGGATGCAAGCGAGCCACTGCTGACAACGAGAAAGGGAGTTTATTCATAAAAGTTGTTCTCATAATAAGGGTGAGAACACATCGCAGTTGCTGTAACCTTAAGACGTATGGTCTTATAAAACCAATAAAAAATGATAAGGGAATAACAGTTCTTGATATACGTGAACTGTATCAGTGATAATTTTTATGTAGGTAGTATAAACATTAACCTAGTGGGCTTATAGTAGGGGTCTACTAATAAGTTCGGAAAAAGGAGATTGTGTATATATTTTTTTAAATTGTTTGACCATTGCTGTAATTTATGAACTATAAAAATCATAGTATCTATGTCAGGGCCCTTAGAGAAGTGGAAAATTCAATAGAAATCAAAAAATTAAGTGACTTAGCGAATACTTAAGTAAAATTCGTATACATTTTGATTTCTATTCATTTGTCCACTTGTGGTGGGTCCAGATAATAAAATAAATACCTATTACTTACCAAATAATATCCTAGTTACAGCCAAGCTGGAAGCATCTTTGGGAGTATGCAAATATTTCACTACATTAGCGAACGTAGTATCAGTTACATGGAAACCAAACTGTGAGTGAAACTTTTTATTGAAACGATCATACAATTTGTTAATCCTTTCTGAATTTAACATTATGATTATGAAAAGGACCGTCTTCGTGTAAGACTAAATCATAAAAGCTTTCAGGTCCTTAATTTGTATTCATTATGTGCATATTATTTCATAGATTATTAAGTCATACGTGAATTATGTAAATACGTGTTTCCTAATGTGTACACACTCCAATTGATTGAGCATGGAGATTAATGTATGTTGAATAAATGAAATTTCACTTATGGAATATTCGTAGCATAGTGTAGTTCAGAATTTCATTGTGTATATCGTTTATGTTTAGGAAAGACATCTGAATGCCAAACTGTCTTATTCAGGATCAGCACTAAACATGTGCACATTGCTACATATTACAAAAAAATGACACTTTAAAATTTAACTGTCTCATAAAAAGCGTGCTTAACACCAAGCTAAGTGAACCGTTTATAAAAAGGGTTATTGCCAACACATTTTACAAGAAAATAAACAGATTTATGCTCTAAATACAGTTTATTGAAACACTATAATTACAACAGATGATCATATAAATAGACATCAATTATTGTCAACAGTTATAAATATATAGCTAGATTTAATATTTGAACTTCTTTTTGCACATTTATAATTTTTATGTAATATTTGATGAGACTGGAAAAAGCACCATAGGAGATAATGAAATAATTATGAATAATAAAATTATAAATTTCATCTCTTGAAAAGCTTGCCCATATAAACATTAATTGACTCGTAAAAGTATGTATACTGTAAACAATAAATATTCTAATCAAATTCAGTTACAATACTACATTTTGCAGCTTAGGAACTTTTCAGATCTACATATTTGCTACGTATCTCTGAGAAAAATAAAAACTACATACATATATATCGATCACAGGACGTTTCATATCTCGCATGATTACATTGTAAACCTACAGCAAAACTTAAAACTATTCGAAGATATTCTTAGCAAATACTGGTTACAAATGATTTCAAACTAAGTAAAATATACTTAAATAATATTAAAAACAAATCAGCGTATGATTTAACAATCTCATTTAATATCATAACAATATGACACTTCGCGAGATCAAAAATTATAAAAACTTTGGCGGATATGTAGATTCTAAAATGATATCGCAATATGTGACTAAATATGGAATGTTATTAAATCGCCGATAACAATAGTACACAACATTCAATAATAAAATTCACATAGAATAAATAGTTACTACTTTACGATGTTTGATTATGTTTAATATTAAGCATTCGATATAAGGGTATTTAAATATCATAAGATGTGTTAGGCTTCGAACTTGTAACCATCACCTAATCAATACCTCAAGGGTATAGAAAAAACAGTTACGACTAGGGCGATTTGGCAATCTAAATAAAAATAAAATTACATAATCGACGCATACAATTTAAATAAAAAAACATACCATATTTTACTGAGAAAAAGATTCATATGTTCGTCTTTAATATACGCTTGTGTAATATGTACGTTTAAAACAACTATGAAATTAGACTTTAACAATATTTGAATTAAGAACCGAGTGGTTTATTTGCGATATAAATCCAAAGTTCAACTATAATAAGATCCTAAAATAGGATTCCTAACAGCCAAAAAAAATAAAAATGCTGAAAACTAGCATTACACTAGTTATCAACTTGAAAACCATACATGAATGTAATCTCGTTGGATAATCGTAAACCACTATCAAAGCGTTTATAATCACTATTTGCCCAATACAACCTAACTACTGTCCTATTAATCAGTTCAGATGGTGACTATCACGCCGCCTGGTCCCGGCAACTTGGATTGTCCTGACAGGTACACGTCCACTGCTCTAGCCGCTTGTCTTCCCTCGCTTATAGCCCAGACAACCAAGGACTGACCACGGCGACAATCTGGAGAAAAATATATTAGGTAATATTTAAAGCAAAAAATAGATCTACAGACAAACACAAACGCGTTCACGACCATTACCCCTTGCGAGGTTCAGGTTTCCATCTCCACAATTGCGGAGGTGGTAATTCTATGGCCAGCTTGAACATACGAGTTGGCCAGATAGTATTCAATGTCACAAAGGGACCTGTTAGGGGGACAGGTAGGTTTCCTCATGATATTTTCCCTCACCATAGTATTATATCTAGGTATCGATAAAATAGATAATTTTCATAAAATAGATGTTTCCAATACGAAACTCAGGCAAGGATTAGATACTTGGGTAATTGTTTAATTATTTTGTTACATTTACGAGTATAATTTAATATATTTCTAATCTATTATGAGTATTCTTACCTCCGGCTGCGAAGACATTGTTAACTGGAGTCTTGTAAATGTTGGACTTGTCAGTCTCGATGTTGCTGCGAGGGTCCAGTGGGAGATCTAGAAATTAAATACATAATGAAAAGTATTCAGGAAATCTTTGGAGAAATAATAATTAAATTGGTCTTGCCGTTGTTTTTCACCTATGGTTTTTATTAAATTATTTAACAGACCTGTGATTTCTCGTACCTATTATGATAGAATTATATAATTACTAAAACAAATTTGTACACGTACTCAAACATTGTTACAGTTACGGAATTGTACTTACCGAGTTGGTTAGCGATGTACCGTTCGGGTCCGAGGAAACCCATGGCTAGCAAGACCAATTCTGCTTTGAAAATCTGAAATAAATTGAAGCAGTTGCTACAAATTCTTATATATAATAATTTTAATTAGACCCAGTTCATTAAAAATCTAGACATTATTACATTTTGCCAAACTAAATAAAGATTTAAAGTGAATTAAAGAGTTTCTTATGATATTCTTTAAAAAAACATATAAATCAACTCTCATTTTCGTACAAACTAAAAAAGTTCAACAAAAACATTGTCACATGAAGATTGATTACCAGATACATTATAACAAAGTACATAGTAAGCCCATTACCTTCTCAGTACCAGGGACCTCGGACATCTCCCAACGTCCGCCAGGTCCCCTTTTCCACTCCACGGTGACAGCTGACACGCCTGTCACGTTGCCCTCGCCGTCGTCTAAGAACTCTTTTGTCAACGTCGAGTACTGCCTGGGATCGTTGCCGAACTTCACTTTCACTTCTTCGTGACCGTAGTCCACTCTGGATGAAAAAGACAGGTTGTTCATAAGAATTTGGTGATATAAGTTTACAAAAAATTTATTTTTTTGTTTCATTCATTATATTGCTTACATACAAAGGTTAATTATTTTTAGACAGTTAAGTTACAGAAACTTGGATACAAGTAAAATATTTCGTCAGATAATATTAGCATAAGTATCGAGTTGTGCTGGCATTGACATAGAGTATTTCACATAAGAGTATACGAGTTTATTATATATCCTTCATGTCATTTCATCTAAACTAGACCTTTATATTCTGTTATAGTTTCTACTTTAATAGTTTTATATACATACACATAACGCCGGTTTTGTTATAGTTTTAGTAATATAACAAATATGTTTTCTGTACTCAAACTCACCGGAACACTCTGGGCCATTGTGGCCAGGGGTTGTCTGGTCCTCTGGTCGTCTTAGGTTCTGGCAAGATCTCGAACGTGGTTATGGATTTGGCACCTTGGCGGAGCGATGTCGCTATGCAGTCACATCTGGATGGAATAAAAGCATATTAGACTTCTTTATGAAAAAAAATTAGTTGAAACTATTTATATACACTCAGTTTGTTTGCCCCTGTGACGCGAGGAAAAACTCTCGTAAGCCTCATAACTTGCTAATAACCTGACAATAAAAGTGGTCATCTTTAGCATTATTATTAATTATTAGCATTTAGTGTAACAATCAGGCGGTGTCTTGTATATGCAGAAACAAAGTAGCCAAGTAAACATGTTTCTCAAATTAATTTACTATTTAGTTTCTATTAAACCAATAATTAAAAAGAAAAACCAAAAAGTCCAAAACTCTATAAACTTACCCAGTATCACCCCCACCAATGATGAGCACATTCTTGTCCTTAGCCGTCAGTTCGGGATTATCCTTCACCTGGTGTCCCTGAATGGGTCCCATTTGCTTCTTCTGCCAGTTTTCGAGGAACTCCATTGCGAAGTGGATCCCGTTTAACTCGCGGCCCTTGAGAGGCAGGTCGCGAGGCCAGGTCGCTCCCATGCACAGGACTAGGGCGTTGTATCTGTAGGTAGCATGTTTTGATTAAAAAGATTTCGAGTAAATGGTCGAAAGTTGATCTAAAGGTATATAAATTACGTATTGTTAGGTAAATCGTACATTATTTCATTTAGTGACAATATGATATATATGATATTCACAAAATCTACTTCTCAATTATGGTGATATATATGCACACCTATGACTTTCACGAAAGGGAGATAATTGTCCCTTGCGGGCTAGTCAAGTGTATTTTAAGATCTATTGTGAATTTATTAGTACGTTACACTAAGTTACACAGATTTATTACCTAGTTATTCTTTATTGAAGTAGAAATATAATATAGATAATTTTGAACAGACAACATTCGATAATTATACAACAAGTATACTCACTCTTCGGCTAATTCATTAGCAGAGATATCCTTCCCTACGTCCACGTGACACTTGAACACTATGCCTTCAGCCTCCATCAATTTGATCCTGCGTTGAACCACCTCCTTGCTAAGCTTCATAGTGGGGATTCCGTATTGGAGTAAACCGCCTGGACGATCGTTCCTCTCGAACACCGTTACTAAGTAACCAGCCTGGTGATTTAATAGAATGGATTAGTTTAAAGGTTATCTAATCTATATAAATGAATAATAAATCTATTTTTTAAAAGACCGTGAATTTATAAGAATAATTTGCAATATAATAAGCAGTATTTGCTGTTATTTTAATGTAACAAAGAAGAGAATGTATATTTTTAATAATCATTCCATTTACCATAAAATAACTTTATAGCTAAACATGTTTCATTCTACATTTAATGATTTTTATTGCGTGATTGATTTTTATTTAATGACTGTATGTTTCCTAATTAGCCGAAGTGTATGTAAATTATTTACTCACCTTATTAAGTTGATGAGCACAAGCCAGTCCGGCTGGTCCAGAACCTACAACTGCTACTGTTTTTCCATTGCGATCTTTTGGTGGCTAGATAATACAAAAATAGTTCATTTTAAAATATATCCTGAAGGCACATTAAATGACTCATTTAAAAAATTATGGCGTTAAGGTTTCAAACATAATAAAATAGGACAAAAAAGATTAAACCTGTTCCATTGGGTGCTATTAGATGGTAAGTGGAGTCGTTTTATTATACACAACATACTTAAAAGAAACTTACTAAGATATGTAGATTCGTAATATACCACATTGTAATTTACACATAAAAAATCAGTATAGAACAGTTGCAATAACCTTATAACTTCTATGATACATAACTTGGAATAAAGGAGTAACATTACGTATTTACCTCTGGTACGATCCATCCATTTTCAAAGGCATGATCAATGATAGCGCATTCAATGTTCTTGATGGTGACAGGTGGTTCTGATATGCCGAGCACGCAAGCGCCCTCGCACGGCGCAGGACACACTCTACCCGTGAATTCTAGAACAAAATCCTACTTGTAAGTATCGAAATTAAAAAATATTTCGCTCTTCTTTTATACAAATTGCTAAGGTCTTAAGTTAACTATATCTATATAATAGTTTTCCTTTGATTGTATGTTTTCATCATAAAAGTAAGCTCGTTTGAGGTTCTTATTGGGACATAACCGTCTTCTACAAATGATTAAATTACTGAAATTGCACTAAAACAATAAAATTTAACTAAGTCTGTTATTCGTGTATTGTCATCATTTACAATTTATGTTTTTGTGATTGTGGGTTATCTACTTTAATTCAGTTTGACTAGTTTTACTCAGGGTGGGAAATATCATACAAACACACCACCACACAACCTACCAACAACAACCACCTTACCTGGGAAATTATTAGTCTGCAACAGTTGGCTGAGAGCTTGTTTCCAGTCCCCCCTATATATCAGATCGTTCCACTTGGGTATTATATTCCCTAGAGGGCAGCCGTGTCCGCTTTGGCAGAAGGGCACTCCGCACTCCATACAACGTGCCGCCTGCACCCTGAGGCCGCGGCGCACGTGACTAAAGTTGTAGATCTCGTCCCAGTCTCGCAGACGCTTCTCGGCGGGACGATACATTGATGTTTCGCGCGGGTACTTTATAAAGCCTCTGTGAATAAGAAAATGATTTGAAATTTATGATAATTATAAATTTTATGGGTGAGTAAATAGTAAATAACTCTACATCACTTGATAATACGAAATGCATAAAGAACTTAGTTTTTATGTTATCATCAATATTATTTTTTGTACAAGTTAAGAAGCTATGAATTGAAATAAGGGTATAATTAAATATATTGTTATGGAATTATAGATCTAATTATTTATTGTATTTGAACAAAGTAAGGTAATTCAACTCATGTTACCTGGTCTTGTCCAATATCTTCTCCAAATTCTTCTTATCAATCTCGACATCCCTTATAGTGTCCTCAATATCAGCGATTCCATTCTCGCCGGTACCGTTAGTCTCGCTTACGACTTGGGGTTTCTTTACCGCGAGTTGTTTCAGCGCCCTCTGGTATTCGTAGGGGAAAACTTTGATGAACTGCTTCGCTGGCTCTGGCCAAGTCTTTAATAAGTCTTGGGCTATTATTGAACTGTTAAAGAGAAATATTAGTATTAAATTAACACACATTACAACACGGAAAATTTTTTTGACCATATAGAACCCAGTTTCCTATAGATTATTGTTGAGTCTGATGTGATTACATATGTACATCACTCACGTTTCCGTCATGATGGGTAGGCAGATATCATGTATCCCCATCGTTCCCAATAATTAGTAATCACTTCTACTTCATACTAATGTGAGTTTTATGTTACTATGTATACACTAATTATTAAGGATAGATTTTCCGATTTAACTATTTCTATTCTATTACAAATATGCAATTCTCAAAATATACTTTATATTTATCTACGTAATGTTATTGGAAGCTTTGAAGATAGCTTACCCAGTCAATTCAACGAATTCTTCCAACAGTTTCTGCACTATATTCAGATCATCTTGCAATTCCAGAGGCAGTAGTTCCACCATTTCTTGGTTGCATTTGCCCTTGAACGAGCCGTCTACGTCATACACATAGGCAATTCCACCTGAGGACAAATATCAACATATTTTGAAACAAGATCAATCGAAAATAACTTATTTAATCAACGAACAAGCACTAATACAGCCGCAACCAAAACCTAACCTTTATTTTTGATATACAATTCAGTATTAAATGTACAATTTTTTTGATAAAACACTTTATTACATGAATTAACAAGTAACTGATTTAATAATACTAATAATATTGTAGGACATGATTACACCAATTGAACTAGCCCCTTGGTAAGTTCATTTAAGACTTGTGTTAAGGGTACTAGTCAACGTAAATTTAAGAAATATATACTTATTATATATAGATAAATACATACATAGCATATATAATCAACGACCAGACTCGAAAGCAGAAGAAAAGCGTAGTTCTTAACTCTGCCTCCACCAGGAATCGAACCCGGGACCTCATGATTAGCGTTCAGGCGTCTCACCGATCGCGCCACGGAGGTCGTCGAATGCCTCACATACATTTAAAACGAATATATAAACACTTCACGTACCGCTCATTCCCGCAGCAAAGTTCCTTCCAGTGAGTCCCAGAATGAGCACCGTGCCAGCTGTCATGTACTCGCAGCCGTGGTCACCTACGCCCTCAACAACCGCCGTGCAACCAGAGTTACGCACGCAGAAACGCTCCGACGCTATGCCTCTGTTGGTAGAAACAGTATGGTTTAATACGATGGTACAAAAAGGTATAGTGAAGAATTTTAATTCATTAATTGTTGTATAATATACTGTTATAATACATTGCTTTTACTAATCTTAGATGAATTTGACTCAATGTTGATGTCAATGTAATCTGTTGGGTGATAGGTTAAAACTACTAAAATTATATTAATAATAAAAGTGACCTTGGAGATATCATCGTCTCCAAGGTTCTGTCCACCCCGAAAGGGATTAGAGGACGTGGATATATATATGTATGATTAATATAATTGTAAATTTGATTTTCAATCACCCAATGTCAATTACTATACAGATTTAGGATAATTTACCTGAAATAAGCACGTCCTGATGTGGCCCCGTAGAGGCACACGTTACCCACGATCACGTTGAGGTGCGACTCAAACGGTGACGACTTTGGCGGGAATATTATGATCTTTCCACCAGAGAGACCCTTTCCTGTATAATACAAAGAAAAAACAAGTTTATAAAGCACCTTCTCAGAAAAACATTATTAAAACTATACCGTGAAAATAAAGGTTAAAATATCTTAAAAAAAACATGTTGGAACCAAACAAAATATCACCACTATAGCAATTCCTTTAGGATGATCAAACGATAGAGTAAATACGATGGTTTTTGGTCACTAGAACTACATTTTTATCATATTGTAGACATTCCTAATGTAGTTTTTTGCAGATTAAGTTATTTAAGATACTCACCGACATAATCATTGGCGTCGCCCTCCAGTGTTAGCGTGATTCCCTTGGAGAGGAAAGCACCGAAACTCTGCCCAGCTGATCCAGTCAAAGAGATATTTACCGACGTGTCATCAGGGAGACCGGCGTCACCGAATTTCCTACAAAATAACGGTAGTATATAAACGAATGTACAAAATGCTAATTTCATAAATAAGTAATATATAATAATTACTGAACATTTAAATTCCAATATTTGTATAGTTTTAAAGTCGAAATGTTTGAGTTCTCGGAAATATTCTCAGTTACTTTGTAGTGTAGGACACTGTGGATCCTACAATTGGTGACCCCGACGTGATGATGCAACCTTCTGCTGGTAAACCCGACGTGATCACAACCCCATGTGATGATGCAACCCGACGTGATGATGCAACCCCACGTGATGATGCAACCCGACGTGATTATGCAACCCCACGTGATGCTGCAACCCAACGTGATCAAACCGATGTGCTGGTAAAACCGTCGTGAAGATATACATATCGTGATGAACAGACACAATGTACATACATTGAAGATATTGAAGTCAAAAACGAGGAATAGTTACGAGATACTAGGAGCAACGAATGCAGAAATACGCTACCTGTTCCTAATCTCTCAGGTAATATGAGTCGACCCACTGACCGCCTGGTGAATTGCTGATTCAGTGACAACAGCCGAGCAATGACGACAATAACAAATGACGCAAAAACCTTATAAGAAGGGGAGTACTGTGGCGACCTCTAGAGCGCCACACACACAGAGAAACCTAAGTAAATCTAGGTTGCAATTAGTTAAACATAATTACCACAGATGACGCTGCCAAGAATAATAATATAATAATTGCACACAAATCAATTCCTAGAACGCGCAAGTGAAATATTTATCGGAAACAAGATATATACAAATTTCCAACTCAGGCCATTAGCCTGGGCGAACACCTGCCCAGGTAGGAAGCTTCCTCTTTTCATGTAGGACACTGTGGTTCCTACAGTAGCATTATTATTACGTTAAAATAGCATGGACATGGAAAATTGTTATAAAGTAGCCAAATTTTATTCGATCGTTCGTAGTTGCGCCTCATTTTATGCTGGATAGTATGTTAGCTAGTTAGCTCTTTGCACCGACTGGTATGGACTGTTGATTTATTTCTATTATAAACTATACAACAAAACAATAACTTGTTTTGAAACTTACAAAGCAATGTGGTACGACAGGGTGCTGGTGAAAGCTCGATCCTCGTTGGTGATCTTCATGTTTATGTCCACGTGTTTGGAAGTGCCATCCAATATTCCTGAACACTTCTCAATCAGCTGGTTATCCAATCGCTTCTCTAATTGGAAGTCCTGTTGATAATAATACGAATGTAGAAGGAACATAAAATGACCATTTTATTAAACGTGAACTTTTTCTGTTGTTATATTTAAGTAATTTACGTGAATTGATAACGATACTTATGTTCAACCAATTATAGCTGTCAAGTGTATTAACTAGCAATGTTTCAATAGCTAATTTTGTTCACTAAATTACTTCATACAGACAATTTTTCTATGTACGACTACAAGTATTTTCTCGGTAATATTTTAAAGCTATCTTTTTTATCGTGATTCGCAAAATTATACACTTAAATCATAACATACATTTCACTATCAGACAAAATTAATTAATTAACTATTCATAATTAAAACGCAACCAACCTGTGTCTTAGAGCCGGCCACAATATTGACTCCGGGACGCATGTGCAGCGCATTCTTGAGTATCAAACTCAAGTTGAGCAACTTCGCTTTAGGGTTCTGATTGTTCTCCCTCACTTTGAGGAGGTCAGTCCTCCCGATCAGGTCTTGGAACCTTCGGACTCCCACGTCGGCCATGTGTTGACGAACCTAGTAAATATTAAAGATTTACTTATAAAATATACAAACATATACACGCACGTTCTTTAATCCCTTTCGGGTGGACAGAACCTTGGAGACGATAATATCTTCAAGGTCTCTTTTTAGCATATTTGGGGTTATGATGTTATATGGAACATGGATTACCGGTTGCTAACCCATTGCCCAAATATTCCACCAATCGCTAGTCCCTTAGTCGTCTCCTACGACCCGCCGGTAAGAATAGTTTGCATTCTTTTGCGTCCCAGTTTTGCCTAAGACTTATAAGATATTAGGATCTTATAGTACCTGACTACAAATAAGTACGCTGTATAGTCTTGGTGTCATTTATCGATCGATAGTCTCTGTCTATCTCGTTAGAGAAGGAGGTGAACATATATAGAAGGTTACTATTTTGACTTATTAATAGCTATGTATTATGATCGTTGGGTTTCTTTACTGAAGGATAGGCTTTCAGAGGTCTAATATCTATGCAGTTTTAACTTCTGGCTATTCCAAATTAGTAATCAGTACTGATGTTACTTACCTCTTCTGCCAGCATGAAGAGATAATTGATGACATGCTCCGGTTTGCCTGCAAACTTTTTCCTCAGCACAGGGTCTTGGGTTGCGATCCCCACTGGGCACGTGTTCAAGTGACATTTGCGCATCATTGTGCAACCTGTAATAATTAATATTATAATTTATGTATCGCTTAATTAATTACTATGGTTCAAGTACTTTCATGAATGTTAAACTGATCTTCAAAAAATGTATTTAATTATTGTTAAATATACATGTTACAGACTTACTTTTAATGAACATGAGCTTCGCAATAGGTTTGTAAGGAAACGAAACAGATACAACTAGAACTAACAGTAACTAACAATAATAAACATCCATTTTTTTTTCAGTATACAAAACTTATTATATCTATAGCACTTACCAATAGCTATAAGAGGAGCAGTACTGAAGCCGAATTCATCCGCTCCCAACAAAGCAGCTACCATTACATCAAATCCGGTCCTTATTTGGCCATCCGCTTGAACCACCACACTGTTAATATGTAAGAATTGTTTACTTATACATCGACACAGATCACATATATAATGGTATATATATCAGGTGCAGAGAATGTGTTTATCATATATATTTAACCATATTACTACACCTTTTTATGTTACATAAATACAAGAAAAAGTGTCAAGAAAATTAAACTGTTGTACATAATTCATTCATGAGTAACACTGCATTACTATTATTAAGAATCAATACATATATAACACCTTTTAAAACACAGAACACTTACCGAGATCTCAGATCATTAAGCACCAACACTTGGTGCGTTTCAGCTACTCCCAGTTCCCAGGGTAGTCCTGCGCTCTTGATACCAGTCCAGGAGGAAGCCCCTGTACCACCGTCGTGGCCTGATATGGTGATGTGCTCAGCTTTACCCTGTGGAAGAATCATGGTTATGGTATCTATCCCGTGCTGTATGTGTTAACAAGGTGCCTATATTCCCAGTATGAGAAAGGACGCTAAGGGTCTATGGGTTAATTGATTCTATTGTTGCGTGCTGTCAACGTGTTACCATTATGTTGTGTTAATGTAATCACAATCAAAATAGAAATACTTCAGTTGACCGACGACACATAGTATCTTAGAAGTTTTGAACACCCTAAAATGGATTACTTATGTTTGAATCTATAGTAATTAAGTTATTCGATGATTTTAAAGTAATAGTAGTAAGTAGTAGTAAGTAATAATGTATGTTATAATTAGCATACGCATTGGGGATTTGCCTGTTAAGTATGTTATTATGTTGTGAATAAATAAATATATATACATTCACGTCCTTTTCATCCCTTTCGGTGTGGACAGAACCTCGAAGATATTATATCTCCTAGGTCACTTTTTAGCATGAATTTTGGGGCTGTGATGTCTTATCGAACATTGGTGACAGGTTGCTAGCCTATCACCCAATAGATTCCATCTACCCCTTGTCTCTTAATCTTATTATTTATGTTTGTATTACCTTAGCAACTCCGGACGCTACAACACCCACGCCAACCTCAGAGACAAGTTTCACTGAGATCCTGGCTTTAGGGTTGGCGCATTTGAGATCGTAAATGAGCTCAGCCAAGTCCTCGATGGAATAGATGTCATGATGCGGCGGCGGCGAGATCAACCCTACACCGGCGACTGAGCAACGGGTCTTCGCTATGTCTTCAGTTACTTTATAACCTGCAAAAGGAATACAATTGCTTTATATTTTTAAGTCAATTTAATACAGATCAAATGATAGTTAGTTGCGTCTACAGTATATGTATGTAAACATGTTTGATTGATAGAGATGTTCCGAGTTAGATATGGCGTACAAAGAAAGTTAGCTGGCTACATTTCTTTTCGGCATGTCGTAGTAAGCAAACCATCGACTAAGTAACAATGCAATCTCTAAGGCGTTGGGCTAGGACCCTGTCACTAATACTCCACACTAATGCTATCACAACCCTGATCATTATACTTTCGATGACTGAATAGCTTTGATATTTGTCACTATGAAAATGTTCAAGGGATATGGGTATATACAGGGTGACAGATTCATCACTGGCAATATTTGAACCTGGCTATAAGAAGCACCTATAGAACCCATTTTCATAATAAAAAGGGTAGGAAATTTTTGGAAATTTTGGACATTTTTTTTAATTTGCATTTTAAATTTTCAATAACATATGGGTACCCTATCTACGTACTACTTACCAAGGTCATGTTCATTAATAAATTGTAAGTTTACATTCTATGTAATTATCTATGGTAATCTGGTGTTTATGGACCAGGATAGTATCTTAAATGAAACTTTTTTCATTATTGAGACAGTGTTTTCACTGGTTAGGAAGCCAATAGAACATATTCAAGTGGTTTCCTTTCAACTTTAATTATGACAATGTTACGCACTATTCTTTTATTTCATCCAAATAATCATCACTGCACACAATAACACTACATGAACTTTAGCCGGTTATAGATTGTACTTAATTTAATCGCGTGATTATTCAATGCTGGTTACTAATTAATCTCCCTTTAGTTTACGCTTTGATAACTTCTTTAAAACATTTGATTCCATTAAAATGTTTTAGTTCAATATAATAACCTCGAAAACACTTCAGTAATAATTACATTTCCACTAAACTATAAATTTACATTCACATGACTAAACCATGTTTTACTTTCACATCATTAATAAACATCATACACCATTATTGTACTATGAAATAGCAATTTAAATTATAAATTTAGAGAACAAAAATACTTTTTACCGCCATTGCATTGTAATAGCATTGTAATCAATTCAATTTGTAATAGCATTGTAAAATTGACAACAAACATAGTCAAATAAAGTAAACATAAAGTAAAGTCCGTGTCATACAGCCAGGGTGAAGTGAATTTCATTTCAAACTTTTGACTTACGACGAGCATAAATATTTAAATATTTTGTATGATTCATTAATAAATATACATGAGATAAAGAATAAACAATGAAAAGTAAATGAATAATAATAAAATTGTATATTTCACTAATTTGTTACGTACTATTTTGTCACTAATAATTTCATATACTTTTTGAGACATGTAACCAGACCATTAAATTTAAAAAGAAATAGAACTAGAGTACCCGCCACATAAGGTGGCAGTAGCCAAACTTGGAACTAAATTTGACGTTTCCGCCATTGCGTGTTATTTTGTATGAAAGGTAAATTTAGTATTACCAGCGTTGTGTTTTTTGCCCACTCTTTGTAATTTTTATGTTTGTTAAGGGTGATTATAATAAATTGATTTCTGGAGTTTCTTGTTAGTTCTTCTCCAAGGGTCTCCGCTGAACTTCTTCTTCTCAATCGTTACGCTCTTATCAGAGCGGTCGTGGTCTTCATGACGTGGCATCTTGAGCAGCCGAAATGGTTGGTGAACTAACCTCGGTAAAAATATGTAAAGACAATGCTCAGTGCCATGTTTGAAATAGTTTTTTTACATACATACATACACATCACGCCTGATTCCCTGTAGAGGGGTAGGCAGAGAACACGGATCCCAATTTGTCCCGATCCTGACTGACCACTTTCGCTTCATTGACATTCATACATTCTCTAATACACTCTCGGCGGTTATAGGTACTCCTAACGTCACCTTTTTTCAATATAGCGTCTATCTGACTGTTACATATATGTCTTATTAGGCCGACCCCTTCCACTTCACTCATATATATTCCTTTTGTCAATATATATTTTTTTTAATTTGTACTTAGATCATAAAATAACTTTCAAAGAGAGCTTATGATAGGGCCTATTTCGAATAAAAATATTTTGACTTTTGACTTTGGTATATCGCTGCCTCCGACGAACACTATCGTAATAGGAAAATAACAATTTTACACCAGCAACTAAAAACTGAATATCTTAAAAACTATCAAATCTACAATAAACATATTTATACCAAATATAGAGGGTATTATTACACTAAATTTTAAATATTTTTTTTGTAAAAAAAAATTGTATCTAAATGAGATATTTAAGAAAATGTCTATTACTGAAATATACTATGGTCTGTGCTATGGTGAATATTAACGCAACCTAACTTTACGATAGTGATCGACGGAAATCACTATACTGTATTGCTATAGTAATCGTGCGCTACGATATTGTTCCGTGATACATATGCAACACTGATATGTAATATATCACTCGAACAATATCGTAAGAGTAGTTTACTCTATAATGTTGGCTTTTGAGTTTCGGTAATAGCCTTTTGCGTTATAAATCGTCTTAAATTTCCCATTGAATAAAAACATAAAGATCATTACTCAATGCATAAATCCAAAAGTATTCATTGCCCAACCTTAAAAATTTACTCTATGGCGTAATACGATGGTATGGATACGAATATTCAATAAAACCGATTCTATGGTAAGAGCGAATACGATAGTGTTCGTCGGGGGCAGCGATATTAATTTGTTTTATTTGAGTTTATAGCTCTGCAACCAAAGATCGTTACAAATGAAACCTCAATATAATGTATCGAGCCGTATGGCACAGTGAGTGCTAGTTTTGGCGTGTTTACTGGCAACACTGGATTACGCGACTGTGGCGACGCCTCCAACTGCCACCTTATGTGGCGGGTACTCTACTCTATATTGAATTGTTTTATAATTTTCACATTTTATTGAATAGTATATTGTTAAAATTTTTGTAACGACATACGCAAGATGATAATAAGTTTTGAAATTATTTATTATTAGTTATCGATATGGATTAAAATGAACAAAGATTGAAGAACTAGTGAAATGGAATTGTATTTGTCATCGTGTACCATGTATGTGTAATGTATTTTGATAATTTTCATTGGAAGCATGGAAACAATAAAACTTTTATGTTTTTGGGTATGAAACAGCAGGTAAGCCGTGGTGATGATGATGACGCCTTATCTTCAAACCCTATAATGGCATTGGGTACACCAGAAATAGAGTTTAGTAAAAATTTTTAGATTTTACTTGGATGTTTTGTTGTTGATAGTTTTTTGTTTTGGGTGTTGAAAGATATTTATTTGGATGAGAACTTATGAATGAAATAATGTAGGGCGTCCATGTACTCTGAATTGGCTCCCAAACTTTGAGGAGGCTTTTCTCCATATTTTTGTACTGGAGGGTACTAAAATAATTAAGCCAGGCCGCATAATTTTGACCATATAATCTACCCTTGAAGTATTGCCAGTGATAAAAATTTCACCCTGTATGTTACCTGGCAATTCTCCTCCTTCGCCGGGCTTGGCACCCTGCGCCATTTTGATTTGCAAGTCATCAGCATGGGCCAAGTAAGAAGCGGTGACACCAAAACGTCCCGAAGCCACTTGTTTTATAGCTGAACGCTTGTTGAACTCTGGGTCCTATAAAACACACATTTCTGTAAGTTCACATAGGTAATTTCGTGATGGGAATTTAATGCTAGAGCTGCATTATTCACAGTATGTAATTGGTTATGAATAAGGCACTGCAGATCAAAAGTCAATTAGAGGATAGACTAGCAACGTAATACTAATATTCCATACCATTGCCATGACAATTATTATATATACGCAAGTAAAAGCTTCCACCATATACAGTAACTTAATCTTGAGTAATTTGTTTTTTACTTATCCTCAACGTTTACTATAAGGAAGATAACTTATACAAGTTACTTTTTTATGAGCTTACCTGGTTAAGATAGCGATCAGCATTCTCTCCACCTTCTCCCGTGTTGGATTTGCCACCGATGCGGTTCATTGCGATGGCCAACGTCGTGTGAGCTTCCAGAGAAATCGAGCCGAAAGACATAGCGCCTGCAATAAATAAATACATTTTACGTATTATATTAATAAAAAAACTATAGTAGATTGAATAAAAAAAACACTGACGCTACTTACACGACACTATCTGTTCCATTTAATGTATTTTTTTTTCAGTAATTTATAAGTTTCGTAATATTATAAAACTCGTTTGTCTATGAGTTTCTATTATAAAATTTCTCTTCCAATGAAGTACCAAAATATACTTATACCAAAATACATGCTGACATCCACAATTTAAATAACACAAATAAAACAAAATTAAATCTTTTGTTGCTTAATTCTAAATAAACTCAAACTATGCTCTAAACATCAACGTACCAGTTGCGAATCGCTTGACGATCTCAGCGGCAGGCTCCACCTCATCAATAGGTATCGGCTCATCCAGTTTCACCAACTCCAGCTGACCACGGAGAGTGCAGTCGCGGATCGACTCCAGAGAACTCTCCCTGATTATAAAATGAGAATAATTAGTACATATAAAGCATAAGTAATAGATCTTTATGCCACCAGGAGTTGAGAAGTAAAATATATTTGTAAAACTAAGTATCTAGTACAAGGAATGCATAGTTATTAACACTACTGCGTACCGTAATTATCTTTATTCACAATTACTTAGCCAATCTTGTAATATAAAAAAGGAATAATAACAATCTACGAATAAATGTGAATAATTAACATCTAAGAGTAGCATAAATTTAATAATAACTGTTGGGATGTTGCAATAATTGAAGTTAATACTTTAAATGAATGAAAAGGTATATCAAGGAAAATATTTTTACCTGAATTTATCGAACGCAGATTTATTCTTATTAGCCGCAGCTTCTTGTAGGTTGGCAATAGACATCGGGTCGTTTATATGCTTCTCCCCTCCCGCACGCCAATGATAGAAGCCAGGATTCCTCAACACTAGCACATCCTTTAGTTCACTGTACGTCAACGCATGCCTTTCGAAGATTTCCTTCGACAGTATTTCGAAGTTAACGCCACCTGGAATAATATGATTGATGTGAATTTCATAATGATGATATGAATTAAAATAAAATAATAAACGCGGCTGTAGCCCAGTGGGTAAGACCTCGGACTTCGTATTATTATTTATATAATGTATATGTGTGTTTGTATAATAATGTTTATATAATATATATTATATAAAAGTTATGTTGTTATGTATGTAAGTCATTTTTGCGATGTTTATTATAATTATATAATTGTGGGTACGTTTATTATTTTTATTATATGCAGCTTGTGACAGTTTTCAAATCGGGTGCTGCCGGAGGACCAGTGATGCAGCCAAGCAGCATCGTATACTGAGGGAGCACCTTTTCACTACATGATTTTAAACCTTGATGTTTATTATTTGTGTGTTTAATGTAATTTGTGCAGTGAATAAAGTATTTTCTTTCTTTCTTCTTAAATTTAAATATACGTTTTTCATTTACGTACATAATTTACAGTTGCTAACGGTGAGGGAAAACATCATGACCTGTCTATCCCGCAGGATAGGTAATAGTCAGTGCCTATATACGGCGATACGGTTCACTACCTATCACGTTGGGTGCTGTCTATCTAGTGATACGCGGGCTTCGAATGACCCATACCTAACATGCCTTCGAAATTTCGGAGATGAGTATTCAAGCCTCTGACTACCCCGCCGTAATAAAAAATACACAAGTCGTGAAGCGTATGTATGTATAAAAAAATAATAATAAAGAATCACCTATCAAACTTTCTTATGGTAGAAATATGTAAAAATATTACTTCTATACGAAGGTTTTTCAATTACTCTTTATAATACTGATTTACATATTAAATAATATGCAAGAATTAGAAAAGAACGCATAATTATCAGATAAACCTACTTGAAATAATTTGTCTTTTACAATTGAGACTCGAGTATAAGCAACATACCAATCCTAGATTGAGTTCCTTTGAAGCATTTATCAATGACATCCTCATTCAGACCGACGGCTTCGAATATCTGCGCACTCTTATAGGACTGTAGAGTACTGATTCCCATTTTAGCCATCACCTTTGCCAGACCTGTCTCCATAGCGTTCTGATAAGCTTTGTTTATGTCTTCATCTGTGAGTTTTGGGTCTAAGATGTTGTCGTTACGTAATGAGAAAGCCAGTTCGAAGACCAAGTAGGGACAAATTGCGTCAGCGCCGTAACCTGAAACAAATAAGTTTTTTTAGAATAGTTTGTGATAAATGCAGTAAAAATGTTCAAGTTAATGAAGATTTTCTAAGGGATATATAATACTTTGAATGAGAGACACGGGTATATACATTTTCCTACCTCATGTGGAATAGAATTTTGAATGTTCGTCTTCGTAATTGCTACGAAATTTTAAGGCCACATTGAACCCAAATTTCTTTAGACAGTCAGCACCCAAGGGGGTGACCAACGGTGTGCGATTTAACTATATAAGTTTAATCCTAAACCTAAAACTGACAAGTTATTGTACAAGATACTTTATTTATTAGTTATTGTTTAAACAACAATGAAGTAAACTAACCTAGCAGCACACACATGTGATGCACTTCTCTGGCCTCCGCTGTTTCCACAATGAGACCAACTTTCATGCGTTGACGAGTCTCGATCAGATGATGGTGAACAGCACCTGTAAAGAACGTTAATTTTATAAATAACAAAAAAGACTAACATGTTCAAAACACAATAGATCCATTTAATTATAAATATGACTCAACAATAAAATATAACTTAACAGTAGAAGGAGGTTCAATTGTCAAATACATGTTTAGAATTTAAATCATGAAGACAAAATATGATCTAGTAACGTTCTACAGAATCAATAATAAACTTGTTACTGATTCTGTTTATTATACAATAATACGATTACTCACCCAAAGCCAGCAAAGAGCTAACAGGCACCCTTTTTGGGCCTGCTTCTCTATCAGACACCACCAGTAACTGATATCCTTCACGAGCCGCTTGCTCTGCCTCCAGGGATATACGAGTCAAGGCTCCTTCCAGCCCTAAAGGCCCTTCGGAGTGGCAGAATGTAGCATCTAACACTTTGGTCTGGAAAAGAGGTTGTATATGATTTTTAGTTGTATTTATGTATAGGAGATAGTATTTATAGGAGAGGATCATGCTAAACACAATTTGAAATGTTGGCAAAAGTTTACTACGTATATGTATGCTAACTTAGTGAGATGTTTCCATTGAGCGAGTAGAGAAGATATTCTTAAGGAACTTTTGATATGGCGTTTGATAAGTAGTATTTTCCTCCCGTTGAGATGTAGAGACATAAATATGAATTAGAAAGATTTTTTGTAATGCTAAAATAGTTTTGCATTGTATTGTCAAAATATTATTATACTACAATAAATATTATAATGTAATGTAATATTTATTGTACTATTGTACCTATATTATATTGTATTGTACCTTCCATCCACGATAATTGGAGTTCTTGAGAGCTTCAAGATCAGTGAGAGACAAGATCGGCTGTGGCAGGAACAGTCGATGCACAAACTTAGAAGAAGGTTCCAGTATATTTGGCGCCGGCCCAATAGGGCATAGTAAGGACATTACTATTTTCTCCCTGAAAAAGATCGAATTAATTGAATCAATCATTTAAATATGTATTCTGTGTTATCTGAGAAGCAAATAAATATCATATTATTTTCTATCATTCTTCCAGTGATTATACATAGATGTTACTAGAAATGAATTGGGCTATGGATTAGCAATCTGCATCAATACTCAATATCCATGCTTTCACAATATGTATGCTTAGATGGAAGAGAAAATAATAATCATTTTTGAGTTTTAGTCAACTTCAAAAAGATTAAATAACACAAACTTTAGTATCTGTCTACGAGAAAAATGTTAAAGAAAATACTTTGAAGGGTTTTGTAAATTTTAAAATTACCTGAAAGGGTCAATAGGTGGATTGGTGACTTGTGCGAACAGCTGCTTGAAGTATTCGTAAGGCAGTGGCTGGAACTGGGACAAACAAGCCAGGGGGGCGTCATTGCCCATGCTGCCTAAAGCTTCTTTCCTGTTAAGAAAAATAGAGGTTATTATGATTTAGTCAGATGTGACTGTATATAAGAGTATATATTCTAAGCAATTTAATTAAAATCAAAACAGGTGATAGTTCATGTAAATGATGACATGGCTTACCGACTATCCCGTGAGATTCTGATTGTCTAATTAACATATTGGTTATACTCGTTAGGTGGCCATTAAATTGCTAATTCCACGGTTTCGGAGATGGCTAGTTGAATCTCTGAATAATATGTGCTAGGTTAGTTAATGGTCGTGAATATTTATTTTTGTTTTAATATACTAATATTTTAAAACTATTTGATCTTTTGAAACACTGATACTTTTAATAAAAATGTGTATGCTATACTTTTCTTGTTTGTTTAACTATAATATCTATAAAAACTACTCACTTATTCTGTATCATAGGCAGCAACAACATGTTGATAGTCTCCAAAGTGTATCCGTACAGACCGAGTCTCTTGTCGGCCAACCCAGAAATTACTCCCATAGATTTCTCCAATGGAACCTTTAGAGGTTTGCCTTCGAGAGACTTGTAAATATCTTCCATAGTCATCTGTGAAAATGTTACACAATTTAGTATCAAATCTCTAATAGCTTACCGTTTCTTAGTTACAAGATTATGTGTCTACAATAATAAAAATACTTATAATATTATGTGATTAAGGAGGGTGAAAATGAGAGGTATAATGTAACAACAGATAAAATTTAATTACCTTCTATTTCACCCAATCGTAGCATGGTAAACAAAAACGTCACTATTATAATTTGTTACATATAAAGTTTTCAATTTCATACATTATTTTACATAGTATAACTATACTCTGCTTACCATCTGTCAAATTGATTACTAGTTGGTCTACCCGTAGATTCGACATAGCCATATAATTATTAACAGTACAATTGCGAAGATAGCCACGTGAACTGTGACTATTCCGTAAGGGTCCTATGTTCGTGAAAGTGTATAACACATAGTTACCTTACGCTTGTCAATAAAAATAAAAAATATGCAAAACTTACATGCTCTTTGAGCCAGTCTGAGTAAGGTCGGCTGCGGGCAATTTGCATCTTCACTTCGACGTCTTGAATGATCTTCTTATCTTCTGTGTCCACGAGCAACATGCGACCGGGCTTCAGACGACTCTATTATAGACAAAGATAATATAAATTAATTGAAATTTTAATATAAATGCTTTTATCCATTGTATGCATACACATGTCCATAATATTTAGTAAAGTGTGTTATTGGAAATAAAAAACAGATGTATGTTTATTTAGGAATATCGCTTAAATATTTGAAACCTCATTACTAATTAAATTAATGTTTTATGATTAATACTAACGGAACTTATCGCGTAAGTTTTTATATAATAAAGTTACCTTTATTAACCCGACGTTTCGGCTATGTTGCAGCAGCCATGGTCACGGGCAGACTCGTAATAGTTAATAAAGGTAACTTTATTATATAAAAACTTACGCGATAAGTCCCGTTAGTTATTAATCATAGTATAAATCGCGAATCTCTTAATGATTTATACATACATTACAATAGGTAGGTATCCAGCCTAAGAAATCTTGGATTTTTTACTGACTTTTTTTTTTTAATTTCTAAAGCCATATATAATACATACATGGATTTAAATACATATACCGTAATATTTAATATAATAAATGCGCTATGCTTACCTTATGTATAACTTTTTCGGGCTCTACATCGTACACGCCTACTTCTGAAGCCATGACAAGGATGTTCTCGTTGGTCACGTAGAAGCGGGACGGTCTCAAACCGTTACGATCCAAAATTGCACCTAAAAGAGGAAACCAATTAAATTAAATAATAAACAATTTATATTCAATATGAAAGAGCAATTAAGTCGTAATAAAGTTCATATACCTTTATGTTACATAATAACCACATCGTTATTTTGACTGCTAAAAAACGCATCACGAGTGGATTAATCTATCATTATGATACATACAAGATTTATCAAAACAGCCAGTCTCTTAGTAATACACTACTGGTGGATAGTAGGACAAAACCCATAGTCAAACTAACATTTCATTGACATACATTAATATCCTAAATAATTCAATTAGAATACACTTAAGAATAATTACCAATATAGCGTCCATCCGTAAACGATATCAGCGCCGGTCCGTCCCAAGGCTCCATCGCTGAAGACGCCCATTGGTAATAGTCTCTTTTCTCCTTGGGCATAGTCAGGTCGTTCTGCCATGCTTCAGGTACCATAGTCATCACCGCCTCGGGTAACGAGCGGCGGCCAGCGTGAAGGAGGAACTCTAACACACAGTCAGCGGAGCCAGAGTCAGACAGATTGGGCTCAACCACTGGGTACAGTTTCTTGAGGTCTGTAATAAAGGTTTATTGTTAATACAGTTATTGGAGATTATGGGTTTGATATAATTGAAAGTGTCATTCCTAAAATGCACTATCGAAATAAATTTAGTTTGATACTTAAAGCAGAGCTGTGGAACACTCAGACACTATGATATATCAATTATAAAAATTATATAAATACTGCCTCTTTCTAATTTGTGAATGAAAGATCAGGCCAATTTTTTGTATCTTTATGGAGAAATATATTATTAGGAAAAATCAAGTTAGTTGAATCTGGCTAAAAAGTGGAAAAATAAAAATTTACTCATACTATTGTATGTATGTATATTGTTTCTGTACTAGAGTATAGAAGGTATATGTACCTTCCCCAAATTCCTCGCTCTTCATGACACCTTCGCGTGCCTTCATAAGGTTGACATTACCTCGCAGCGTGTTAATCTCACCATTGTGAGCCAGCACTCTGAAATAAAACATAGATTCTAGAAATATTTTTACTAGGAATTCTATTATACTATACGGTGTTTGTGTTCCGTATAAATCTAAAATATTAATTGAATGCTAACTAGATGGCGTTTTGTAGGCATTTATATTGCGTTAGGCTAGCAACTTGTCAAGAGTAATCAATATTACTGCCGTAATGACTCAGATAATTATGCTAAAAAAGAACAAAGAGTTTCTATGGTTGTGTTTAACCCGAAATAGATTAAAAGATCTAAATATGTATGTTTATTATTATTATATGTAGCTGAAGATCGTGCCAAAAACTTCTTTATCTTTTCAAACAGTAGCATATACCCATATCAATCACTATGTCTCTTGAGCAAACATTTCAAAACAGGCATCAATCTATTCTATTGAGTCACGAGGTATATGTCAAGTTTATAAACAGACATATACTTGTATAAGTGAATCTCATAGATTGTTATTGTATATTTTTTACTCATATACACTTACGTAAGTACTTTACACACATGTATGTACCTTAATCGCATCCGGGGTGAATAGAACCTCAGAGATACCATATACTATTACATTTCTACAAAATATTGGTGACAAATTGTTAATCCAATGCCTAATAGAATCTATTGACCACCTAATATATTCTATTTTGTACATCGCAGAGTCTGAGCTTCTTAGCATTTTAATTACGTCATAGAATAAATGCAGATAACACTCATAAGGTAGTTAACTCTAGTTATAAAAATGGTTTTCGTGGTCAATTCATTTATGTACCTTAAAGGATGAGCACGTTCCCAGCTCGGGAAGGTGTTGGTAGAGAACCGGGTGTGCACCAACGCCAGGTAAGTGGTGAAAGCCGGGTTGCACAAATCCTTGAAGTACTCCTAGAAACGAAAACGATAATAAATAAAGGAAGATCATAGAGCATTATTTAATTAACCACACTAAATTCATTCAATGAGTTGAATATTTTAACATAAATATTTATTTCATTAATTTAATCTGGAAAGTATTTAAAGTAAACACATTTGAATAATATAGAAACTATTAAACTGTTATTACACTGCAACAAATCGCAAGTAACGTACCCATAGTTGATTTGACGTAAGCAGTCCTTTATAGACGACAGTCTTCAACGAGAGGCTGCAGATGTAGAACCGCGCGCCTGGCACCACCAGTTCATGCGAAGCTCTTTTACGAAGCACGAAGACCTGAGTAGAACAAAAATAGTATATTAATACTAATTTGCAGCATATTCTACAGAAAATTCAAGTGTGAATTAATACATTTTGGTTTACGCTCACAAGGCAGCCTGTCCTGACGCAGTCACTGGCCGCGGGGTGCAACCATCTGAAAAAAGAGTTTTAGAGTGCCACGCATTCTCATCGATCTTTTCGTTCATTCGGTCACCATTCACTCTTCATAAGCAAGCTTTGTTTGGAAGAGTGAACCCGCAATTTGATTGTCATTGCGACTTCATTCTTGCCAATAAAAAATAAGCTGGCTTATGTACTCTATCGTTCTTATGTCAAACCTATGTTCCGGGGTTCCTGCTGTCTCCGTCAGTCTTACCTGTCTCGCCAGCTGGGTCTCGTCTTCGATATCCCCCGTGACAAAGACTTGTCGCATAAAGGGCTCCGAGTTACGAGCCACCTGACCTGAAATACCAGCCAAAAGAGGCCATTACTAACTCCTCTAGAAACGATTCATTAATCTCAAAGTAGTCTAGTAGTCTTACATTCTAATTTAAATGAAATTGAGCAACACTATGATGGTAAATATTGACATGAACAATTGATACTAAGTTATTTAGTCGTGCCATAAATGTTCACAATAAGAGTCCGTACTGCAATTAAAAACTTACTTCACTCATTGTTTTGCTGAAATCTACTTATTTAGGAACATTTACGACGAATATGAAAATAAAATCAAATGTGAATGGGAAGTAATCGAATAAAAAATTACCATCTAAGTGTTTTACAAATTATACTTGAGCATAATTTAATGGTTAATCAACCCGAAATTCATTCAGCGACGCTTCACAAAGCAGCCAATTAAT
This sequence comes from Leucoptera coffeella, assembly GCA_030578115.1. Classification (NCBI taxonomy): domain Eukaryota; kingdom Metazoa; phylum Arthropoda; class Insecta; order Lepidoptera; family Lyonetiidae; genus Leucoptera; species Leucoptera coffeella. The sequence continues at coordinate 321,049 of JAMBLF010000083.1, forward strand.
CAATTAACATAATTATATTCTTCTAATCATGAGCTAATTGAATTTCGAGTCGACAGTTGATTTGCATTACTACAAATTTACAACTAGGGAATTAATTTATTTTATTCACCGAACAAATCACCTTATGTTCCATTCGAAATCACGAAGTTTTATGGGCAGATATAATTACTATTACAAGGCTATATCGAAGTGGAACATAAGTTGATTAGTACGTGCGTATTTTATGGTAAGAATGAACAAACCAGCAGGTCATGACTAACATGAACGATGCTCAGAGTTGCCTCTCTGTGCTTAACAGAGCCCCAGTGACAATCTATGATAACCTGCAAAGTCGCAAAACAATGGAACGGCAAACACGAATGAATACGTAGGATTACTCTTCTTATGAACTGTTCGCGACACTGTTTCGAATGCTATTGATTTTGCAAGCGAATGTAGGTTTATTTAATGAAAAGCATTTTCAAACAAGGATTGATTCCCAATTCACTAACATTACATCATGGTTTAGCTCGATCGATGTTATTGACTCTTAAGTAACACGGCATGCTATGTATAAGTTTAAAGCGTTTATTCACCTATGGTAGAATTGTTTGTAGGGACAGTTCTCCAGCAAATGACCCGGAGACCAATGCTTTCAGCCAGCCCTTGAAACTTCTTCTCGATCTCCTGATGGTGGAGCTTGTCCAGAAAGAAGATTCCAGTCGCATAGCGCCCGAATGCTGGCAGGTCGATCTGATGAGTGTCTCTGTAAAGGAGATAAAATATATATGTCATTGCGCTATTGATGACATTAAGGTCCTGTTATTACTTGTGGCTGAACAATATAATTAATCTCGGGTATATAATATTTTCTTAGACACTTTTAGCATTACTACTGAGGTTGTGATAGTAATTAATTTGGAATAAATAATATCATTAGGATACAAACATGAAACAGCTGATTTTATATGTTAGTATAATGAATGAAATGCCCCGTTATATGAGGGCAGTTTCTCTGAAATACATATAATATAAATAACATAGTAATAATCATCTGATTCCATATGTGTGTTAATCAATGAAAGGAAAATTGTTGTCGTTGAAGGTCTTCCTTTGTGGGACGTCTGTTATTGTCCTTTTTCCATTGTGATTCGTGTAATATTATGGTTTCTGGACTGGATTTTTATATTCTTTAGTAGGTCAAAAGTATTATTGGAATTCATTATGAATTAAAATTAAAAAATATGTAAAATATCATTAATTTATAAATGATTAATTTATTTAAGAAATCTTGATCTAGATATAATCTCTTAAAACATATGAGTATCTCTGTTATTCAAGAATTAATAACCAACTTCCCCGATCTATTATAACCGCATGTAATAGATAAAGTTTTCATCAGTTTCAGATACATAAATAAGTGCCAAAAGGTCAACACGCCCAGTGCGGTTTGGATGCGCGCGCACGTGACGTCATCCCTGAAACGTCCCACAAAGTATTGACTGGAATCGAGCGACGTATCTCACTCCAGACAAAACATTACCAACTTATAAACGTACTTATAATACACTTAATAACTTAGGCTGTAGGAAGTACATATTAATATATAATTATGTGGTATATAGTAATACTGTTTAATAAATGTAAGGGAACTAACATTACAACGTAATAGGGATTGCACAATGTTTAGTAATTACGTTAAGACCATCAATCTTATCCTGAGCGTTGTTTATGAAAGTGATAAGAGAGAACACATTGAGTGAATTAAATAAACAAAAAATGTCGAAGAAACTGAAATTTGATATTCTTCCCTTAATCGTAAATTGAATTTCGGTGCTAAAGGTTACTCAAACACTGCAATGTGTATTAGTGATCCCATCAAGAATTAATAAGATAGCCCTATGAACATGCATTGTTAAGTTATATTGCTTCAGAATTGTTACACGAATTAAGACTATTAAAATTTATTTTTTTAAGAATAGTATCGTATTTAGAATTGGCATCTTTTGGTAACTAAAAACTTCAGTTTTCAATTATAATATGGGCGGCGTTCTATTCTGAATAATATATTTATTAAGGAAATATTTATCCATGACCCAGATGATAGAGTGCGTGATTTCAAGTAAGTAGTTACAATACAAAAAAATATATATAAGAATTTCGTCTTAAATGGATATTAACCTCTCATTTAATATGTTAAAAACAAGCCGTGATGTAGTAGGATGTTATAAGTGCTGGTTCATTTGCTAATGATAACTCATCATACTGTAGTACAAAAATTATTAGGAATATCATAACTACGATACATGCGCATATTTTATTAAATCAGTTTGAACATATTAATGACTAAGCCTAGGATTATTATTAGGTAGCAAATTTAAAGCAGCATGCATTGTCGACTTAAGAATAGAAATTTTGGCATCGAGCCAGTCTTCTAACGACCGTGTATAGCATCCTTAAGTTTGCTTCCAAAAGTCTTAAAAAAGTTGACTGTGCATATTATATATATATATATACTGGCTAGTAGTACAACTAAGACGACATACTATAAATGGAGTAAACAGCCGTTTTAATTTGATAAAAAGCTTATCCATACAGTTAAACGCCACTATAATTATACTCCTCATAAAACTCAATAATTTGCACTTTTCATTTAGCCTGATAAAAGAACAATTTAAATCTGTTGTATTGTATTGTAGTAAACATTAACATAAAGAATGTTAGATAAGAAGTTAAAAAAAGAAATGTTGGTTAACGACGCATTTACAAACATAGAAAATATTCAAGCAATGTCAATGTAAACCCTACTGCAATTATACGCTCAACTAAGATCGAATCATTATGCAATAGCGTAAGTAATTTGTTGATAGCATAATTTACGACGCTTTGAATGAGTTGAAGGTCAAATCCAAAATCTCAAGTTCAAATATTTTAATGATGTAGGTAAATACCTATATAAGATTATTATAAGATAATTAAAACTTGTTCTATGTAGCAAAAGACATTATTTTCTCTTAGTTACTTCTACGTCGTTTACGGGAAAATCGATAAAAGACCTACCTCAAACCTTAACAGGGTAATACTATTCACATTGGATTTGCTTAATCACCTAGTCTTAACTCACATGGATAACATGTAATACGTACAGTTATGTTGGTTTATTTATAGGTCTAATTACATTTGTTATTTTAATTCTAGAATAACTAATGAACGTACGTTTGTTGTACTTTCAAGATAGTTCTCCGTACATCGTCCGTTCTAAAGCTATTTTTAAAGGAGAACCTGAGTCATAGACACGGACTTTTTTACTGCCGGTAGTGAGAGTCAAATATTTAGAATGTGGAGTAAGGAAAAGAGAAGAATTCTCATAATATTTTAGAATAATAGTTAATATAACTTTAATAAGAGCTAATAATATGTTTATAAATACATATTTATAGAAATAAAATCTAAATTAATTCAATAGGGAAAGAAAGGTCTTTCTTTAATGAATTCTTATCTTCCTTAGACACACGGGGCATGTTATCTAACAGATAGGTATAGGTGAACAATAACAATCCAATAATAAAGATTAAAATATGCACCAGACAATGAATACTTGTTTTGAAACGCTATAACATTTACAACCAGCTTAAATTAGATAAATATTTAAATGTATTTACAACTTGTGGGAATAGAATGATATTACCGTGATTTATACAATAAAAGACAAGTACGTTATTATGTTATCAACTATTAATACTCAATGTAAATTAAAACGTTCCTTTTAACGATTTGTAAATAACACATATTACAGTAATTAGTAGTACAGATTTATCTCGATTTAAGCTCTTCTAGAGAATAGCAAAAGTACGAAAGTATATTTTATCTTGGAATAAATTCGCAATGCTTAGTTAAAAATAAGCTACATAGCCAGTACAATGACCCTTACGGATGATTCTAAGGAGACAAGTCAACCAGGCCGGCTTAATAGTTGTTATTCTAAAGATTAGCGAGGAAATGAAGTCTCCAAACTTCCAATTTATTTATTTCCTTTAATTCAATGGAATTAAAGTGTCGAGTTTACGAGTATGTATGTAGATTGAAAATAGAGTTACTCTTTCTAAAAATACACGACCGCAGAAAGTCAGACTATAAAATAAACTCTAGCCATGTTTCGTGGCATCGTCAAACTATCGTGGAATACTTTTTACTGCCAGCACGTAAAGAAAGAATAAAAAGGTATGTAAATGTCAGAGGTTGGAGCTAACGAAATATAGACGAAAGATAGAAAGAGTTTATCATGCGATTCACCAAATTGATTACAAATATCTGCCGGTATTTTGGGGTTTTTATAAATTCGAGAAATAATATTATATATTCGAGGTTCTGCCCACCCCGAAAGCGATATAAAGATGTGAATGTATATGTATGTATGTGAGAAATAGTCTATAAACTAGTTTGATTCCGTTACCGTAGTTTTTTTTTTAGTTTTTTATAATGGTGTACCAAAATATAAATTTGATGATTTATTTCATACATACAATTCACACCTGTACGTCCCTAAATGTATAAGTAGATACTATCGTATGCCACCTGGACCGATTCTGACAAATCTAACTTAGTTAACTCACACCCATTAACATTTTCATGTATGCCTTTCAGTTCTTCACGCTGCTTATAACGCGAGTTTTCTCATCATCTACATAAGTATTTATAGGTAGGTACTTTCTTATTTAAAATAGAATTATAAATTTAAAAACAAAACGATTATGAGGAACGTTTTTCAAATGTTTGTTTCAAGTATTGCAATAGCGAGGGATTACGGAAAATACTGACTTATCTTTCTCATCGACTACTTACAGTTCAACAGTAGTGTTCCTTTGACAATAGCTTATTTAGAAACTCAGTCAATGAATATCAGTTTACAATAAACAATAAGCAGTTAACCAGTCAAAGACCTGAAAACAAACTCATTTTGTTCTGGCTACTAGTGTGAGAAGACTCCTTTAAAACGTGTTTACTCAATACGTAATTGATAGTAAGTAATAAAGGTTTATAGCATCATGTCATCACAATCATAGCCTAAACAATATGATTAACATTTGCATTCATATCACTAAGGTATGTTGTATCCAGACGATTCCATAAGGGTTATTTTATGGTGACCATTGAGTTTTTATCAAGCACATTGTTACTGCAAGAAGTGCGTAACAATACACTTAGCAAACATATTAGCGAAATGGCTAAACAATGCTTGACGTCATGCACCATACCTCAAAATGTAAGATTAAATTGTTCGCATTCATTCTTTTTCATTTCTATAACATTCATTAATTTATAAAATGTTATGCTTGTTGTTTTATTCTATAACATTATTTATAAAATGTTATGCTTAGTTACTACGAGATATCTGAAGTAATTGTTCTGTATTTAAACATTTATTCACAGTTCACATAACACAGAAAAATAACAATATAGAGCTCGAGTATTACATATATAATATCGCTTCTCAATATCGATTATACAACAAAATCAATCCATCTTTATTCAATACATTTATCTATCAAATAAACCAAATCAAGGGTTAATGGTCGTGAATGCGTTTGTTGTATAAACCAAATCCCAACATTAGTAACATAAAATCGAAAGTCTAGAAATAAGGTAGACGCCACGACAGACCATTTAACACAGAATCTATCTATTTACATCTCTCATCAGTTGATCCTGTAATAGTAAATAAATGTATACACAGCACTGCGCGACGATCAGTAAATACTGCGCAGAAGTAGCAAGGTCGCGGTCGGTGACAACAGCTAGACTGATAGATGCCTATTGAATCTCACTAGTGGTAATTGAATAGGTACAAGTTGCCTTAAGTTAGTATAGAGTAAGACTAGTTTTTGTGAACGAGTCGACACATGAAGCTGTCCTTATTGTGACTTATGTTCGTAATGCATGACATGGGTGGTTAATAATAATGGTACAAAGAAGTAAAACATAAGGATTATTAACATTTCAAAATGCAAAGATACAGACTATATCGGTTTAAATTTTGTTTGCAAAAACGTAATATTTAAACATACGTGAATTGATGGCAACGGTCGCGGTTACTACGAAAATTAAAATTTAATTTGCAATCTAATGGCTGCCTAAGTAATAATTATGATCAAGTGGATCACATCTTGAATAGGATTAATACCCGTTTCAGTCTCTATGATAATTATATCAATTAATTCAACTTCAACAGTCGATAACATATTGGGTCTACTAAAAAGTAATATACTTTAGTTTTGAAAAAATCACAAAAATGTCTTTCTAAAACTTAATTCTGAGTAGTCAATTAGATTCTCAATCCAACAGAGTAATATAGTTATATCTTGGCCTATCATAGAAAGTTTAGAACCATTAAAGAAACTAAAATATCATAAATTATTTCGAAGTTATTCACGAAATGGAATCAATCCTAAAAGTTTGACGACAGACAGAATTCCAATTAAGTATTAACAAGATAACTTTTCTATACCTTACGGAATATGACGAATTGTATTAATACTTTGATATCTGTATTTAAGAATTATTTATTATTATATATATTATTTATTTATTTATTTTCTTTAAGAAGGGAGATAAAACCCTCTTAAAGAATTACAGGCCTATAACACTTCTGAGCCACATCTATAAGCTGTTCTCGAGGGTCATCTCCAATAGAATCTCAGCCAGGCTAGATAGCTTTCAGCCTCCAGAACAGGCCGGGTTTCGACGGGGTTTTAGTACCATAGACCACATACACACGCTGAGGCAAGTTATACAGAAAACTGAAGAGTATAACCAGCCACTCTGCCTCGCGTTTGTGGACTATGAGAAAGCTTTTGACTCGGTCGAGACCTGGGCGGTCATGGAATCCTTGCAGCGATCTCAGGTCGACTGGCGATATGTGAGTGTGTTGAGACATATCTATGATTCCGCCATGATGACCGTTCAACTCCAAAGCCACGGCACGAAACCTATCCAGTTGCAGAGAGGTGTCAGACAGGGGGATGTTATGTCCCCGAAACTGTTCTCGAGTGCACTGGAAGATGTTTTCAAAACGTTGGATTGGGTTGAACGAGGAATAAATATCAATGGGGAATTCATCTCGCACCTCCGCTTTGCTGACGATATCGTCCTGATGGCAGAGTCGCTGCAGGATCTGGAGGAAATGCTGTCCGAATTAGATGCTGCTTCTAGACGCACCGGACTCGGGATGAATTTAGAAAAAACCAAGATCATGATTAGTGATTTGGTAGTCCCGAGACCGGTTGCCCTAGGGGACACTCCCGTAGAAGTTGTTTCCCAATACACATACTTAGGCCAAATCATACAGCTTGGCAGAAACAACTTTGAAAGGGAGGCGGACAGAAGGATACAGCTGGGATGGGTAGCATTTGGAAGGCTAAGGCATGTCCTTACGTCGTCTTTACCCCAATGCCTGAAAACGAAGGTTTTCAACCAGTGTGTGCTCCCCGTTATGACGTACGGATCTGAGACGTGGACACTCACTGCGGGACTAGCTCACAAATTCAAGGTCGCTCAGCGTGCTATGGAACGGAAGATGCTCGGGGTTTCTCTGGTAGATCGCCTCAGAAATGAGGTGATACGCCAGAGAACTAAAGTGACCGACATTATGAAAAGAATTAGCACGCTGAAGTGGAGTTGGGCTGGTCACGTATGCAGAAGGACTGATGGTCGCTGGAGCAAAAAGGTCCAAGAGTGGAGACCGCGTCTCAGTAAACGTAGTGTGGGACGCCCCCCGGCAAGGTGGGAAGACGACCTGCGTAGGTTGGCCGGCATCGAATGGATGCGAACGGCCACTGACAGGGAGAAGTGGCGTCATTTGGGGGAGGCCTATGTCCAACAGTGGATTGATACAGGCTGATGATGATGATGATCTGTATTAGAAAGATTTAATGACTAAATAATCTTATTGCTAACATTGATCGTATATCGTCAAATCGAGTTTACTTTGATCAGAAGCCAATACACATGAACTGTCAATGAATGACAGTTTTATATACCAACACTGCTGATTTAAAAGAATTCCAAATAAACCTGCCGTGTACGAGTAATGTATTTATAGGAATTTATTATAGTAGTGAACTAATCAATGTAAATCTCGAAATGACATTAAGGCAATCATGTTACGAATAATAGAGACAAAAAACAGCTCGATATATTACATAACTTTAACAATGCATTACAACTTCCTAGTTACAATAACATTTTCTATGCACCAACCCCGCCGAAAAACTATTTGTTGCATATTAATTTTGTCACTTTTTATCGCTACATCATGTATCTTTATTATATCTTATCTAAATCTGTTGATAACAAGGCTTTGCCCACTACTGATAAGAGGCCAATATGCACTTTCATACTTTTTGCTATGTAAAATTAAAAATATGCATGCATAAGCTCTTGAAACATCTGATAACAGAGTAATATATCTCCATCTATCTAGAAGTGAATACTATCTGTTTTAAAGCGTCCATTTTTGTAACATATGTATATAGGTTTGTAAGGTAAATAAATTCTTTACTACACGTTGGAAACCACTGCTTTGAAATAACTTTCCAATAAATACAACTCATAAATATTTCTATTCAGAGGTGTATAATTTGTTTAAATATTACTCATTGACAATTTGTTATTAATTCATGGCTGTTTTACTAACAAATAGAAACTAAATGACAATACAGTTTATAAACAATAATATGACTGTATATAGATTAAAGTCCTTATTACACAATTATGACATTATGTCTAAAGTTTATGGCATTATATTCACCTAACTTTATATGATCTCACGATAGACACCTAACGTCCGTGACACTATAATTTGCGTCATATCTTATCGGCTGAAATACTTAAAATAGTCTAATGTAAACATAACTTATTACGCGCCATTGATAACATAGACTTTGTATCTTACGCCTCACATAACCTTTCTGTTGTTAAAGTTGTTTTGGCATGGTGTCTCTTGTATAACAATAAGCGAAGAAATTCACAATACACATTTGTAAGCTACTATATCGATTTTAGTATTATTGGTAAAAAGGTAGTGGTAGTTTCAGAGAGTTAAAGGAAGTACACTCAAACAATAGAACATAGAAACAACCGCGTAAATTAAACATATGTGCGTACTACGAGAATTTCAAATTCGGTACGAATTACATCGAAGTTTACTTATAATGCATTATATATTTTTTGTTAGCTCTTAAAAGTCTGCCTGACTTTACATTTCATGCTAGCTAATGTATACTAGACTGATGTTATTATCACGAGTATGCTGATTTAATTACGATATTTGCATAGGTATGCAAAGAAAACTTAATATGCTAGTTGGTCAGGTCAGGAATTGTGTAGATACATTTATGGGTGAAGTTAAATTGATTGTATATCACAAAGCTATGGGATAATTTAACCTTCGGAAAATTGGCATTGGTCAGGGTGCCTATGTAGACACTGACTTAACTGCCAACAGTCAGCGAGGAGTTTATATATTGTCCTATATATAGCTTAAACCTAGTTCTTCCTTTTGTTAATTGAGTACTTTGTAAATGAGCATTTGGTCATGAATAACTTCAGTTCTTTTTGAATCTCGAGCAAAAGGCAATCTGATATATCAAAAACACAAAATATGGTTCCAAAACTGCAAATGAAGACAATACGAGTAAGTACATTTATATACATTGAATTGGTACTAGTAGTATGTTCAATTGATGTTCGCTCATGATACAATCATTACAGAGGTCAGTGATTTAATCCCAATATATGCGCGAAATTTTGATAAGACCTACTGCGAAATATATGATAATTGAAACGTAACTCAGGCTGCTTCTTAAAAACATATGTTGACTACGATATTATAACAAAAAAAATACTAGGTGATATTATTGTCTGTGGGGTTCTATCCACCAAAAAGCTGTTTTAAAGACGTGGATGTGTATGTATGGCTGAATCTTAGCAAAAGTTACTATTTTTCGACATAAGAAAATGGAGCCAATTGAGCAAAATGGCAAAAAAATACGATGAACAGACTCAATCGACGAAGCTATTAATACTTGCAATTCCAGACGACTGTTTTGCTGTCTGTACACGACGGGAATACTAGAAAAACGTACTTATTTTTAGAAATGTAACCTGGTAAGATTGTACATTAAGTTGCTTAATTAATTGTATGTTATATTGAAGATAACATGGGAAGGAAATCTAACGAATTTTATACATTGTAGATAGTAAAATATGATTGTCTTTACTACATGCTTCGAAGCTAATACAGTAAAATAATAACATAATCGACCACTAACTATTATTTTCCAATACAATCGAATAAAACAATATGGTTTATTGCCGACTATTTTGACGTAATATTAAGTGTTTATTGTTCGTTATATTGTGACGGAGACGGTATAATGGATGGTTTGGAGAGTACGTTCAATTTTTGAGAGTACTGTACACATTTATGTATTTACTTCCTCTTATCGGTCACTTCAGCTTTAGTATCGAGAATGTGACTGGTTTCCAGCACATTGTCAAAAAAAAACATTTAATCCTAATAAAAACGACAGTTGCATTTATACATTTCTCAGTTAGTAGCGAAATGAAATATTATAAGACCTTTTGATACTTTCAAATCAATAATGTATAATACCATGAAATAATAGTTACATACATTAAACATCACTACCGTTTCGCCTAAGAGGGGGAGGCAGTGTATCCTAAATAATCCTAATCTTAATCTAGCACGAGAGAATTTAAATACATCCGTCAGACATAAGACAAGTACCAAGTAAGGGTATACTATTTACGTACTAGACAGACGCGGGACTATTTAAGCACATCCGACATGTACCGATCAACAAAACACTGGCGCCGGACATGTATTTGTGCACAATTAAATATAAACTAGCAACTGCCCACGCATTGCATACATAGGTTAACGTTCTACTAGGCGAGCGGCCAACGCAACGTAAAAACTGGCTGAAAACCGTGAACCTTACTCTTGGAGACGTGCCAAATAAATTTGAGAAAATCAATGCGTGCGTCAGCAGGAACTTTGGGTTTGAAACGAGTTGGAAAGGATAATTAATAAAAATGTGTACAAAGTAAATAATAGCACATATTATCTTCCTCTTTGTCTTGCTTTCATTACCATGGTGTAATTGATATTGATTGACAATAACTTCATAATATTCTGTAAGCAATTTTGGATGTAGGCTTTTGAAACTTATATTGAATTTACGAAGAAGGTCTTAAACTTTTTTCTAAGTAAAAAAACTTTCGGGTTCGCTCGATTCTATTTTTGGATATAAAATCGAGCTAACAGGCAAACGAAATAAGTTACATAGAAATATACTATACAAGAACACAATTATACTTCTCTTTTGGGTTGATCAGGACTATGAATTACATCAATAACTATCACTTCCTTACTCATAAATATCGGAATTATTATCGCTATATCATGGCAACCTCATAGCCCAATCTTTCCTTCATACGAAACACTGACACGAAAGCCATCTATCTTATTACCCTTCTACATATATCCCATCGAACCTTACCTCAGTTGAGCGCAGTAGAACTGGTGCGGAATGGCCGTGAGAACACCAGCGCCATCTCCCGTGTCATTGTCGCAGGCACAGGCGCCGCGATGCTCCATACGCTTTGCCAAGGTCTCTGCATCGCGTACGATCTGACAGGAGATGCATATAAACATATAAATTCACGTCCTTGTCCTAGGTCACCAAAATAATATGTCCCAGGTCACTTCTGAGCATAAATAAGGGGGTTGTGATGTTATATGAAACATTGGTGATAGGTTGCTAATTGATTCCCCATGTCTCCTAGTGACCTTTTGCGACAAGCCGGGAATAACGGCAGGTAGTTAGTTAGCATTTTTTGTGTGTCCCAACTAGGACGGGATATATAGATAAGGTAATAGTAAAAATATTTATACTAACTAGCTTTGATTTCGACAGGAGATACGTGTTGATTATATTGGGTGAAGTTATAGATTAATATATGATAGGATATGTACGTACGTACGTATATTCATAACTTTATTTCCGTACTGGAATAGCCCCAGACTATTGACTGTCACATTAAACCCCACCAATCTCTCTCGAATCTCTCATAACTACGAAATGTCATAAAATAAATTTTTCACGCTTGCTTTTCTGTTCTTCACGCTTAATAGCACATTGAGAAGTATGTATGTACCTATAAATATTACGAAATAAACGCTGCTAAAGCCCTATCATTAACAAGTGTTCAATTAATAAGAATGAAGGCCTTTCTATCACTAGAAAACTGTTTTATTTTTGGTCAGTACACACAGTCACTATACACTTTCGAGGATTGATAAATTAAATATGTATGTATCGTTTTGATTCGAAATCCAGTTATATTTAGTTTGCAGATATACCGTACGTATGTATCAAATGTACATATAAATAGATTATCTTTAGACAGAGTACATTATCTATTTTTTATTTTTCGGGGTCACACAGCTATAATTTGTATTTCTTTTAGGCTTATATCATGAATAGAGTGCGTGATGCTGTTTATTGTGGAAAAGTTAATATCATTGTGATATAATCTCACTACCATCAAAGGTCAATTACGTAGATCAAGGCGCCAGGGTGTGTCGTACATTAATTACTTAACGCAAAAACATTACGGTTTTTGTGGTGTAACTGTGTAACTAACATGTAATTGTGAGTATTGTGACAGCATACACAATGTGAAAATGTCAATTAGTAAACATAATATGGTGTTAGGAATGGTATAATATATTTTTTATAGTACATTACATTGGTAAGGAGATCAAAATATATATTTAGCTTACTAACTACTTAAACTACTTTATTTGAATAAAAGTTTATTAGCTATAATACAAGTACATAAAACATGCATAGGGTTAGTAATAGAAGGACCTGCATGTAAAAGTTAATGGATGTGAGTGGAATAGAGAGAGATTTGTCAGGATCTTTCAAGGTGATGATCAATAGTCTCTATGTGTCCCTCTAGAGAATTGTTTAGTACAATATTACCACTTATTATATTTGCTTTGTACTTATTATATTATACAATTGAAACCCTGTCCCTGTTATGAAAGACAGTTGTATATTTTTAGGTATAAAGAGCCTTCTCGTTTACTAATTCAGGCCTAAACACCGATGTTGCAGCATGAAAACCTTTTGTAAATTATCCTGCAAGGTTCTACAATTATCATAGTCGTGTCATTGCTATCTTTTGAAATTTACATAACATCATTACTTTGTAAACATATGGACTTATACTCGTACATATTATATTGAAAGGGGGTCATAGTTTAAAAATGCTAATTTGTTATTATATAGTTTACTGTAAGAATTAAGATCAAATTAATCATTTGAGTTTTACAGATTAACATTTCGAACAGCTTAGTGTGTTTAGTGACATGTTTGGATAAGGAAATATAGGAATACAAAATAGCCATCTACTTGGTTACAAAGGCGATATTCCATGTACCAATATACTTAATTTTACTCAACAACACCTATCAAACTAAGTCATATATATTAAGTAACTAACATACGCAAAATAGGCGCTAGTCGTCGAGTTGCGGACACTTAACCGGCTTCTATCTATCTAAGTAACTAACATAATTCAGTACACTTATTATCTAATAAAGTATACATTTAACTATAGTAACAAATAATTACCTTATGACTTCGCTTTCCATCAATGGCAACCACAAAACCTACTCCACAGGCCTCATGTTCGTTCTGAGGGTCGTACAAGCCTTGCTTGGGCGGCCCTTCCCACTCCATTCCTATAAGAAAACCAATTAGAGGATCATTTATTTATTCAGGATCTTTGGTTTTTATTTATTAGCTGCATCGAATTATAGGGTGAGGGAAAACATCATGAGGAAACCTACCTGTTTGGCGAACAGGTTAGTGCTTGTAAATGGCGACATGGATTGCTAGACTGGTATGTAAAAAGATTTGTAACTAGAGGATTTTCTTCCCGGCATGTCATAGGAGGCAACTAGTGGACAAGTAGTTCATAGAATCCATTAGGTGATGGCTAGCAACCTGTCATCAATATTTAAATGTTATGAATTTTTATCTTACATTTACTATAAACAGATAAGGTCGGCCTTACAAGATATATGATGAGTGACATTAGAAGTACCTATAATTGCTGAGTGTGTATGGATGTTCCAGAAACAATAGTAGTTTGCCAGGTTTGGCAAAAATCAGGAATTTTTTTATTAGTCTACCGGTCTGTAGATAGATGTGACTGATATTAAATGAAAATCTTGAATAAATTGTACTGAAAAATAATGTGACATTCTTGTGAAGTTTCGCTTACATAACATATTTTATTCTGATTTTGGAATGGACAGAACTTAGGAGACATGTCCTTTGTCACCTAATAATTTTAAGTAAGTAACATCTAAGTGCATGGAATTAAATGCAACACAATATGTTTTTTCTAATTTAAAAAAAAAACTCAGCTAATCCAATCAATAAATATAATTTATTTAATAATACATAAACAGCCTGAATAAGAAGTTTAATTTGCAAAAGTTAAGTAAGATAACAATATAAATAACTTGTTATTATGAGCATAAAAAAGGTAATTTAATGTCTTATCACAATAATAAGCTGCCTAAAGTATCCCATATGAAACACTTTGGAGATAAAACTATTTTATTCTTTATTAGTCAGTGTAAGTTAAATGTTGTGTATGTTCGTTATTTATGGAATAAATAGTGGCTATACATCTGATTTCAACATAGGTACATTTCTGGAGATTAAAATAAACAACCTCTTATTACGCTGGAGGTACTTTAGTCGATGTGTTATTGATTTATCGAAATCTCGATGTTGAACACGATGGAATTTAATTAAAGATTCTGATAATAATAGTGTCCTTGATTACAATAATACGAAACCGGTAAAAACATTCTAATACAAGGTTATTTCCGATGTATTGTATGTCGCCGGAACATCTATCTAAAGGTGCAAACTATGGGTTAGAAATCGGCTTGGAGATATTAAAGATTTAAACAGATATTCGTACTTTCGTGATAATTCAGGCCTCTGACTTCCACTACACAGTTTACAGTAGTCGTGCTTTTGTTATGTTGTTTTCTTAATTCAATCTGTACACGTTGATGGAAAATTTGCTGCAGTGTACACGATTGCAAGATGAAATTGAATGATTGTATTGAATTATCATTACAACTCCTTACCTTAGTGTAAGTTCGTTAGTTTTATAAAACTGTTGATTAGAAAAGAACAATGACTTGTCCTCACTGTGAATTCAGAAAGTAATTTAATAGATTTATTGATACAATTTAACACGAATCACACCGGCACTACGTAGTGACTCTTCACAAGACGACTACGCAAACCAGAGAATCGCGGTAGACTGACTTTAAAAGTCAAACAAAAGTCAAATGTGACTGATGATGGGATCGAATTAAGACTGACGGACTACGGACAGTGAAAACTATTAGACGGCGAATAGACGTTCATTAGCAGTAGTGCGGAAGAACGAACTGGAATAAATATCAATATAATAATATGCTACCTTCAAGAATATTGTAATCAATTAACTTTTAGGACACAGCGATTCAGGATACATATTATGCATAATTGACAGAATAAATAACAAATATGAATAGATTACCTTTTTTTGATAAATTTTGAGCACTTGCGGTATTAAAATATAGTGGCAGTGGTTTGTCGTAATGGCAAAAATGGAGGACTCACTATCTTTGCGTACCTGTAGTGAAATGTGGGTGTGATGTGTAACCATGATTTTATTATACCAACTGGTCTATGTATATTATTATATCGATTAGTATAGTTCGTATGTCGGTAACATTATAAAAGACAGTATTAACTGTCAAATAAACGCCACGATTAATGCTGTCACTATGACACTATTGACGGAACCTCTGAGTACTTGTTGACATTGAACGTTCAACGTTTCCTTTCATTTCGCACGCAGCCGAATCACTATTTCATCTTTGAGCGCGAAAGTGACGGGTGTTTGGATTTTTAAAAGTTTACAAAGTAAATTATTTTATTGGTTTTAAGATCTTTTTGTGAATTGTTTTAAAATGTGTTATATATAATATTTGACGACACATAATTATTGCGATTTTTTGTGACCCTTTATAAAAAAGCTATAAGCATGAGTTTAAGTAGTTTAAGGGGTGCCCTTAGGCTTAAATCTTCAGTGAAAGTTCACCTGCAGTGCAGTGCATTAGTTTCGACAGACCGAAGACCTTGTATAGGCCGCACTATTAGCACATCGTGCCCACAACTCGGCAATGTTGCTCAACAAAACGCAAAGCCAGATTGGAACCGAGCTGTGAGCGAAGCCGAGAAGATCGTAGGGTATCCAACGTCCTTCCTGAGTTTGCGATGGGTGCTCAGTGATGAAATCGCTAACGTCGCCCTTCATTTGCGCAAACTGGTCGGCAGCAATCATCCCTTGCTGAAAACTGCGAAGTAAGTTAATTGGGTGTGATGTTTGTAATTTATTTAGGCTAAAAGTAATAATATTTCAATTATACACTCTTCATTCGCCAGCAATCCTCTAATTAGGCAGTTGCTTCATTTGTGTCCTGTATCTGTCTACCCCACGAAGGGTTCGACGTGTGTTTATTCGTGTGTTATTTGAATCCTAAATCATTAGACTCGGAGTTAATGCAATCTAAGAATCGTTTAGTAAACTGTTGCCTATGTTTAATATCAATGCAATCGCAACCCAGGTTAAAAAGTGATCTAGGAGATGATAAGGCTTAAAGACCCTGCTTACCCTGAAAGGTACGGGGTACGTCTATGTAAATATGTATATGATTTAGGAAACAACCAGTGACATGATTACTAGTCATAAAAATTTGACTTTTTTATTTACTATGGCGTATACATAACTTTTTTCTTATTTCCCTAGAAACCTAATCTACAATGGCAAGAACAATACGCAAGCATGGGGTTTGATTGTGTTGCTGATCTCCAAAGCGGCTGGTCATAGTCCCGAAATTCCTGACATGGATCAGGACAAGGCCGCCGGAGTGTTGCACAGGTAAAGCTTTGTTATTTGGTATCCTAGCAACTGGTACTCTAGTGTAACGCTGTACTATCACTACATAGTATAAAACAAAGTCGCTTTCTCTGTCCCTATGTCCCTTTGTATGCATAAATCTTTGAAACTACACAACGGATTTTGCGGTTTTTTTAATAGATAGAGTGATTCAAGAGGACGGTTTATATGTATAATAACATCCATTGAATAGTGGAGTAGGCTATATATTTTATACCCGTGCAAAGCCAGAGCGGGTCACTAGTTATCTATAAACGTATGATAATATGTATGATATGTTATGTATGATAAATGTATATTTGTTGATTAATGGAATTATCACTCTGCAATCAATATTCCGTATTTATACCATCACAATTCCGATAAAAAAGGTTTCCGTGGTTCTAACTACCCTAAAAAGGTTCACAGAGACTGCATACGCATTTTCTTTAAACATGTTTCACGATGATCTGATGATGTATATCTAACCGAGTAGTTGTTCAGGGGATATCCTACTGAGATGTATGACGCACTGATTAACTAGTGGTGTATGCGTGTTTTGAATACGAGTGTCATTGAAGTGTACTTTGGTATAGCCGCCACCAGATTGTGTGGTAACATGTACGAAACAGGTAATGAGATTACCAGGGCTGCAATATGTACATATATTCGCAACGCTCGTGTCCCTATAGAGAGGTAGGCAGACATCACGATACCCTTATTTCCATCGATCCTGGCAAACTATTTTCGCTTCGTCCATACACCTGCTCATACAAACTCGGCAATTATATTTCTTTACTATAAATCATTTTTTCATTTTTTTGTGACATGGCTTACCACCTGTCACATTGAGTACTGACTATCTGGTCAACACGTGGGTTCGAGGTGGCCATAGAATTACTACCTTCGCAATTGCGGAGATGGGCACCTGAACGTCTGACTACCCTGCGAGGGTTAATGGTCGTGAACGCGTTTGTCTTTTTTTTAAATCATGTCAGCCTTTTTAATATTATTTAGTATTGAATAAATCAAGTATTACCTTCTCCCTATCTACCTGTAGCCAAAGAGCTCTAGCGGAAGTTACTGAGATGATTCGCACAAGCCATCTAGTCCACAAGGGTTTGGTGAACATGAACACTCGAGTGGAGACTATTGCATCGCCTGACAACATGATGTTTGGGAACAAGATCGCTTTGCTCAGTGGCGACTACTTGCTCGCTAACTCTTGTTCCGAACTGGCTAACTTGAGGTAAGTAAAGACTACATCCACAATATAATATCCATAAAAGATAAATTGATTTTATGGTTTATAATATATTTTATAATATATACATAATATATATATTAGGCTAGGTTTTGCATAGCCAAGTCAACAGGTATTTGCTGGATCGATGGATAGATTATACAGTCGGTAATTGTGTTTACATAGCAAAATCGAAGCCAAAAGAAGAAGCTTACTCAATTAAAAATAAGGTTGACCTTAAAATTAAGATAACGTCTGTAAGCTTCAACGATATGACGAACCTTATCAATTAGTCACTTTTGGAATATTTATGGTAAGATGAATTGGAGGCATAAGTTTCTATATGATACGTTAGCCCGTCCTATAATTATTTTACCCTATGCCTTAAAGAATTGGCCACGACCTATTTAATATAATCAAATCATTCCTTTTTGTGCATCGTGTGAATCAGATTCCTGTGAAAATTTGTAATTAAAGACATTCCCAAATGTTTCTATTAATTAAATGAATGGTCGATTTCATACAGATGAGCACACATTAATGTCACGAGATATTTGTCTAATAAAAAAGAAACTTAAGTAACGTGTTGCCGCGAATTAAAGCGACCTTGACATTTTTCGATAGAGACACATAAGGTATATAATGAGGAAGGCAACTATAACAAATATGATAAATAGGGTAGAGAGAATATATAAAGAATATTGAAACAAAATATTAGATCTTTATTGTTTATTGAGCTATGTTAGCGTTTTTAAACCTCATTAAAACTATATCTTAATTACTTAGCAATTAATTTAAATGGTCTCTTATAAAATACTTAACACTAATAATTCAATGATATAAGAAAATATTTAGAGAAGAGTAATGAAAAATACACCTGTAACAGACTATGCAAGGATTGTATTCGAACCCTAAAATGAAAAGAATACCCATCAAGATTATGGGTGTTGCGAAAAAACCAGTTCCTTTCTCTTACGTAATGAACCGAAATCATTTCAACTTTAACCACTTACAAAGTGTTATGTCAACTGGGTCACTCGAAATAACTGACACAGAGAGCGATACAATTAAGAGTGAACTTTAATCTTAACTCAATAGTTCTTGGTTATAAGTCTTGCGGAATCGCGTGTTACTAAAATGTTACTTATTATATAGACTTCAATCGATATATCTTGTTTTTATGGTAGTCTATGTTTAGGTCTAAATAGTTTCATGAAGAGTGAATTTCTTTGTTTCAAGTGAAGCAAATTATCTTTATTGATTCTATAAAAGCTTAAATCGTGTCTTTGATTTAAATAACTTATTTTGTCTAAGGCATCCTAAACAAAAATAAAAAACATCAAGAATCATAAAAAAATAAGTTTTCGTAATAAATTCATAAGTGTCTCAAAGGTTAAAGGCACATTTACACAACTCGTTGTGTCTATTCCATAAAACTCGAAAGCATCTGCAGACCGTTACTCGTGACCTTCCATTCGGAATCTTACTAAATCTACCTTTGTTTGAAGTACCTGCATGTAACATTTATTCGTGTCCGGCTCTACACTACATACTCGAAGAGGCTCTTGAATTATTTATTATTACATGCGTAACATACATACATCAATAATTGAATAGTTCCGTCGTTTTTGCGTTGTTGTTTATAGTGCATAATGTTTAAAATATAATTTTAATGCCTTAATGTATAATTATATCTCATTATGCAATAGCGAGAAATATCTAAATAAAATAAATTTGCACGTCAATACTTACAATAACTTTATGATACAAATAAATTTTGATTACTTTATGAATTCATACATGAGAATTTTATAGCTTTAATGCATACGAGCCTAAATTTACAATTAAATGCTTAGCTTCATTTTATCTATTCGCGAGGCTGAAAAAGTAAAAATATTAGACCTTGGGTGACAAGGTTTCTAAATTCACATTGTGGTCCTACAACCAAATCGTCAGAGTGAAAGTACACACAGTAACATACATTCATGTGGCTCACGTGTGGCGTGAAATATTGATTGGCGAAGAAAGAGAAAGTACAATGCATGGTTCAATGTAACCAATTGTTCGTAGCCACACTTACATGCAATCACTCTCTTTAAGTAGACTAATTAAGCTTGAGACTTGATGTTCAATTGCTATTAATTTTATTATACATAGTACTTCAAATTATAAATGTAGTTTCATTATTTCATCACCAAATATATGAGTATGCATAATAAATAAGGCAACAGCAAGTTTTGAAGTTTCCTTATTGTCATTCTGACATATAAAGAAACTGTTTTATATTTAAATATTCATAGTATGGACACCTAACGGCAATCGTACAAAGGTTTAAGTCGTCTGTGTGCTGTACGCATTATGCTATGCAAACAATATTTCACATTTGTTTACTAAAGCGGTTTAAAAACACCTACATTTCCAAAGAGCTTCACTAAATAGTTGCAAAACCAACACAGAACCGGTTGGGTTTGGGTTATGACAACAGATGGCCGTAGTTGTGAATGTGAGCCGATGACATGATGCCCTTTCTATGAATCTGATAGACAGAGAAACCGGATTAATTTACGTCTTACCCAATAAAATAGAAATTTGGGACATTAGTCAAAACTTCACAAGTTTTATCACAACGTTCTGTGACTCTTTCAATCGTCTCTAGTGTAGATACAAAACATTATAGAGACACATTTTACGGTTATGCTCTTTCAATCGCCATCAAACGACATGAAAAGTTTTTAAGTGAAACATAAGTAATTATACTTTGTTTCCCTTCGTTATCATTACTTATGAACCTACCTGGTATTTCCAATCACACTACGAGAATCTTTTACGCAAGTGGTTTTCTTGCAATCGTATGAAACATGTGTACTTTATATTCACGTCACTCAATCCCTTACAGGGTGGTTGGACCTTGTTTAGTTTTAGTTTTTATATTGGGGTAGTGAGGGTATAAGTATAGAACACTGGGTTAAGTTGCCAGCTAATTACTTAATCGGATCGTAAGGAAGAGTGACAGCTATTTAACATACTATTTGCGCCTTATACTAGCACAAAATATACGTGATTCTACATAGAGTTTCTTCTGTGTTCCAGGAATCAAGAGCTGGTGGAACTGATGTCATCCGCGGTCCGGGATCTCGCTGAGGCTGAGTTTCTTGGGGACAGGGATGAACAGAACAACCCGTTGCCTTCCAGACCCTTGCCGGAAGGATCCCGGGAACCTTCTTCAGGTTTGTTCCTTTCTTCGACAGTTTATAACTTTTTTGTATCTTACATACATATATTCACACCTCTACGTTCCCAACGAGTTAGGTAGAGACCACCTTTAGGATCCTGTCTAACCTCTTTTGATTCACTTACCCATTATCTTTCTCATACATTGCATGTTTCTGCTCTTCATACTGTGTCTTGAGACGCAAATATCCAATTTGAGCTTTGAGGCTTACCCTATCCAGCTTTAACTTACAATTTGGCTTTGGCACTTAGTTGGTATCTTAATTATACATATATTATCTTGGGGTTTAAATGGCATAATAAAAATTAGCAACCTTGTAGATGTATGATTCTATGCTGATCCAAGTAAATGCTGATTTCTTTTTAATTACAATATATAAACATCTTTACGTGTCACAGCATCAACTTTCGGGGTATTACTACGAGTACTACATACTTATAATTTGACCCTTTAATATTAATATTAAATTAATGCTAATCTTATTGTACTATAGTATAGTGAAACTATACTTTTAACCAAATTAGTTATTCCGGCAAACAACCTTAACTTCGTGGTGATGTAGGCAAATATTTGGCCTTTGCCAAAACTAATATTACAAGAAGATACTAAACCGAGTTCCGTTCTTCACATACTAAATAAGGCATTGTAGTCCAACATGAATTTATATTCAAAACGCACAGTCAACAAGTAGTATTGTAGCACAGAATAAGGAATGGTTTCTTGGCTCATAACCACGTATGTTATAGCAAAAATGGATTTTAATTCCTGTGCAACAAGGTACATTGTTCGTAAGATAGTTTAAGTATGTTCCTTTGTGATGTACTTGTCTATACTTTCGATAAATACATATCACATTCCATGGCATAAATTAATATGTATGTTTCGAAGAGGGAAAACACAAAAAACTACATTATTTAAAAATATGAAATGGGCAGTATCTGTATATGATAGCATAGATTACTATTACTAATGATTACTAACCTAACCTGACGCGTTCGATACTGATTTGATCAGGTGAAAATTGAGTTTCGAGTCGATAAAGGCCATCGCGATGTTTAATTGATAGTGCATACTGCAGAGATTCTAGCTACCTCGGAAGGGTTGATGTAATGCATGTATGTAATGGTATTATAAGGTTTAGCATGAGAGTAAAGGTTTGGAGAAACTAACACCAGTGCTATATGAAATTCAAAACCAAGACCTAATATATTAGTATTCTTATATCTGTGCCGTGGCTAAATAACTCCAGTTACTCTGACTCCCGTTTCGACTTGCTTGGCAGAATAGCGACTTTTTGCATCCTACATTAAGTTGTGACGGTGTCTAGTCGGTGACAAATTACTAGTATTTTCTGTTACATACATATTATACATACATCTGTTTCATACATGTTAGGGATTCTTCGTCGCTTCCTAACAAATTTCTCTCGCTCCAATGACACCAAACCTTCTCACGCTATTTTTACCGTTCCCTTTCCAGAATGGGAATGTATTTTGGAACCCCTGCCTTTGCGGGGAGTGTTGGGTGCTGCCCGAAGGGAATGGTCTGCCAGGCATGTTCTGGCAGCTGGTGCTTTGCTTGGTAAGAGCTGCTCTGGAACCCTGAAATTGGCTGGCCACGGACAGGCGTTGCAGAAACAGGTACCTTAAGTTTCATTATTTAAGGTCATACAATGTTAGATTAAGTCTGTCCGGAGATACCTAATGCGATGATTATGGAGAGTGTTAGGATGAAATTTCGTAATGAAATAAATCACATGATCATGATTAATGACTAACGGGACTTATCGCGTATGTTTTTATATAATAAAGTTACCTTTATTAACCCGACGTTTCGGTTACGTTGCAGCAGCCATGGTCACGGGCAGACTGATATCTGAGTCTTAGTTATTAATCATGGGTATAAATCGCGAATCTCTTAAAACCACAGATAATATAATACTATACAGTACAGATACCCCATCCTTCTTTATCATTATATCATATCATTCTTTATTATTTATAAAATTGATATCCGCTGTGTCCATTACTCACTAGTAAGTAAATAAATTCATATTATGACATATTATGATGAATTATGTAAGAATAAAGCTAAAAATCGCAAAATTTTTCAATAATTATTTTTTTATCTGGCTTTGATGACTTATAGCGCCACCTATTGATGCTTCAAGTTTTGGTCGAAAAAAATAGTATGGGATGGGACCCCATGTCAAAACTAAAATCACATGATGACATAATAATTTTTCTATTCCCGTCTTTGAGTGATTTTCGGGATGGACAGCACCTTGCACCCAATATACTATTTGTTCTTTACCTATTAGACTTCCAAGTTTTTCTGTATAAGGATTTCCTCCGCAATCGTGTGCGGAAATGATACACTGGCGCTTAGGGTGTTAATACATATAATTAACACATAAATAAGGGCAATTTTTGTCACCTACAATAATAGTAATAACAATCCTTAGGATACCATTATCCATTTAGAATATACCACTAATGTACGTAACTCTCTCAACAGGGCTACCTCTTCGGTTGCCACCTAGCTCTCGCCTGGCAAGCGTTCTTAGACCTAGAAGCTTTCACTGGCCCAGAGCCTGAGAAGTTCTCTCTTGTAGGAGCTCCTTTAGCCTTCACATTAGAAGCCAGGCCAGAGCTCTACGAGTATATTGAGGCTGGGAAGACGAGTATCAATGATGTGGATTATCATGCTGTGAGTACAATGTTGCTGTAGCTTATGTGTTAATAGTATATGGTATAGCTAAGTTGTTAAATAAACGTGGGTTCGAGGTGGCCATAGAATCACTAACTGACACCTGAACCTCTGATTATCCCGCAAGGGTTAATGATCGTAAACGTTTGTCTTTTTGTCTAAGTTGTAATGAAGTAAGGTTCGGTATCGGAAAATGAGAATGTAGATATAAAATCATGTATATTTATATTGTCTGATAGATAGAATAGACATAAAACGAGCTTTATTTATATGTCTACATAGATAAGGTTGACGTTTGGATTCAGTCTAATTTGTTGTTTAATAGTCTATTTTATTATAATACGTTTTCCACTTATATCTATTATTTTCCTAATACACCTTCAAAACAATTATTATTACCACAATTCCAGCTTTACAAAGCAGTCCTGGAAGGCGACGGAATAGAGAAAACGAAGCAACTTCAACGAGAGCACATCTCAGCAGCCTGTGACGTGTTGGATAAGTTCCCCAACTGCGACGCCAGGACTGCCCTGGCCAATATCATTGTGGCTATGCACGGGGATCATTTGTTGTAGTCATGGCAACGATGTAAACTATATTTCTTCTCATACATATATGTTCTTCAATTTCTTTTGAGGTCGGAAGGACCGTGGAGATTTTGTGATTCCTAGGTCACTTTTTAGCATGAATCAATGGGTGTGATGTGTCTTAAAGTGTTGAAATGGCATTGGTAAGAGGGAAATAATTGAATGCACATCATAATTCCTAAAATGCACATCAAAAATATATCTAAACGTACAGCCAAGGGAAGTTAAAAGTTGGGGTTGTATTGTTTTGGTGTAAAAATCTGTATTTTTGTTGAGTAATTTTGTATTTTTCGATGCTTGTAAAATATTACGGCATTTACATACCGTTGAGACATTTTTGCAGTCTTGTTGTAAACGTATTCTTCCAAAGAAGAAACAATTTCTACATTAAGTTTTCGAGTTTTATATAAAGAATTATCTACATTAAGATACAATTGCTTAATTTTCACCATTCGTTATTATATAAATTTATTATAATGATTTTATATTGATTGTACCAATTTAAATGGAGGTTACAAGATATATTTTTATAATTCCTTGATTTTATATTCACGTATGTTTCTTAAGATTTTTTTTATTTTGAAACAGTGTATGGAAAACTATAAATGTTATGAAAATTTGCGAACGATAGATGAAAAGAGGCTTTAATAAGTGAATTATACATTTTTGTATCGTAATAATCGTAATAAACATTCATTATACCCGTGAATTTTTCTGTAAGTGCTCAGTTTTAATATTGTAAGTATTGATCGAGGTGAGGTGTTTATCTTAAAATTAAGTATAATATATTATTTAAGTATAATCAAACATAAAAGTAGCTTTTATTTCCTCCAGTATTGTACAGATTTCATACTTACGCCCTAAGGGCATATACTATTCCTTTGAATAATAATGTGATCATTAATGACAGGTGAATTTCACACCTGAAAGATTTTGTTAAGCAATTAACATATTCTATACGACACAGAATATTTTAAACAATGTTTATATAGAGGTTTTTGCTTTTCTGTGGAAAATTAATAACACCTAAAATAAAATGTTTATGAAGTCTTAATTTTTTTATTATGATATTATTAGTATAAGTGAATAATATACATATTTTTATATAATAAGATTAATGATGTTTAATTTAGATGAACCTTTATGTACTGTCACGTGCGTGGTTATAATAATGCTAACTAACTGCCGTTTTTCCTGGCTTGTCGTAGGAGCCAACTAAAGAACCTTAGTAATTGGGCGATGGGTGAACAACGTATCAATTTATCATACGTGCCTCATGTAGATTTTTGATACTTACATAATATTTTTGTAATAGTATTTATATTAGTAAATAATAGTCTTTTATAAAGCATATGACCATCTATGTATATAGTTTCAACTAAAACTTAATATGTACATTGCGTGTTTAAATAAATATTCCCTTTTTATTGTGACGGGATAGTCAGAGGCTTGAGTCTCCAGTCAAAGGCATGTTAGGTGTTAGACCACGTTTCACTAGATAGACAGCACATAACGTGATAGGTAGTGAACTGTACCGCCGTATACAGGCACTGGTCTTTACCAATACTGAGAGTTAGGCAGTTCTTTTTCCTCGCGATGTTTTCCCTCACCCTTTTCAACACGTGAAATAAACAATAATATATTATCGTTTATGTTATTGTCTAGATCCTGATATAAAGCATGTGTTTTATCGATATGGATGGTAATGATAATAAAATTCCTGAATTTTATTATTATTACCATTTGTCTTATAACAAACGAATAACAAATAAACGGTGGTTTCAGATAAATAAAACAAAATGTCTCTTTTAAATTATTGTATTAATAAATAATGGTAGGTATATTTACATGACACATTCGATTAACTCTTTTTGTTTTGGCAAAAGACAATAAAAAATAATTATCATTAGACAAGTTTGTAACTTAAATTACTTGCTCAGAAACCGAACTTACATTTAACTTAAATAGAGTTCACATTGGTAATGATTCACCTTAAATGTCACAGAATTCTCAATATTTTTGGTTACACGCACGAAATACTGTTATTTCATCATTCATTTGGTTCAAAGGAAACGCAGTTGTCAGGAATACTGAACAAGTGTCCATGCAAGACAAACACACTGACGAACAGACATACAAGCATGCAGTTAATGATTAAGTATATATCACAGGTTTCTAGTGTGACCTACACGGTTAGAATAATATCAAAGGCCAAAGGTTCCGAACTACATATCAAATCATCGAGAACTTTACTATTACATATTTACTGTCATGATTACTCCGAAACGGTCGTCGAACATTAAAAATATTGAGTTGCTTCTGATATGTCTTGTCGTACAATGCATTGAGGTTCAAACTAAAATCGCAATCGATGGCAAGAATTGTTGGCTTTACCAATGTTAAAAACATACAAAAATCGATTAACACCCGAATACATTTAGGCAATTCGTCATTGGGCACCATGCGTCTTTTCACTTAGGTATATTCACCTCATAACATTACAATGTACATAGACTTCACTGCCTATTATTGCTTACATTTTTAAAAGATTTGTCACCAAACCTTTAAACTTATAAATAATTTCACGTCCGTCCCAATAATTTACGATTCAATAAATACGTACACGTAAAAAATATAAACTATATCAATAGTTTAATCTTTAAAACAAACTTTCCCTTAATGTCTAATTATATATTAATAGCTATTTATCAGTATGATTTCTTTCTTTTCAATATGCCTACTTTATAAATTTTCCAAGCGCCTGAACTAGTTACTGGATATACAAAATTTCAGACAATTTTATTCTTACAATTTATTGCATGTAGCTACATTTTGTTTTCATAATAACTTTCGGACAGTATTAAGAGCATCTAATTACATATCTTATACAAATAAGGTCACGTCTTTATATTCAAACAGCTCGTCTTAACCTGATGCAGGCACTGGACACACAATCAAGGAGGCATCGAGAAACAACCTCGACATTACAAATAGCGATTCAAAAGGAATATTCAATTTCAATAATACTAAGTGACATTTCTAAAATATTACAAATAAATCAAAACCACGTTTAAATAAGTTAAACAGTAATAAGTTACACACATCTTAACCTAATTAAAAACACTCAGTTTTAGGGCAAACGCATTTTGAAATTGATTAATTAATTTGTAAACAACGAAAATTTGTCAAAAATATCAAATGAAATGCATACAATAATTTGATTGTTACCAATACTACTTTTCTGATTTTATCTAGGTCAAATACTTGTTCATCCGTAAAATGCGATGTTTGTACTTTTAAACAATTAAATGCTTTACTCTTCGTATTAGGGTTAGTACTTTATGAGATCATGTCTTCGCAAACAAAAGCTGAATGCGAAATTAACTAATGAATACACAAATTAATCCAAGAAATCATACATCAACGATACTATTTTATAAGAGTTCAGAAAACTACATTCTAGCAAAACCAATACGCTATACGTAAAATAACATCGGTAAACTTAAATAAACGAAAATATACAAAACGTTCTGATTAGAGCGATCGGTTTTACGTTTCTTCTAACGAATCTACAAACAATACAATAACATAAGACTAGCGGAAATGCGATAAATACTAAGAATTAATATTAAACTTACGAATATCTTTGATTAAAAAACTCACTCGGAATAAATTAGTTCCTACGTCCAGGACTAAATTCAATTCCAAAACTTTGAAAGGAAAATCAGCGCTATTAACTTATTTGACCAGTCTGTGACTTGGGAAGCCTACGTCTATCGTAACTTAACTAAGTTACTTGGTAAGCACAACTGTGACTTAGACATAAATCCTACGTAACAAGGCATCGGTTCACATAGCTACAGAAGGAGCGACGTTGCATCGCTGCGTTTTGGAAGCACCCTGCCCACTGACTGGGGCAGGCCTGCGTCAAGTGCCGGACTCTTGGTAAGGGCCGGTCACGGTACACGGATGCATCGGGAACAACGTGGTCCAGGACATCGTTGTTTGGGTGTCAGTTCTCAACATTACATGGCCTTTTCTCTTAGCAGCCGTTGTCGCTTCGACCAAGGCCGATAAGGAACTGTATCCACCGGGAATAGAATTTTCGTTCTTTTTCCATTTTTCAGGATTTCCTACTGGTGCATGTCTTTGATCAGGGCCTGGTGTGCTGGCTGGCGAAGTGGAATTGGAACCAGGAGTCGAAGGTGTTGGAGGTGGATTTAGACCTAGCTTTTTGAGACGCATTTTCTCTTCCCATTCCTCGAGACCGTGCTTAGGTCTATTTAAATTCCTATGTTGATAGAAGACTAGTGAGATGCGTGTTGGATTTACACGATTTGGGGCCTTTACTGCCGTGGTCGAATGCATCTCATGTTTGGCACATTCAAATAGTACGCTACCATGCCCCAAGGCAATCGCCACTCCGCCCATTTGGCTGTCTTTAAAACACTCTAAGTTATCACTAAAGTCCGTTACTTCACCTATCGGTTCAGCTTTAGGCGGCTCAGGTGGATAAGGTATAGAAAATGGAGTCGATGGATAAAGACACCAGTTTGGTGAAGTCTGACACCAGCTTGTTGGTGGATTTTGATAGAAATTGGCATTATATTGGTAACCATACGAATTGTAACAATGTGAGTTTCGAATCAATTCTTCTCTTTTATACTTCTCAGCGTTATAGTAAGCAAGACTATTGTACTCATTGTAACTGTTTTCGTATGGACTATAGTGTCCATAAGGGTTGGTTGTGAGAGAGTAGGTATTTCCCATTTGAGGGTAATTACTGTATCCTTGTATATTACTTGGTTGGTTATAAGTGCTCTGATTGAAATTATTTCCTGCTAGTTCCGGTAGGGGCGCTTTATCGGATGCTAAGACGGCCTGGCTGAACTGATTATGTTCAATCGTGTAGTTGGCTTGTGAGACAGCTGTTTGATAAATATTATTTACAGGCGTTCTATTATCGTATGGATTTCTATGATCATAACCTTGGTTTAAATGAGGTCTTTCTGAAGGAGGATATGGTTTCAGGAATGTAGGATTTTCTGTATTTTCTGCACTGTGATTAGATCTAGACGGAGGCCTGGATTTAGGTACACGAAATAAAGAATTATCGTTCTCAACCAATTCTTTTGACTTTGGCGCATTAGGATCCCAATTTTTACCATCCGGCGATTTCCAAACGCTTTTTCGTTCATGATTATTTATATCGGACATGTTGTTTGGAGATTTTATATCAAGAATTTGCGATGAAGCTGGAGACGCAGGAGTGCTGAGTGATTTTTGAGTTGCGTCCGACAATCTTGGTGAGCTTGGCATATCGAATTCAGATATAGTTTTCTGGTTGTTTTCAGCATTTTGCTGTTTACTTTGTTTCTCGTTTTCAATAGCCTTTTGCAGTGATGGATCAACATTCGTTGTTGAATCGGGATCTTCTTTGATGACATTTGGAAAGACATCTGAATTAACAAAATCAGACCATTGATTTTGAGCTGCGTTAGGATTAGCAGTGTTAGTGTCGTTGGCATTTAAAAATGCATTCTGTTCCCTTTTTTGCAGACCAGAAGAAAAACTTGGAAGTTGATTTGGATTTTGGCACGTGTTTGTTTCTATAATGGGAGACACACTATTTGGATTATACAAATTGTTCTGATGGTGCATGTTATAATTTTGATCATATGCATTATATGGAGAGTCTAATACGGTGCTCGAGATTTGATTGCTTTGTAACTGCGCATCCGTGTAGTTGTCAATCATTGTTGCCATATCTAAAAGAGCTGGGTTACCGAGGTTCGGGTTTATTAAGCCACCGTTGGGATGCATGTTTGGGTTTATAAAGGCTGAATTATAGTGAGGAGAATGGTTCGGGAACCCTTGATTGAGAGCTGGTGTAAGGGACCTAGGTGAGGCATTACCCTGACTTCTTGGACTAGCATTATTTCTTTGATCTAAAGGCTGAGGTGTTCTCGGGCCAGGTGTGCTGCACTGTTGAGGTTTTCTTTGTACAGCATTTCCAGGACTTTGTGAATTATTTCCGTTGGTCGTGTTTGCTGAATCTGATGTTTCTTCTTCTTTTCTCTTCTTCCCGTGCCTTCTACAAGGCTGTAGAGGCACCGACCGTACTTTGACTTCCATGGGATATCTGAAAAAAATAATTAGATTTAAATTATGATTCATTAGTAGTAATAAGGTAATATTTGATTTTACATAAAAAAATAACTTGTTTTTGGGGGTGGACAGAATTTCAAAGATTATGTCAGTAAACTTTTCAATACCATTTATAAAAATTTTTTAGAGAGGGTGGTGTTTTTGTCTGCCGTTGGTATAAAATAACTTTATACGCTACTCAACTTACACTCGCTTGTAATGTTTAACTTGACAGGTTTTCTCAAAAATATCTAATTTATTCCCATTCCAAAGGGGTACCATATAATTATATAATAGTTACATTAAAATTTAGCAAAGGAAAATACATCACCACTCACTTGTCGAGGATTTCCAAGCATCCAGATTTGATTTTATCTTCTTGTCCTTCTTTAGATCCATACTCATCTGTCGAGTCCAGTACGTATAAGGGTAAGACATGGAGTTGTTCATCTGAAGGCTTGGCTAAGGTTCGATGTTTGGCTAGTGTCACTACCGCCGTGCAGCCGTTGTTCATGTTATGCAGGTCTCGGTGGGCATGAGCACAGAAATCAATGCACGCTGTTACACCTGCAAAATTTAATGAAAAAGAATTAGGTAAATGTCTATGTGACCGATAAGCAAGTGTTAGTACTGATATTTAGAAAATTGAGATGTGTGGTATCAACACCACTTTCTTGTGCACAATTGTATTTTTTTAGTTAATATATGCACATTAAGTACATTAGCGTGTCAGCAAAACTGAATATTATATTTTCAAATTAGATCTCGTCTATGCGAATAAATTGTATAATCGTTTGAAACATAGTACAGTAATAAACAAACCTGAAAATGGTCGTCCGGTCTTGAAACCCAATCTACAATCCGAAGCTTCTTTCTCAAACTGGCATTGGTTTTCAAAGGCTTTGGGAGCCAAATTCAAATATAACGGACTGATCAAAGTAGCCAAGACGTTGAGACGCTCCTCGATTTCGCTTTCCTCGGTCTTCACAGAAAGTCTGAACTTTCTGACGGTTTTCGAACGGGCGTATTTGCATCCATTATAATACATAGACCAAGAACAACCAAAACTGTAGGAAGCACCACACGTCTCAGGATCTAGACCTGGAAATAACATAAAACGTTAAACGCTGCTGAACATTTTTATACATTTACGTCCTTCAATATCACAATCTGAAATATTGTCTGTTAGGATAAATTACGATAGGGGTTGTCATGGCATTCATCTAAATAATTTAGGAAGGGGTCGCTAGTTCATCATTCGATAAACTTTAATGTAAGCCAGAGCTGCAATGTTACCTCCAACGAAATGCTAGAATCTAGCAGTTAGAAACAGCATCTAGCAGCTAGATAGTAGTTTTGAAAGATACCGTACCTTGGCATGCACATGTGCGATTTTCGTTAGTAGCACATCGTCGGGTAGTAGGAAGACCGTATCTATTCAGCTTGTGAGATAGTAGGGAGTAGTTCAAATCGGCTTCGGATTGCGGAATACCCTCCCAGGCGACTAGGCAGACTACTATCCAAGTGGTAGCGCATTTATGGCCATTCCTACATTTGACTACTACTAGAAGTTTCTCAGTATAATTCGTTCTTCGTATAACCTGTAACAATCAGAATAATATGACGATGAGTATAGATGTGACAAGGATAACATACAGTAAGTGTCATACTACCATCATATAGTAAGTGTCATATATGTAAGTACATGACTTTGATCTAAAGGGTAGACTTTAGAAAATTACGTAAATATATAGGTTTATGTCGCCATCTATGTCTTACTTGGTTATATAAACTCACACAGATCTATGAAGAATTGAATAGTAATACTTTTATTTAGCAATGAATGCATATTAGGGTATGATTGGTAAATAATATCAAGAGTCGATCCATACACTCACCCATTTTGCCATTGGACAACCTTGTGCTGTTTTACCCTCCTTGCCCGTGTAACAAATCTTTTCTATTCTCAATTCTTTTCCTGATAAACCAGTCCTTGACTCTAGATCTTTTCGAAGTTCACCCAAACTGCTAGCAGCACCTAAAAATAAATTTTGCTTATTAAAATGTACCAAAATTGATTTATTAAGATGAGAATATAATAGTTTTAGAATGTAATCATTAAAATTGAATGATTGTTTAAATTCAAACATAAGAGGCAAAAGCAGATCCGAAATATTTTTAAGTAAATAATTTTTTCATTTTTTATGCAGGTGTGACTCTCAAGGACTATACCTTAGTTTCGATCTTTAGGTAATTTAAAAAATGTGATAAATCTTACCTAAATGTGTATAATAACTTCCAGGTTCTGGTGGATTTTTATCCGCTGGAAAGCAATTACAATCCGGTACTTCTGTTCTTGAATTATTTTTTAGTTTCTCTAGATTTTCTAAATACTCTTTCGAATAATTAAACGTGTTTCCTTCTTTAGTAGTTTTTACTAATTCATGCGGTGTCAGGGGTTGATTGCTTTTGTCATTTTTCTCATTACTTTCTGGGTCCTCATCTAATATTTCATCTTTTGTTTGAAGACCTGGGCACGCACCATCTCGCAAATGTTCTGGTGGAGGCTTCTTAGTCGACCCCTGCCTGCAGCAAGAATATCCCACTTCCTCTTTTATAGTGGCCGGTCCTCCATCACCGCGGAATAAATATGGCTCATTTCTAGACGCATAACTGAAATTATTCTTGTAAATTTTGTGTCCAGGTGGTGAGTTTTCCGATTTGAATTGTTCTATGTAATAGGGCGGTTTTGCTTCAGGAGGAGATGTTTTCCCAGAACGATTGTAATCGTTTTCTTTGGTTGTGTCGCTATTGTTTCTGTTGTATTTTTGGAACCCCGTTTGATTTTGATTGGGCTCCTGGTTGTATGTTAGTGTTTCATTTGGCAAACCTTTTTCGTGAGCAATGTTTGCTTGCTTATTTATGAAGTTATTAGGAAATGAGTGTTGACTAAAAGTTTCTTGTTTAATCATTCCAATCGGTGGTAATTGAGGATTGCTTTTTGACACGAAACCATTAGTATAGTCCCTAGGTGTCATATCAGTTCCTTTTTTAAGACTAGACGTTCGAGCCGTATCCTTTTTTAATATTTTCCTCTCTTGACTATAACTGTTTTCTGGAAATTCTAGTTTAGGAACCAAAGGTGCCGACGGATGTCTAAATTTCGAATCATATAATTCCCTTTCATAGTTACGTGACTGTACATCTCTTGTTGTGTTGAGCTTTTGATTGTTTGTCTCAGAAACTGGTCCAATAAGCATTTTAGACTGAAAATCCTTACTGTCATGTTGATTACTTACATTCAAACTATCAATACTGTAAAACCCTGGATACTTTTGTGCTTCAAATGGTAGATTAGTGTAAGGTAATCCGTACTGCCCTGCCTTTACGTCGGCATAAGACGGTAACTTTTGTGACGCTTTGGCAACATTATTATTGTAAGCATTAATATCGTAGCTTCTGGAGACTTGCGTCCCCGTTCCCCCCTCCCAAACTTGGTGGCCACCACCTCCGAGGTTACTCATGTTATAAGCATGAGTATTTTGTGAATAATTACCTGCAGCCGAGTAGTGTACTGGGCCGTCTATGCGGTAATTATCTCGGAGATGGTGGCTATACGATAAAAAATGACCGGTAGTATTTCGGTCATTCCCTACAGTTATTTGAGAACCTTTGTTCATGTCATCTATGCCCCGAGGAGGGCCTTCGCCAGGATCTCCTTTGTCGGGGGGAGTATTGCTGTCGTCTCTGATGTGATTTTGTTTATTCAATATCATTGTTTTCAGTCTTGAGTTCAAATGCATTCTATCTGATTGATATATTTGTTGCGTTTCATTCTCTTCCATTTGCTGTTGCTGCTGATGAACTTGCATTTGCTGCTGGTTCTGCTGCATATTTTGCATCTGTTGTTGATTTTGCTGGATATTCTGCATTTGATGCTGATTTTGCATTTGCTGTTGATTTTGCATCTGCTGATTCTGCATTTGTTGTTGTTGTTGTAACTGCTGATTCTGTAACTGTTGCTGTTGATTTTGCATTTGTTGTTGATTTTGCAGCTGTTGTTGATTTTGCATCTGTTGTTGGTTTTGTAGTTGCTGTTGCTGCTGATTTTGTATTTGTTGTTGTTGATTTTGTAATTGCTGCTGGTTTTGCACTCTTTGGTTATGTTGCCACTGTTGTTGTTGCGACCACTCATTTTGTTGCTCGTGTGGACTATTTTCTGAGAATTGTTGTTGAAGGTTATGTCCGCCATCAAAGCTGCCCGAATACCCGCTACAATCGAGTGAAGCTCGCGGACCGTTGCTCCCCTGCAGGTATCCAGGCTCGGCGTTTCCCGAATGCTGGTTATTTGAGTTGTTTTCTGTCTGTCTATCGCCATCATTGTTGTGGTTTTCACTATTGCTATTCTCACCATTGTTGAACTGGTTTTCATCGGTGTGCTCATACGAGTTCTGTTGACTTACTGTATACACAGGAGCTGCAGATGTGGGGACCGACGCTTGGTATGAAGTGGCTGAGGCGGGTCGAGAGTCATTATTGACTGTGGTGCCTTGCGTTGGTGCTTGCTGAGCATATTGCTGTTGGTATTCGTTCGTATAATGCGGAGCTCTGGGTGATGGGACTGGTGTGTAAGCAGCACGGTTAGAAGGCGGTCGTTGTGCTGCCACTGCTTGAACGCCTGTTTGGTAATACGTGTTACTGCCGACATCGAAGGTAGCTGCAACATTTTGGACGGTGTACGTCGTATTTGCTGTCTGGTAATGTGGCGATGTGGCGTAGGCGGTATGGTTTCCTTGGTAATCTAATGTCGTTTGCCCAGTTTGTGTTGGTAGCTGCTGTATGAACTGGTTTTGCCATCCTGGAAAAGAAGAAACATTTTAGATTTATTCACTTGTTTTAGATAAGGACACTTTACTTGTTTTCTTACTTCATTTTTATAAGACATAAATGGCCACTCAATGTTGAATTATTGATTGGAATCCAGGAGGATGATGTCAATTGGTATACTCGTTGCAAAGTATACTAACTTATATCTTAAAATAATTTGAAAATAAAGATATTTAGTACGTTTCTCATTCATCATACAATTATCTTTAATTCTCCGACAGGCACATGCTCATTGTCAGAGTCGTAATTTGCAAAATATTATCAAATGTAAAGGAATTGTTTACCTTGTGTAGGATCCGTCTGCCACGTTGGAAATCTGTTCGGGTCTCCTGCGTAGAAGGGCATAGGTGCCTGAAATTGCAAAATAATATTTTAGTTTCATATAACATATACATTAATGTTCCTGAATCCCTTTCGGGGTGGATAGAACCTTGTAGATATAATATCATGTTGGAAACTAAGAAAAACTATGGGGCTCCGCTGAGCATTGATATTTAATATTGCTGACAGATTTCTATAGGTTAGAATAGGTCATCCAAATTATTTCAATGATAGCTAGTCCCGTAACCGGCTTCTACAATATATGATGGCACCTAGGATGAAAGGCACCTAGTTAGCATTCTATTAACTACTAGCATGGGAACATTAAATAAAAGCAGTTTCATTACTTTAAATTCAGTCAGTATTGGTCAGAAACATACGTAAACAGTGTACGCAAGAGTTGTGATGAAGCAAACAATACGTCAAGGTTTACTCATAGCCTCGCCCTCAATATGCTCCCAGTGAACTTAGAATAGACGAGTGCTACACAATGCTAGGTTACTAATAAACTCATGTAAATTATCAATTCAAATACTTTATTTCAATATACCTAATGCTATAATAAAATATATAAGAAGTCCTTAACTTTATATCTAAATCTAAATATCAAGTGACAAACCCATATAACAAAAAGCAACGACAATGATAACTACGTACACGTATAAGTACATGTACATACATGTAAAACGTCGTGACTCCTTTAGGGGTAGTCAAAAGCTTCAGACAAGAGTAATCACCGACGTAGATACGACATTTTTCAGCCACGCACAAACAATTATTATTATATCTCTACATTTACGGAGATCGACAATTGAACCTCTTACTACCTTAAAAGAATGATAGGTTTTAAGTTGATATGTTCAGTTTATAACAATGTTTATATTGCTATTACATATTTATATTTATACTGTAATAAACTTCTTAGTTCACTAAAAATAAAATACCAAAAGCGAGTAATGTTAAGCATCATTTTCCCCTATATACAAGTACCTACCATCAATACGGACTACCTAGATGTGGTCTCTCGATGGTGACATGGCTTGTAACTATC
Organism: Leucoptera coffeella; assembly: GCA_030578115.1. Lineage (NCBI taxonomy): Eukaryota > Metazoa > Arthropoda > Insecta > Lepidoptera > Lyonetiidae > Leucoptera > Leucoptera coffeella. Next base: position 358,317 of record JAMBLF010000083.1, read on the forward strand.
TAAAAAACTGTCATCATCGTTTTAAGACCTAATTTTTAGTTTTTTTTGTGATGTGTTTATTGCCTAATAAAGATAAAAAGGAGTATGCAGAGCTGACTGCCAACCTCCACTAGTTGGAGAGGCACTCTAAGAAGAAGAAGAAGAAGAAAGATATTATTATTATTACATATAACCACTTCTCACCATAGGCTGTGCGCTAGGATGCTCTTGCTTCATAGTGGGACCCGTGGCTGGAGCTGGACTATTGGCAGCTGGTGCCGGAGGGGCGGGGCTTGGTGACGCCGCAGCAGGCCCCACTGGACTCAGACCGGTGACTCCTGGGATCCCTGTGATACCAGCGCCTGGTAGGCCTCCTCCTAAAGGCTTGCGACCGCGGTAGCTCTGTGGAGAAAAGAGGTTGTGAGATATGGAAGATTTTTGTATGGATAACGGTTGAAAGGAGGAAATTTAGAAGTACGAGAAGATGAAGTGAAGTGAAGTGGTATGGGAGTCCCATATTATAAAGAGGAAGGTAAAATAAATGGACGTGCGTCTTATAAATATCGTGATAAACATGGCGTTGAAGGTTAGTTAAAATTAAATAAAACATATAACCGATATGAATTTTAGGTTGTATGATTATATGAAGAGGAAAAAAAAGTTTTTATTATTTTACTTTCTCTGTTATAATGTTGCATAATTATGTTCCTTACAATACACTTATGTATTGATGATATATGTACTTACCTATGCTATAAGCACATTGAAATAATAATATTATTCTTCGCTACAGAGAATGTTATCACGGATAGTAATGTATAATAATTAACTAAAAATAAAACAAACTTTGCTGCTTTAAATTTGTTATACTAATATTCTGAGGGCTAGATGTATTCAAGCGCAAAATTGTTCAACGAGTTGTTAAAACTGATCAGGTGTTTTAGGATATTGAAAACTTTCTAGTTATTAATAGCGGATAGTTATAAATATGAAGATAGTTATCGGAAGTGAAGAGGAAGGTAGAAAATATAAAGAGCAGAAGTAGACTACTTGTTTTATAAACAATTACTTTATCAAAATAGTTTTTCATTTGTTCTTTAATGTTAATTTTTCCTTTACATATCCTTATAGATAATATATACATCCATAGGCGTCACGTTCGTTTCCCATTAGTTAGATGTGATTTTATAATTTGTAGACTAAATAATATTTACCATAATTTTATTATAAATTCAATAACGTTGAATGTTATCCATTTTATTCATAGAGCATAGAATATCAAATTCGATGCGAACCTACCTTATTAGAGGTACAATGGAACGTACAATAACATCCCGTTTACGCCTTATTGAATTTCAACGTAGCTTAAAATTACGTCAAGGAATTAGAGATGACGCTTGAATAAGCTTATGAGTGACGTGAATAACATTTTTATACCATAAAATGAATAGTAGATTTTTTGTGAACTTTCTAAACTAACATATAATAAGCCGGAAGCCTTTGTAAACAGATTTAAAAATAAGTTTATTGGTTATTGCCTTACAGTTTCGAATAACAAATCAATACTTTGACTAAAAGTAATGTTAACTATAGAATTACAAGCTTATCTGCCGATCATTTATTCCATTCGTGATATATCAATTCATTACAAGCTTATGATGATGTACTACTTAGAAAACTATATTTGAACTTAGCTACATATTTAAATCGATAACAAATTCAGACAAATAGAATTTAAAAGTTACCAAGTCTCGTATCATTAAGGACAATGAATTGCAACATACATTATGCTAAGTAAAAATTATGCATCAGAAAAGGTTTTAGTGCAAAACAGCTAAAGCAGCCGCAAGTTTGATAACAAAAGGCCGTCCATTAGCAGAACAATACTCCCTTTGTACAATTGGCTAAGTTGAGGGCGAACTAAGTTATTGCGATACAACGACCCAGTTACTGCTTTTGACAGTTTGAATATTATTTTCACTGAAATTTAGCATTCGGAACGAGCCCTGCATATTGCATTTAGTTCTGTAAAATTTAAATTAACTTTCCAAGTTTTCTGGACTTACAATAACGTACTGCAGTTTAATGAAGGTTGAATTGATAAGTATTTGTACAGATAATATAACATTTTGGCACCTCCATTTTTAACGACTATCATAGATAAAAATTTCTTTAGAGAAGTACCTAAAATATTATTAAACGTATATTGGATTTGGCCATAATAAGGAGATTGATAGAATAAGTAAATTAAGAATGGTCTTAAAGGCTTGTACGCTTATTTGTTTCAATTTATTTCGTTTAGTATAATTAAGTAAACTTGTTTTTGTTATATGTCTCAAGTTAAATATTGTTTTATATATAATATTATCATTATTAACGACTATCTTATAGAATACCATCCGTCTTCATAAAAAAATATTGTCATGTACTCTAACTGAATAACCAAAAGGACTGCTACAGGATTCAGTGCCATCACATTTCGGTTTATGAATGTTGCATATAACCTAGCACATGTGGCCGTTAGGGTTTTATGTCCGAAATGTGATTTATGGACTAATTCAGGTTTTATTTGCGTACCAGTTGGCAAGGTCACCATCTTTTGGCCTAGGGCCAAGTGTTTAAATTTTGGCCTTAGGATTTGGTGCCCTCATTAACCGATATTACCGACCGATACGAACTCGATCAATCACATTACGTTAGTACCTACTCTATATTTGCAGTATATTGACAACTCAGACTATTTGTGTTAGTAGCAATTCAGAAAGGTTCATAATCTCGTACTAAAAGGTTTTGTAATATAAACGTGGTGTTGTCTTTTGCTAATTGTTGTTATTATAAGGTATATCGTAATGTGTTAATTTAAAATCAAAAATTATCATATGACAAAGTATCTATATATAGTTATTAAAAATACTTTTAAATATATCGAGTACTAAATAAAATGTGAGTAACACATTTATTAGGAAAACAATAAACTAGTAGTCCGAATAAATATAATTTTCTAATCATCGCTGGCAATAAAAATATCATTTTACAAACAGATCCAGATAAAAAGGGACCTAATTAGATAAGCGTTATCGTTGAAATTAAACAACATTCATAACGTAGATGTAGGTTGACGATTCGACCAAGTTTTCCGTTTAACTGAAAGAAACGTTTAAGGTAAGCACGGCGCCCGTGAATAACAAACGAATTAAACTTTTCGCGTTAAGGAAAGAAAATGTTAATGAATCTGTTTGAAATAAAATAAAGTTGATGATAAAAAGACTCGCGAGTGTAGACCGTAATGTATGTAAATTATATTCCGCATAGAAATACACTCATATTTCAGGGAAATTGCTCTCGGAGCCATTAAGTGGGCTCTTTACTGAAATATTATTCGGCAATTTCAGAAATTTCAAGCTGAAAATACAGATTTTATTGAGTTACTTATTGGTTTTTGTTACAGATATTTTTTCGAGTGAAGTTTTTTTACGACAACGTTAAATTTATGTTACTTTTTCGCAAGTTTTTCTGAAGCTATATTTTTCATACGGAATAAAATACATATGTAATATTATTGCTTTAGTAGTTCATAAAATTATTACAGTCACTCTGAATATAATACGGTTTAAAGGCTTTACTTATCTATGGAATATGCATATGATTTCTCTACTTATTTCAGATTAGTAGAAATAGTTCTATGGCAGTAACTATCTATATTTTCTACGCATTAACGAGACAGATGCGCTACATTCTTATAGAGTGCGTTGGTCTATTTATTTATGTGAAACTATGCAGGAGAGATTAGGTGAAAATTTTAGATTAGACTCAACATACTTTATAATCATAACTTGTAATTAAAATTTTATAATAATAATCCTTTATTGAAACTCCACAATGCATTAGACGACACAATAGTACTGAATATATCTGTTTTAATACGCTACACCAAAAAAGGTTATACATTGATTGATTAACTTCTTGTTTAAATTTCTATTAGGTTTTAAGTTGAAATTAATAAATATAAATTCTAATAACAGAATCTCGAGTAACAAAAAAATTAGTGACACCCATTAATTACACTGAACATCTCTTACATTTCTCTACTCTATGATAAATATAAAACCTTTGCAATTTTAACTCTTATACCAATAAAATATTAGATCTCTAAAGCATCTAAAGGATATCCAACTAACAAAGCATAAAGCACGACAGAATAAAAAAAAAGAATTATGAAGGCCACATAAGTTATTTTTAGTCCTTTAAACATAAGCGAGACTGTGACGCGGGAATCAGATTAGCATATTAATGTACTCGTTAATATGGCCCAAATTTAATTATGGAAGACTCATTTTCCCGAAATTCTCTTATGTGATTTTTGTAGCTTAGAATTTGGGCGTTGAACCTTGTAATGACTTATACGGACTTCCTAAATTGGTTGCAAATGTTTAAATTATCATTTTTTGAGCTTAGAAATGCTGGGGGTGGTGACCCTAGCCTAGGCTTATGACTTATGGTATGGTCTCTCACATTATCAGCCAAAAAATATTAACCTCAATATAATAAAGAATAAAGCTCATATCTGGCTGATAGGCTAGCGCCCTGTCACCAATATTCCATATGACATCAAAACCCTAGGCTTTATCTACCCTCCAAGGTTCTGTCCACCCCGAAAGGGACTACATGACGTGAATGTAGGATGTTAGTACTAAGAAGTTCCATTGGTAAAAATGTTCCCATGGCACGCTTGCTTGCATTAATGCATATCTAATTTAAAGGAATACTATCAAATGTTAGAATTGAGACTTTAAAACATTCTCAATAAGTATTATTTTTCTCACATCGTAATGTTGGTAAAATTGTATGCTAAACCTAAATTCAGTATAATACGTTAGTTTTGTATTATGCTTTGTTTTTTTGAATCAATGTGGGTGGTTCTTATTAGGTATTAAAATATATCTTGAACGAATACTGTGTTATTTGTTTTTTGTCCGACCACCCGGTTTGGTTTGATTGCCTAATTTAATATATTTTTGAGTTAGGGCTATAGTTTTTTTTCTAATTCAAAACCAGTTTGTTTACGAATGTTAAGCCTCAGTCATAAGTGTGACTAATTTTTGTATTAATCTTTCCATGTTACGATAAAGGATACAATAGTAGTGAATTAGCTATTACTAAATGCTTTATTATTTAAGTTCAGTATTGTTATGAAAAATCATCTACATTCGTTCTTTTATTAAGATCTCTTCATGAAATAGATTGCCTCTGCCCACCCTCATTTAAAGAAATAGGCGTGTAGTGTATATATTAGTATATAAGAAAGGGTTTAATTAAATATTATATCTTTGTTAAAAGATAATATTATATGATATTAATTACTCCGCATAACATGGCATAACTTCAATAAGTCAGTTGATAAAAACATTAATTAGTTATAATAATACAACATTATTTATATAACATCATACTAATTTGTTTTCATAACATTATTATAGTTTAGACTTCCGTCCCTCTACAAATGGATCATAAATCTTTATTTATTTTATACTACTATCATTATAACGACTACTTATTATGATATATTGCTTGTTATTCAAATTATAATAACACCTTGTCATATATATTCTTTCTATGCAGTTATATTATGTAAGATTAATATTTATCTTTTGTAGCGTACCAATTTAAAATAGTTCGTGGAAATGTCTGATAACAAAAAGAAACTGGATAAATGCAATTGCACTTTATAGCTTTTGAACATGTTTGAGCGTTAGATCGATAGCAAATTGAATAATTATCAGCGTAGAGAATTCAAATTGCCAAAGGCTTGAATTGGTAAATATTGTTTACATTATTTTTCTATCAACTCAAACGATCATTGTTTTCTCGACTTTAAGACTCAATATAATTTTAAAGTTGTTTAAAATATATTTAATATTAAAAACTATAGATTTATAATAGAATATAAAACAGTAAGCCCAATAAATACATTAAAAATTCAAAGTATATAAACGAATATAAAAGTAAGATCCAGAAAACTTCATCACGCAAACAAACGAAACCAAAAACGGAAAATCGGATAGCGGTATGGGCGCAGGCGCAGAATTTATATGCTATGGTAAGTCAGACAACGTTGCATCGACCTCGTGTTTTGTAAATAAAGTATTCCTGTCTTGGTATTGTTGTTAGAAGGAGATGGAGCTATGCACCAATGGCCCTGTCTCGTCCTAATGCGTTTTTCTTTTCCTTTATCAATGTTGTTATCGTGGTTATACAAAACGTCCTTTTTTATTAAGCCTTATGATAGTAAAAATTATTTCGGTCTTTTGGTAGATTTTTGGTATCATAATGAATAGGATAAATAGTTTTTCAAAATTCATCATATTTAGTGTTATTTATATAGAAAAAGTACAGGGTGTCAATCGATACATATAGCTATATTCTTCTACTTCTATTATCTTTTCTGGCTTTTAATTTGTATGCTTTATTTACTGATTTCAATGCATCTGTGATATGCTTGCTTGTAACATGAATGAGTTGATTAAATAAAAAATAATTACTTTGTCTGATTAGAAATTTACGTAAGTATCCCATCAACAAAATTTCATTGATTTATTCATTTTAACAGCAAATTTAAAAAACATTAATATGACCAAGTTTCTATACATTGATAAACAAATACAATATCACGCGTAATAAATAATTATATAGTCATTAACGAGTATTAAAATTTATCAATATAGACTAAAAATACTTTTAGCGAGACAACTAAAATTGACTTCAATACTCGTAAGCTAAGTATTATATACTTATTAGTACAGTGCAACATTTATTTTATTTTTACATAACGGCAAATCTAAAAAAAATTAAAGGGCCTATCTCCTCCTTAACCACTGATATTAATCCATCCCCGTTCAAATTCGTACAACCACTACGTAAGTGAACCGCGACAGGGGCGTACTACGAAATCCGCCCTACAGTTCGGCGACCGCCAGTGACCCCGCCCAAGTCTATGAGCAAAGGAACTTGATACAACTTCGGGTAATATAGTATTTACTAGTGATATTGGTAAGTCAAGTCAAAGTCAAAAGATTTTTATTCAATAAAACCATAGTAATAGTACATTCATTGAACTTCGAAATATAAAGAGTGGTACTGGTTGTCTTACAACTATGACTCTACCGTTGTACTCTACTGTATACAAATGGTAAAGGTAAGAATAGTGTGGAATTATGAAGGTAAAAGTTGATTGGTATGATTGGAGATCTAGTTTATGCATGAAGATTGATGTAGTAGTATTAATGTAAGTTACTCCAGCAAGCTTTAATTATATAAAAGCAATATATTAAATTATAAAACGGAGTCTATCCCTAAAAATGTGGAAAGTTTAATTCAAAATGGCCTTTCGTTACATTCTTAACTAGTTAAGTTATCTTATACATATTCAAAGGTTTAGTTATAGTTAGTATTCAGCAACAAATTACTAGTATCCAATGGAACCATGTTTAACATGAATGAAGTTGCGAGATATTATACGAATTTCAATATAACATTTACATTTACAACATTAAAAAAACATTCATTCAACTGAAGTCGTAAAGCGAAATAAAAAGGAATAACTAGTGATAATGAAAAATGCTAAATAATGAGTTAGAAAGCTTAGAGATTAAGCTATATTTTAAATAAACTTAAAAAGAAATTTATCATGCGTGTTATGCGCATTAAGACTGTAGAACTTGCACTAAGGGTTGAAATAATAATATAAATTGCAAATAAGGGTAACGTTAGCAACATTCACATAATACATAGACACATACAGAAACTAGATTCTACTAATTACCTTGATGTCTTGTAAGACCTGGAAACAATGAAAATATTGTTAAAACATTGAAATATAAAACCATTAACTTATCATTTAATAATAATTAGGTATATAGAATACGATACAATCTGAACAATGTTTCTTAATAGATTTTTATACATTATATAACAATGGTGTCAACCGATTCAAATAAGAAACTTATGCTCTAAGACATAGATTACAAGTTATTCATATGTAGTATATGTATATCTAGCAATACACTTCCGTATATGTATTTTACTAGGCTTTAAATAAAGTAAGAGTGTTAACCCGTCGATGTTACACCCAGGAACAAACCCGGGTCAGTCACCTAACCGTTTTCTGATAAAAAGTTGGTTATAATAACCGGATGCTTCGAGGCGGGCGGCTCGCTGTTTATCGTGTTGACATAGGTCACGTACACTATAAAGTTTTATTATTTACTCCGTTTTATAAGTTTATTAACGAGATATGGTTTACGTCAGTAAGTTAAGTTTGATGTTTGGGATTGTATATACCTACATTTTTCAATTATATCTTTATTATAACATATGTACGTCAAGCATAGATTAGGCAAAATTTATTATACTTAATTTATCAAACTGATTAAATGGAACTTAAACTGTAATACCAGCATCAACGATTTATTTCCGTGGAGACAAAAACCCGTACAATATTAACAAATAATCATAACATAAAACGAGGAAACATTATGATACCTTTCACAATTTGTTTTGAATGAGCCTCGTCCCATTCAGGGAAAACAGCGGGCGTCAACTTTGACATGGGCGCGGCGGGAGCTTTACGGTTAAAGAGCCATCAAGCCGGGGTTTCCCGGGGACACCGTTTACCAACAATCGTGGGCATTTATCCCTGTAATAAGCCGGATAACCGGTCACGGAAAGTTCAAGGGCCGCCCGTCTGGCGCGAGTCTAGAGTATTCCCACGCGCCTCGTTTGATGTATGATCTTGGCGAAGCTCCTTGCCTTTGCGAATGCTGACACGTGTTACACACGCACGCGACAGGTTAATATGTCAGGGAATAGGGTCACGCTTTCATTTTTACGAGAATATAGACTAATCATTTGGTGTTTGTGTTGAAATATCTACAAAAAAATATATTAAATATTACCCTAAGAGTACTATTTAATTTGGAACGTAATTTTCTAGTTTATATGATAAGGATATTGAAGTTTTTAACCAAGTAAAATTCAATAGTATCGCTTACGTTCCAAACCACCAATGCAACAAGGGAACGACATAATCAGGCCCTAAATCTTAGCGAAGCCAATATCTTGTAGACAGCATTGTTTACAAAGTGTTTGCGCTCCGATAATCAGCGCTTTGAGATGCCCGTGGCGTGCGTACCGAGACAAGTTCAAGGCCGGATCCCCAAGGAGCCCGGGGTTCCTTCGGCTGAATTGTCTCGACAGGCACGATGAACTTAGGCCCGTGTTTACAAACAACCGTTCAGATTTATGAAGATAACTTTTGTTTCATTTGTCCAAAAGTTGGGGGGTCGTTGACATTGATATTTGTTTTACAAGAAATTAATTAACTTTGTAAAAACCTTACAGCATATTTTGGTTAAGATATATCAAATGGAGTGCTTAATTATAACGTAATACTACGCGGGAGTCAATATTTACGTATAAATAAAGTAAGCTCATATTCGTGAAATGTTCTAAGACTGAAATTTGGTATACTCAGCAAGGGTTGTAGGAATATATTCAGCGGTTTAATTATGTATGGTAGCGCTGTAAGCCGTGCGAAACAAATTTATTATGTTTGTATATTTGGCTTAACATAAATAATAAAACCTAATTTACAAATTCTAGTCGAAGGATACTGTCAAAATTTCTATCTCAATATAACAGCAACATATAAAACAATTTCATAGAGCCTTAATATTGTTTCTGTCCCTCGGTGCAAATAAAAAACATAAAGGAGCGCCATATTGGTAATAAAAGCGGAAATGTTCCTCCAAGACCAGACGTATTCACTGCGAAGTCCATTGTATCTTGCAGCATGTCGAAATGCCGACGAAAATATTGATTTTTCAGTTTTTACACGTTCGCCCCGACGCCGCCTCTTTCCACATTTACATAGGGAACTTTACAGGCGGAATTAATTTTCAAAACATTGCCTTTTACTGCTCCAAGGCACAGTCTTTACAGGGCGAAATTAAACAACTTACGCTTTTATTACGAGGATTATACGCAAGTCTTACATGAAATGTGAACGTACGTAAAAGTTAATAAGTTCATTTCTTCTTCAATCTTGTATTAAAATTATCATCAATGTATGTATTTAATATTTGAAATTCTTAACTAAATGAGGACATAAGAATTTCTAAAACCAATATCCATTTCAAAGCAGTCAGTTATGAGAAAAAGGTATCGGGCTGGTCACATCTGTCGCCAGACTCGAACAAATTGCCTAAAGGGATATCGGATTGGAAATCCAAGTAAAATGGATCTAGTATCCTCATTACATTCCTTTTGAGGAGACATATCTTAGAAGTTGATAAATTTTGTATTTACGAGTATATCAACATGATCTATATTCGAAGTTAATTGTGTGAAAATGCATATTTTAAAAGTTATTCGTAGTCTATTTGCAACTTTTCTCCGAGAATGTTAAGAATATTGAATATCTTTTTAAAGATGAATTTATGAATCTTCTAATTGATAACAGTAACGATTAATAATTAGTCACTTCATTTATTTTTGACGCCCAATGAAAAGCTAAGTGTACTAAAAGCTTTAAGTATTCCATTTTATAGCCAAGTCGTCGTTATCTCATTAAAATGGGCCATACTTAACTGAGCAAGTACTAAATTAGGACGTAAAAGCATGTTGGGCTATCAAATGAACTCAATTAATGTTTTCTGTACTATATGTGCCACATCCCTATCGTATAAAGTTAACTATGAGTTATAAATCTCCTAGTCACTTTTGTTAGTTTGAAGTTGCTTTAAATATTATCATAAATTCTATTAAAATTATATAATAAAAAAGTTTTATTAATATTTATGTTAAACTAATGAACTAACCGCATCTATTTCTGTCTAACTATCTATGTATTTAATCATAGTTTCAATTACAGAAGTTAGCATATTTTTGTATCAGTCCGAAATTTTTTTATTCTTTATTTAATGCTATGCAACTCTTAAAGATTAAGCCAAACTAAACAAAAGATGTAGTAAATAAATACATATATAGTTTCAAAACGAGAAAGTATCGTTACAAAAACACCAGTTTACAGGATTCTCTACCACCACGCCTAGTTGAAAAGGTGCGTGTCAGCGTTTATTTACACTAGTATCATTGAACGAGTTGCTATCACGCCGCAGGCATTTTACTATACAGTGACGTGTAATCGCGGCTTACTGAATGAATCGCCAGCTCTTTGACCTGATTTTTTATTTGCAACACGTTTACGCGACTACGAGAGATTATGTGTGTGAAATGAAACCTAGGTGTCGGGTTACATGCGGAAGTAGGAATTATTGTATGGAATAGAAACGTGCTTATTAGAGCTAAATTAGGTTAGGTTATACCTTTTATAGGTCACAAATAAGCAGAAATTAGAGCTCGTTTAAGTTAGAAAAACTAGATGTTATAAAATGTTCTATCAGGAGTATTCGTATCGTATGAGTATATATTTCGAATATTTATTCATTCAGTAACATAAAAAGAAGAGATAGGAGAGATAAAATATAGAATTTAATATGCAATTATATCATAATGAATTTTGTCTCTAAGCAGTATTTCCGTGGAAAAATGAGGCTTATGATCTCTGCCTCTCTCAAACGGGTATTATAACGTATAAAGTTATTTAAGGTCAGGTATACGTCCGTTGAAGTAACTTTATGTTTAAGAAGAGTTATTTATTCTACGATAAGACACGAGATAACAGTGTGACGAATTGCTATTGGGACCAGGATGGTTATTTTTCTTTCGATAAGGCCACACTAAATCCCCGTTGTAAACATCGGGACATGTACTATTTTAATATTTGTTCAGATAACAGTTTTTTGACCACGATATCATTTTTTCTATTTTTATTTTTTATCTACGATGTTCTGGAACTTTCGATTAGGGATCATTTGAAGGAATTACTTATACAGTAATTGAACAAGATAAGAGAAAAATAAATATGACCAATGGTTATTATAAATAGTGCACGTTTTACCGCAACTAGCAAATAAACAGCTGTTTATGATATCATTATATCTTAATTGAGGAGCTGAAAAACTATGAATAAGCCATAATTAATATGCCATCTGCAGACGGTGCATATTATTTGATGGCAGGTGAATACAATCGGTGTAGAAAATAAATTGAGTTGAATTTTCAAACCTATTGGGGAATAACACAGGATACAACCTTAAAATACCACCTGTCTCTTTTAGAGATGTATAAAAAGATTTTATTGGACCCATCATGTATTGAGCAATAATGTCGTGTCAGTATAATTATATGGTTTTTTAGGATATAATATTGTAAAAAAAATAGTTCGCTAATTTATTTATTTAGTGTATAATTTTTTTTCTCAGTTATAAATAAAACAAAATTTGTATCAATCTGTCTTAGGAAATGGGTATTTAAATGATTTATGTCTATTTTTGTATTAAGATAGAAAGAACTTAATTATAATAAAATATATTTTGTTTACAATAGTGTTTTTTTAAATTAATAATTGTGAATAGAGACTTAAGAAACGTTTTATAATAGTTAATAACCGAATAATAATTAATAACTTATTCGGTTATATATCTCATATTCAATGGTATTACATTTTCATCTACAAGGGTTTCCTACACTCGTTACACTTGCGTGCTAGTGGCTAAGAGTATTGACCTTCTCAATAAAATATACAGTATACAGTCGATACAGGAGACTATAAGGTTGTGCAAAATAGAGCAAATATGACGAATAATATCACCGCTGTTGGCAAAAAATGTTTCGTATTTTAAATATATAAAAACACATGTGATATTCCAACCAACCTAAAAATCAAGGCAACGAAGACTTCCTCACAGCTGACTAGACGTAACCTTCACTACAAATCCAAGGCACATTCACTTATGAATAAAAAAAATTAATCGAGTCCAACTTTTTCGCGGGAAAGCGCACCGGCGATAGTGATGAGAGATTTACGATCGATATTGAGAAGTGAATCGATGCAAATTATGTAAGGCGCGATTCGAGCGTTCTCCGTGGCACGTGACTGGCGGCAGTATGACGGAACGGAACGCGGCCGGTGCTCCCCGCGCCCCACCCCTTTCCGTCCGGTCCCTACGACAACACACGTAGAGCCAACATCAATGATAAAACAAATTGTACTTCCAAAGCCATCCTCCTTCGTAATTACCTCATTAGAAACATTTGTTCGAGGCAATTAATTTTAAACGTATTGGAGTGATAAAAGCATTGAAGCGTCGTAGAGTTTTATCACTTAACAGGTAAAATAAATCTCTCTTCCTACTTTGTTTTGTCATATCTAAATGCAATTACTTATATATGAAATCGATCATACTAAATTATGTCACAGTGTAAATCAATAAAGTATGCATTTCTTATATTGACACGCCGCTTCTACGTACGAGTTCTATAGATAGAGTACAACAGTATTTACATTATCTATCCTTGTCCAACCCATGTGGTGTTCTATTTTCTTGAATCTATCTTTTTCTACAAAAAAACTACGAATTCGAGACACAGCCAAGGTAAGCGAACGATATGATATGTGTGAGGTAAAGTCGCCCTTATTACAATGGAGAAAAACGTAACTTGTTATTTTGATTCGTCTTTATTTTCCTCCAAGGCCAATTATTTAAGCTATTTTAAACTTGTTTATGCTGAGATTGGTCTATTGGTTTGTGATTATACAAAGGCAACTTTAGTTAGTATTCATTCCTGTGTTTTATTTTAAATAATGTATCGTAAATAATTATGGTACAAAAAAGAAATAATTTCGGTAGAAGTTTTGAAAGTGATTCGTACTCTTATAATGAAAAAGGGATTTTTTTAATTAATCATATTAATAGTTCAGCAAGTAAATGACTAGAATATAAGGCCATAATATAACTGCCATTCGAAATGAAAAAGAACGTTCATTTAAAAACGTAGACGACGTTTACATGTTTTCAAACTTTTATCTGGTTACCTAATTTATTTGTTCAATACAGTAGCAAAATCGATGTCAAGTGGCCTCAATATTTTGACCTCGTAATAGTAATAAAATTTAATAGAATTTTATGTTACAGCGTCTTTATAAATAGTGAATTAAAAGTTTACATGTTTAGTCAGTCAGTGTTTAATCAGAAGTAAACGTCTCGGAACTATTAATAATATAATTAACTAATTAGGTATTATTAAATATAAACATACAATAAATTTCTTCATTTTAACTTGTTGGGCATTATAAGGAACATATTCGACTAGAAAACACATTCATTTAGACAATAATAATTCCCAAGCAATATTAGACCATGTATATGCTAGTCAGCATAATAATTAGAAGTTCATTATGAGTGCAAGCAATGCACATAACTTGGATTGTATGTAGCTGGGAATATTCTGCTGAATATGCAATTAAATGCGGGTAGTTTGAACATTTCAGGGAGAAGGGGTAAGACGGGTGGGCACTGCCCCCTCGATATTATTGAACAAGTTTATAACTACATGTATTAGAAGAACGAGTTCGTACAGCATTTTCTCATTTCCCGGACGAAACTTTTCTAATATTATAGTTTCATTCATATTGTCGGTAGTTTCGCTAAGTTTTCTTTCGTACAAAATGAAAGACGATTTCCATAACTATTATTTCCTTTTTATTGCTTTGTTTAGTTTCTTTGTTGGTAGGAATAGATTTTTGTGAAAGTTCGCTGCTTTATCGCTCGGAAGTAATGCCCTGTGTCCCTTCGGATCGGGCGAGTTGCGATGCTTATCAGCGACTGGCCTACGAATCGATTTCAGTTACAATACCAAATGTAATAAGCTATTGTTGCTGCAATTCATTGTTTCCACATTCTCGTGCGAGCACCCAATTTCTAATCCTTAGAACGTCCGATTATGTAACACTAATATTACAGGTGCATTTACCTTCGACGTAGGTGGTGTTTGTTAACAATATAATTTTCTGTGTTTATTTATATGTTTCAATAAGTTAAAGCAATGTTAATCCCAAAAGCAAAGTGTTACAATAATGCAAATGGTTCGTAATTATATTGCTAGTCATTCGATAATGAACTAGATATCTAAATTTTGTTTTTTTATTGTTTGCTAGTTCCTCCTCATAAATTATTTAATACTTGCTTTTGGTTTAATAAAATTAATGTATAAGAAACAATCAATAAAACTAAAACAAAATTTTATAAATGTCAAATGTCAATGAAAGCCTAAATCTGTAATTGAAATGGCGATATAAGAGAGGAAATGGTACGTGGTAAAGCGGGCGATGTTGATTTTGAATTAAACGGAGCCTTGCAATTTATGCAAGGTCTTGCTCCCGCAGCGGTTTTCTCAGCAAACAACAGTCGAGACTCTCATTTACTTTTGGCATAGAGAAAATAACACTAGACGGAGGAATACCTTCATTTAATTTGAAGAAGTGCTCCTTATTCCTCAAGAACAATAGAATCTCATGTATATTTAGCGCGGAACAGAACTCATTTCCATGTTCATATTAGATAAGTTGATTTGTCTCGTACGAAATATGGGCGATGGGGCGCCGCGTTCAGGCTCTCGGTTTATCAAATAGCATTTGAATGATGATGGAATTTACGACGAAGTTATAATATAAATAATTACTAAGGTTGTTGGATGCTATCTCTCTATTGATTGATTCAATATTGACTTGCATTTTATTAACATAATTTAATGAATATGTTTTAAGTCATACGAATACAATTTCTTAGCAATTATTAAAAAAACATAACTTTATCATTGGACAGCATAACGTTGGCTATAATATCGTAGTCTGCACATACCTATTTTTATTTATCGTGCATTAAAACGCAAATTCGATAGGTATCGGGAGTATCGACACCCCCGCCCTGTCAAAGTTTTATAATGACGAACTTTCTTGTTATTGAGAGTTGAAGTTTCTACACAATAGCCATAATTAAAAGTTGGCGACGCGACGACAGACTGCACCATTGAAATAATAAATGAAAATCTCTAGACAACTTCTGGGTGTCAGTCAGGACTTTATACCTGGAAAGTATAGTAGTATATAGTCTCATACAGTATTCTTAATCAATATATTTTTGATTATATCAACTATTACTATTGCTGTTTAAACTTTACTTATGAACAAGAGAGTCAGTGCTTATAAATGGCGACACAGTTTACCACCTGTCACATCTGTACTGACTATTTGGTTGAATCGTGTGTAAAAAGTTACAAAGGTGCTAACTCTGCGATTGCAATGGACATGTATCAAGCTAAAATCTTCTTGAAATTTTATGTTATTGATAAATTGTTTGGTAATAATATTCATACTAGTAAGAATGCATTAGTAATAAATTAAGTTATGACCAAAGAATTGTATTACAATCTGTGACCAAGGTAATATTAAATATGAAAAGCAAAGAAGGCTTAAACGTTAATCTCCGGTCGTTAGCAATGGCGTGTTGATAGAAGCCGCAACTCCTAAATTCCAGGTTTGAGCAGTTTTTCTTAAGAGACCGGAGGAAGTTGTTGCTCCTATTAAATTATGCTAATATACAAATTTTCTTTTGATGTCAGCTTAAGAGCGTTTTAATGTGAACTTTAGAAGTAATAACGAGACCCAAGTTGGCCAACAAAATGTTTTACGCGAACTGCGAATTTTACCCGCACGCTTTAATTATTAGGAGGTACCGCGCTTAGCAAGCGGATTTCTTGTGAATGGTAACCAACTTCGGCTTTAACTTTTACACAATTCTCTAACCACGAAAATTATTATTACATACATTCTGAAAAAGGGTGAAGTTTGATAAACTTAGCCAAGCCACTAACAATCCGAGCCGAGTTTGAGAAAAATGAGAAACCTTTAACTCAACACATTCCTCTAGCAAAACCGACGTGTGTATGTACGAAAACAGGCAAAAGTCTCAATTCATATCTTCAAATACCATACCTAGACTTAAGCCTACAAATCAAAAAGTTAAGTTAAAGCGATTATTCGATCAGTGATTTCCGAATATCATCTTACAAATTAATATGCTGCATGATACGGAAATTAAAGCAGGGAGCTATGTTACGTTTAGTGGGAGGGCGGGCGCTGAGGGAGTGATGGAGGCCCCAATCTATGTGGGACTACTTACATGGACTGATTATTGACCAAGGACTGAAGATACATTCAACTGATACACTAAACATAACGTTCATATACATTCAAGGTCGATTAATCCTTTTATAGACGAAATTTTGGAGTTATAACATCGCCTTGGTCAATGTTATCAAACCTAAATAAATCGTAATGGTAAATTAGGATAGAATAATGAAGATGATGAAGAAGGCAGATAACCTAACGTTCAATAGACTGCATTGATCCTTAGTTTTTGAATCACCTACTACCATGTACCAGAATGAAAAGCAACTAGTTAGCGATCTATTTACGGTTCATACTAGCTAAATTATCAACAAATATACGTAGCATTAATACAAGCACTTAATGTACCTGTGTAGTGGATACGTGAGCACTTAGTAGATGTGAATAGTTCCTCAACCCTGCAAGCCAATGTCCTGAAATATTCCATTCGCTCGTCAAGCCTACGAAAATGCATTAGGCGTAGATGACTGGACTGAATATTTGACCACCCTCCACCACTGCCTTTGTACGTAGATTTAGGGATGATAGGAAGCAGAATTTATATCGATGAAATGTTATCGATATTCCAAAGGCTCAAATATCTTGGTGTATTTACTAGTCAATTTATTTTAAAAGTTACAATATTTACCACAACTAGTGAACGAAAAGAAAAAACTTTTTTGTTTATCTCATAATTTGCATAGTGATACAAAGTAAGTGATTTATTAGTAAGATCTTTTAAATATTATTTTGTATAAAGTATCTTAATAAAGACCCCGATATGTGTATCCAGAATGGTGATACATTTTTAAATGTATGAATGCAATCGATAGAATTTCTACATCCCTACGTTGGTTGCTTGTCTAGACTATTTTGATCGCAGGCATTGCATTGAACTATTTAATTGTGAATATTTTATAAATAATGGAAACCAATGTTTGTATTAGTCTATATTTATACAATTAACCATCATGCAATCATCTCATCTCTATTTTTATCTAGCGATATTTATTGACTCTCCTATTTTTTCTCATTGACATTATGAATTTTTATGAACTGCAGTTTTTTTTCCATTAGTATATTATCATCTAACAACATTTGACAACACAACGAAACTATATTTCCATTACGCTTTATAAACACGATAATTAAAGCTCTAGTAATCCTAATCACCATTCCAAACTTCCGTTAAGAATGCAAATGAATTTCCTAAAGCACAAACATTATTCCTTTATTAGCAGAGACAAGCCCATTCGCTGTGATATATTATCAAGTTAAAATTAATTTCGGGTCCCTCCCTCCCCTATTTACCTCCCTTTCTCGCCTTGGGGCATGCTGCGCCAATTTCGAGAGAGCCATATATCCCCTAAAACCCCTACGTGGTACATGTAACACACCGCTATTAAGGGCCTTTCATTAAAACGTCAAAATACGAGAGATTGATGTTGAGAATTGATTCTTGGTAGGAACTGGGAAAATATTAATGAAGTGTAATATAAAATTAATATAAGTATCCTATAAAAAATACTTTAGATTTATTTAAATGAATATGTATCAAAAGGTGAAGAAATGCTCTCAAGTACGTAAATATACGTGTATAATTTCAAATAAAATCGTATAAATAAACATCTGAATAACTAATAAAATTAAACGAGAACTAAGGACAAAAATTTTTGACGTAGGTATGTAACGTAAAAATTAGGTTTCATAATACTGATTTTTTTTGCATGTTTTCTTTCGTTACTATGGTAACAGTAACTGTTGACACATCAAAACTTTGATAACATTCTGAAGATATGAACGTATTTTATAGACTCAAGAGTAATAACATATCAGATGATAATAACTAACAGGACGTCATATCACGTTCATTATTCAATAAGTTCAAGGCTAATTCAATCAGCATTGTTTACTTCTCCACAACACAATAATGATTTAAAGCTATTATTTATTAATTCGAGATAACAAGGTGCACTCGTCAAACAAATAACTGTGGCTTCCTGATAATCATTGGAATTTTCATTGATATTATGATTCGTTTGTTTTAAATAGTCTAGAAATTATTGATTTAAATTATGGTAAATTCAATAAAACTGTTTACTTGATTAGTCATAATAATGACTAGATACTAACTCTAACGTGTTGATTCCAACTTAGAGGTTTAAGTTCGATCCAAGATCCCATTGACTTGATCTGAGGTTTGATCAAAGTGTCGTAAGTGGTGGAACACCAGTAATACTCTAGTTCTCAATTCAGATTTACATTCCCTTGCAATGATAAGCTCTTAATTATAGTTGTTTACTTATGAAATTACACGAAATTACTCGTACGGATTATAAAGAATATGACTACCCATATTAAATGCGATTTTTAAATTATATTTATAACTGATTCTAGCAAATAGTGACAAGAGTGGCTTCTCGATATTTGAGCACCACTAGATAGGCAATGGACTTTTCGCTTGACATTTACAACTCGTCCTGTTTATGTAGCAGCTGAAGTTTACATCTACGATCCATGGGTGGCATTACATGTCAATTCCCATGCTTTTAAAGCATATTTTTAATAAAAATAATAATACGTCGAAGGATGGAAAACCGTTGAACATAAAAATAATATAACAAGTCTAAATATAAACATACAATAACTAATCTAAATGGTAACTTTAGAGATAAAGTAATACTATTACAGTTAGTCATCTATTGACATTAAGTTATTGGATTGATAACGTAGTTAACGTTGACTCTTCATATCTGATACACTTTTAACACCACGAATTGCTTTAATTTACAAATATACTTCGTAAATACTATATCTAAATTCGACAACTGCCTAGAATAGTTACTTTATACAACTATTTACTATTGAAAACCATTTCCCAACATTAGATATGAAATTAGTGACTCACAGGCCATTCATTATAGAAACCACAAATCACTATTCACCAGCAATACGAGATTGTGATCAAACGTCTGGCCCAGGTGGGTTCGTTCCTTAATAGTAAGCGTACACGCGAAGTAAGCAGCTTAGTATCTGACTTTTAATATATGGTGGATTAAAGGAACGAGCGTTCTGAAATCTGTTTTACGACGGGATTACAACCAGCTACCCCCTTACCTCCTCCATATACATTAAATTTGATGACACGCTCGTTATAGATCGGCTTTTGTAATTGTTGTCAAAGCTCCTAGTCATCTAATTTACTATTAAATAGAAAGAAGAATGAGAATACGGAATTTTAAAATGGTCGTAAAGAAAATGCATTTTTAAATTGTTTTGAATCTTCAAAGTCTACATCAAAAGAAAATTAATTTACTACTCTAGTTTCAAGATTTAATTTATAGTCTTAATTCAGCGATAATTTCGATTTACCTCGAGAAACTTGAGAAGTATACCCATAGAGTAGAATGCACAACATGCCCATTCGATCGATTCGATCGATAGACAGAGCATTTGAGTTCACAGAATAGGCAAGAGTGCACTTTGGTTCCAGATGTGATTAGGGTTCAAGAGCTCTCTATGCAGTCTGTGGGCATACGTATTGCCAATTATTGTCTTGTTATTCGCTCGGAGAACGATGGCTACGGAATATTGGACTGAAACTTTAACTAGCATGATTTAATATGTGCATATTCTATCAGGTTGATTATTGAAGAACGGACATAGCCTACGTGTGTGTTTTGTTTATTATTTAACAAAGATTGAAGTGTGTACCTCAGACACTTGGAAAAGTTAAAAATAATAACATTTCATATTTACCAAGAGAGTTCTCAAAAAGAGTTCTTTCTCTTGTTTGCAGCAGTAATCAGGGAAGCAATTTGGGTATACTGGAGGTCGAATAAAATATTAAAACTGCCTTCGACTTATAACGCGGTCGAACATTTACAAAAAGTTACGACTTTTAATTATCTAAGAAGAAAGAAATTTCAAAATGTTGCGAGTCTCGCCTCGGAGAATTTATGCATTAATGAAAGTTTAGCAATAGTTTAAAGTAAGTATCCAATAAAGGCGGGCGAAGTGACCCCACCCCACCACCCTTTGCATCGGATGAGCCTCCACGGCAGGAATTCCACCGAGAAGGCTTTAAAATGCGATATTTTTCGCGTACTTTTGAAAGCACATGTCCTGTCAAAACAGACCCGGCATGGTGTTATGTCGTCGCGTCAGCTATTGTGTGGAGGAAGAAAAAACAATAATAAAGGCTCTCTCCCATGCGATATTGATCGATGCACCGCGCGTGCGCTGTTTGAGGAAATTTGCAATTACAACTGGCCCGCTCACTGCAAACGCCCGAGTTTATAATTTGAGCGCGCCCTCTGCCGGCCGAATTTGCATTTCCTCACTCCGTGGGAAAGGGACGGAGAATGTATTAAATAAATTTAAATTAGAAAAGTCGGGTTACCGCATTTTATCATTGTTTTGGTTGACGCTACACTTTTGTTTACTTTGGATGATTTGGTATTTCAATTTTCACAGAATTTTTATTAGAGTCAAAACATGAGCATTATTCTACTTATACATAATATACTGTTCGATATCAGTACATTTCTACTCTGTAAGTTTAATACTTAGGAAATAACTAATTACTTAGAACATAACTGAATCTGAAGTCGTACAATCAATACAAATCTAGAATTGCATCGAAACCCCCATTATAATTATACGCTCCAACAGAAATGGTACCGAGTAAATTGCCAATCAACCTGCCCGTATGCACGGAAAACAGTCCGATCAGAAATTTCTATTCAATCTACGTAGACATTGGCTAAATGCGTCTTATATTTGAGATGCTTGTGTTGAGTTTGCAGTAGGAAATGCAAGTGCAGGGTGGAGGCAGTCTGGTTGCCATGGCGACGGCAAGATGGCGCCCGCCTTCAAATTAGTCCGTCTGAGAACGACTTATATATGCTACATCTTCATTATTTTGAATATATGGAGATGAATATTTAGGAACCAACCAACTACACTTGTGAAGTTTTAGATATGTTATAGTTTTGTTTCACGATACCGCTTCGTAAGTTGATCAATAAATAATCTTTAGTTTTAGTTTAGGTTCATTCATGACTATATTATTTTTGCACACATGTTTTTCATTTATCACTTATCACGCAAAATATTAACTAATTTAATACTAGATGCATAATATGTACTTATTAACCAGTTAACCACGAATAAACAGTCAACACACATGTGCTACATTGCGAAAATTCCAATTCCGATACAAGAAAAGCACAATAAAGCACAAACGAGCCATCTTCCGGAAAGTTTTCTCGGGAGCCTTTTGGAAAAATGCCGACGATTGCAATCTTTAAAACGTCCTTGTTAGTTGTTTGGTCTTGCATTGCCCACCTACAGAGATACGACTTTGTGACGATATTGGGAGATAGTTTCTTAAGTCTACGATCTGTGCTGGGTAGAATATACTCTATATAGTAAGCGGTGAGGATTTAAGAGTAAAACAATATAATATCATTTACTTGGCTTACATTTGTCTTGAAATCGAGTTACTTTCTAAAGTTTCAAACTATGTGTTGTTATGTTAAACTATTATTAGATTACGTTTTTTCAGTGACAGAAAACACCGTAAAGGTAAAAGATCATTTTTATGTATGGTGCATTGGTTTACACCCTGGCACGTAAAATTCAGTATATGATGTACAAATAACGTTTTGAGTGGACCACCAGAATGCTTACATTATGGTGAATAATCAACCTCTGACGACCCCTCAAGAGTTAATGATCTCGAATATTGTTTTGCTATGTTATCATTTTCAATAGAATTTAATAAATAGTTATTACGCATTTCATTGCCTCGAAAAGCCTTCATCAGCCAAATTCTCAGCTCAAATAACCCGTTTACAAAACAAACCCGCAATGATTAAATAAATCGAGTGAACGTGCATCGATGCTTCGTATCGAATTGAATCAATGAATGGAATCACGGGCTTACGTATGACCACGTGTCTGGGGGATACATCGAATGATGCTGCGAATGGGTTGTAGAAAAATGGTTTCGGACTAAATGTTACCAACGCTTTCGAACTTATCCAAATACAAATGTAAATATATTATATTTTCTTTAATAACTAAACGTAACCAAGTCTCAACTATTTACTTACTATTGTGATGGAAAAGATGGATGTTTACAATGAATAATGTTACGTATGTATAATTATAAGTTCAAAACTAAAAGAATGTTAATGATGGTAAACATAATTTTCTTCTATACTTAATTTTACAATATCTTCTATACAATTTTAGCAATATAAAACCAGATTTTTTGTGATAAACTCATATAAATTGTTGATAATCAAATACCTAATAACAGTTTATTATTCGCAATGAAGAATAAAATAAGACGCACGTATATATAGTTAATTTCAGGCAAGGGCTGAAACTCATAGAGCCAGTAGGTATCGCCGCTTTAGTCGGGAAATGTGGCGGTCGCAATACCGCAAACGTAAATTCTTTCTGCTACATATACACTGTAGTATTTGGCTTAAATTCACGGCCACAGCCACTAAATGAAAGTGGTTTTAACTCGTATTCTGTTTACGAAAGGTGTTGGTGTAATACAGAGTGTTTGAGGTTATAAGATTATTTTTTATCTGAATGCGGGATAAGACGAACCTGTTTTCTAGATTTGACTTAATAGTCGGAGACTTTAACAAACTGAAAACGGTTTATTGTATGTAAGATTACTTAAATCAATATGCTCTAGTAATTGCGAAGATTACAGTACATTAATTTTGCATCATCATGAAATTCATAATTGGTATTTCTTTTTCTTCACTGTTAAATTACAAACCTGTTAAAAATGTATACTGCATCTAAATAAATGATTGTTAAAGGTTAGGTAGTTAGTTCACATTATAAATAAGTCACATTACAACATTCACATGGCCAAATGGGTGAAGAAATAAAATTGAATAAAAATGAAAGTGAAAAAGGAGTAAATGAAAGGAGGATGAGTACGTACCACGGAGGCTCCGCCGCGCCCTCTCCCGCGGCCTCTTCTCGACTCGCTTTTCACGGTCTGCAAGGTCCCATCCGGTGCCAAAATAAGCTAAAACAACACAGAGACACGACAGACTTAACAAAAACGAAAAAGTAAAAGGGTGAAAAGAAAATGAAAATGCAAAACATAGGGGTTAAATTAGTACACATAAAGCATGCAATGAACAATGAAACGAAATGGCAACAAATACAAATGGCGACTTTTAAGAGTTAGTTGATGTTTATTAGTATAATTAGTGTCGGTTGAAATGGAGCGATACATAACGGAAGATAAATTTCCAGTGAGCTTTTAAAAGCGCCGCAGCTAGCGGCATCTAACAACTTTCTCTGGAACTAATACGCGCCGTTAGAGCTTTCGCTGTTCAAAATTTATTCCGCTACTGCTAAGTAGATGTCGCTACAACGTCTAATAGAACGTTATGAATTATTTGTTAGAACTCATTTTTCAATTTAATCCTGTAAACAGACAGGAAATAATTTTAGTATTATCATCAATACTTATAACGATAATAGTGTCAGCGGAGCAAGTGTTACAAATGAACTGTATCAAGAGACCAATGGATTAGATTGTGCTGAATACGTAATAAACGTACAAATTTCGTATAAAATACGAACATGGCGCCGATGTAGGATAAGTTTATTTTACGTTCATTTCATTAGTGCTACTCTAATTTACTTTAACATACGTTTCAATTATGCATACGTGTATGTCTGCTGTGCACATGGCTCGCGGAACACCTGGCGTTTTTAGTTCGTTACCCATGTTTTTGTGTTCAACATACCGAGTTCACACGGGTGTAATTTCTAAGGACTTTATAATACAGCTATATTATAATTTGCGGTTTTGTAAATGTGAACTGTCCTACCACTATTGCGAATACTTTCTAGGTATACTTAGAGCATTTATAGTATAGGCGGTTTGCCGGTTTATCGTGAAGGTTTTTTAGAACACAGAATCAAAAAAAGATATTTTACAATTTAGTCTTACGTTTATTGTATGTTAGAAAAAGGCTTTCGTTTAAAATTGATAGTAGAAGTCGATAGAATAGAAAATATGTTAAAATACTATACGTTTCGAGGCTCATATTTCGGAAATATATTTCAGTCATCTTTGGCATAACCTGTAATACTGTAGTATTTTATTATCTGTGGCATAACTATCGACGTCATAATAACATAAAACGATATGGAATATTGGTGATGTATTACGCATTCGTTCCTAATTAATATTCGAATTTTATATCAGTTTCCCAACAAAAAAATCGGTGCCTAATATTATTAATTCTTTAGTTCTTCCAAACCAACAGCTACATTCATTATTTTAAGAAACAACCAGTGCCTAACATAATTAATATTTCAAGTCACATAGCATGTACGATATTCACAGAGTAAAATTTTCAATGTACCATATATCATAAATTTTGACTTTCAATATATTATATGTACTTACGACGAGCACTTATGATAAACATATTTATTATTCAATATCTCATAGATCATAAATTTGACTTTCATTGGATGTTATGCACTTACGACATAACAAACATATTTATTCGAGTACGTTTGTATATATCCAACGCTATTTCAAAAATCGATTTGGGAACCTCGGAAGTTGTAATCCCAATGAGGAATGAGTTGCTTACGTTAGGGTCGCGTGGGTGTGATTTGGGAGGAATGAGAGGCAATATCGTAGCGTGCCCGGCGCCTTGGGGTAGGTCGGCCTTTTTCGACATCACGCGATTAATATACCATTCTGGTGCAAGAACCTTGTTTACAAACGAGTTTATTTAAAGATGAGAGAGTGGTGGATATTATTTTATTTGTATTTACTCTTCTACTTTTTACGGAACAAAAATAATGGGAGAAAGCTTAAGTAGACAGCTCGGAATATCGGAATGGGTCATTTTCATTTCCTTTGATCATGATTTAAATAGGTAATTATAATTTATACGAGTATTTGTGCGACATGCTTAAAATTGCTTACGTCAAAATGAGTATAACGCATTTTTTGTTAATTCCAATTCGTAACGAAATATGTCGACAGCAGATTTGAGATAATAAAGATTACTAAGGTTTTACTATTCATATACAGATGGCGCGATGCAACTGACTTCAACATCAGAACTACACTGCACCGGTTTAAAATTGTCCCATGATTGACGTTATATTAAATCTAAATTACATTTCAAGTTGAATTATTTACACGTCCTCTTTTAAGACCTTTTAATATATTGATCGATAAATATTTTATACATTAACTTTTTTCATAATTTACCATAAATTGTAATATAAGTAAATATTACCAAAATGTTTGAGTATTTTGCCAATGTTATATGAAAAGCTAGTCAGCAATCTCTTTTTGGGCAAATCAAATGTTAACGCTTCGGTGGTTTCGTAAACCATTTACAACCCAATCACGGCGACCATCGATCCCGAAGTTTAGCTGAGATTGCATCTTTAATCTACGTATAAATTAGAGGGATATCACATACCTACACATATTGGCAGAATACTTGAAGAGGCAGTTTTATTCTAGTTTTCACTCGTAAAGTTTTGGCGCAACGTAATGTTATTAGACATAATTCCTTAAAGGACTGAAATGGCAAATCTCAGAACTAAACTTTTTATAGACGGTTTAAACTTAGAATTAAGCTGAATTATTGATCGGAATTGTATCTTAAATATCTAATAATGTCTCTTATATCTCTGACACAGCATATTTCCAGCATGTATGTATTATAAGGTTATTTCTAATTTTCTCAACAAAACATCCTTGAATTTATTTAGCTAAATGTTGCTTTGTATGGTTAAAAAAGCAGACCACCTCCCAAGTGTAAAAAAAGTATTTAGAAAGTCTAACATGGCGTAGAGAGATTTTACCTTTACCTTAAAATTGCGATTTTAATGATGACTAGGCAATAAAAATTTATAGGTTTGTATGCAATATTATATGGGTGCGTATTGGTTATAGAAAGAAACAACCATGCTTTACGTAACTGTTCTATAACTCACTCAAAAAATAAGTACTAAAATCTTTGACAGACATATATTAACCACATATCTTATGCCCTATCCACTAACAAGAGATTCAATAAAACAAAAGATAAAAATAACAGATTCCAACAAGATTGCCGATTGAACCACCATAAACGAGCACCTTAATATAATAACACATGGCAGAATAATTACGCTTTCCCTACTAACCAACGAGGCTTTAAGGAGGGTGCTCCGACCTTGATCCTAAATATGGGGTAAATCATAATATGGGACAAATTGCCCTGAAAACACCAATGACATTATCTAGAGAGGGATCGACCATCCAAGCAATCTGGATTTCGATTCTTACGCACTTTTATTAGGGGGTGAAGTGGAATATCAGTGGTGCAGTTTTTATAGTATACTGTATGAAGGTAGTCTATCTAATTTTATTTTGGATATAATCGTAAAAATGCAATATCGGAATTAGATTATATGGAATAAAAGCGAAGGATCATTCGAAATGTGTTTGCAGGATTATGCCGGAGCTATACATGTAAAAATATATTATTGTGCAATGTAATAATAAGCTACTTACTACAATTTATTTCTTAAAGATCAACTTTAGTTTGTAAATAAATACTTATATCATTTCAGACATAAATCAGCCTGATAAAGAGTAACCTACAAAACACGATATGAAAATGCTAGTTTTATAAGTAATCATAATTTACTAAGAAAAACTACTTTTGTGTTTTAAGAGAAAATTAAACCATAGAGTTCCCATTGTTATGATATGGTCGATTCTTAATATTAAAACTTGGGTTTAGATAATAAACGCTCTATTTTTGTTACTTGTGTTACTTTATAATTATAAAAATCAATAACAAGCCCCCTAATATTGATTTAAACTGACATCACTGGGTGTAATAGCTTGCAGATGTCCCTTCGATCAATGCACGTTCGCTTGTAAAACAACATATTACAAATATGTCGCATTGGAGTGCGAATTTAATTATGATTCAACAGGTTATTTGGATTCGACAGAGCGTGACACTCTCGCCCCTTGCAACTCCATACCCGCTATGGGTGTATTAAAAGAGAAACAAAGTTGCATTTATATTAAAAACTTCATAACATTACAGTAATCAGATGAATTACTAAATCAATAAATCATTAATGTATGAACAAACAAAAGGTGTCAAGAGAAACTTTTTCTATATATTTAATTTGGATCTTATCACGACAAAGTCATTATAATTATATAGATAAACTTAAACGTTCAATTCTAACATTATTTATCAACCTACAGCTATTTAATATACTTTAGAAGATTCACTCGTACACGATAATCCTGATATCGATATCTTTTTAGAACAACAGAATCAGTGCATGGATGGAGCTGTAGTTTAATTTAACAAATTGAGTGCTTCTTCCGCTGAGAGCCCGGCAAAGTGGCGGATACAAGTACACAGATCACTCCCAACATCACTGTTACAAACCAGTATAAAAGTGGCTTGTGTAACGTGTAAAAGTTTAACTAAAAGGGATCATATAACACTGGTTGTTTAGTTCGTTGAATCGATCGCGTAGCCTATATGAATGTCATGAGCTGCGTCACAACATTATAGAATTAACCGACTAATCCTTGAAGAGTATTTCGCTATAAAACTTGATTGAATAGTTGCCGAGGAAGTAGCTACCAAGTTGTGAGGTTCCTGTTTGTTCTGTTTTTATGACTATTCAAAAGTCGAGCGTTATGTTGGGCTGTTAGACGTTAGATACGTGTTATGATGTCTATAGATATGAAATGAATGTATTAAATGAATATTCTTTGTGATATTTGAATACAAATATACAGCTATGCTAAGATTGAAAATTATTAAATTAAGATTTTCTTACTTCCTTTAATATGAATGATGTAATGTGACATTAACGTGTGTAGAAAGAACTATGTTTGCATTCTCTTTGTATGGATTGAGTTAAGGAAGAATAAATAATACACATTTTTATATGTAATAATTCCTATACAAATGCAAGACTTGTACAGCAAATGCAATTAGTTAAGGAGGCCAATAATCTTGCATTTGGAAGTCCAGACCAAACACAGTTAGTACAACTCCAGCCAACAAAGAAGCGTCGATCGTGTAATGAGAGGCGTGCGTTTATAATTTTGAATTTAAATTTGGATTTCGCGTGAAAAGCGCTCGATTGGCCAATGACTCAATTCGCCATTGTGCAGCTGACTCAGAGGATGTGAGAGGGCAGGGCGTGTCGGAATTCCAAAGCAGATTTTTCTATATAATTATTCGTCTGCTGTTGTTTACTAAGGACATGCTATACCTATATTGTGTCCTATTAGACTAAGGCAGAACACACACTATTATATCCTATAACGTGTACGAAGTTGAATGTCACTCTACATTCATACTATTAATTTGGGAAAAAAGAGATAAATTTAGCTTTGTCCGTCGTAACATATATGTCAGAATCATTGTTATAAGACTTATAACATTGCACATTTAACTCGTTGAGCGCCACGTAGGTCACCGGTGACCTACGCTAATGGAGGTAATCCTTTTATAGGAAAAAGCTCGGCAGTCAAAGGGTTAAGTTATGTAAACTAAAATCACGATACTTAATTATAAGTTGAGATAAGACATTTAATTTAAAATATTAATAACATGATACTAGAAACAAAAATACGAGAACTAAATCGCAAACAGAATCACCATCGTCATTATAAGTAATCACAGGCCTAATATTTTAAACATTTCGACACAAAGAACAACAAACGACCATAAATAATTTTCGCCAAGACAATGGCGTTCACAAACAGACAAATTTAATTTACACGTTGCTGCATCTTGAATAACGAAGAGAATCTCTAATTTAGGACTTTGCACAAATGAGTGAAGCTTAAGAAAAGTAATGCCGTCTTTGTTTTTGCTTGGCTTTTATTGACCCTTTCTCGTAACGGAACTTTTAGCAGTATATTTCTAAAATTTTATAGTTGTGGGCTATACATTTGAAAATTTGTGTCTCGATTCCCTAATATCTTGATATTAATAAACTATACAAAGAATATCATAAAGAAGATTTTATACTATAAACAAGAGGAAAGAATGAAAGCGAATATAATTACAAATAAGACACTGCATCTGCTTTCATTCAATGCCAATCTATTTCAGTCATTATCACTTTATTAATTAGCACACCACCTACAAGTGAGAGCTCTTACAAATGTAAATAAACATGCACATTACGTGTATCTTATCTGGGAATCCTTACATGAATGGGCCGGTGTTATCACCCGGTTTCAAGTTCAAGGACCGTCACTGACCTCGGCCCTTGGGCGAGGGGCCTTTATGCCGAAACACCTCAGGACCCGAGGGTTCAGGAGCAATCAACCCCTCCGTGGAAAGGGAAGCATTGATCAGGAAGCAATTGCTACTACCACCGATGCGGTATAGATACGTTTGTAGCGTACGGAAAAATTCGGAGGAAAAGAATGTATTGGGAAAGCTGGGTAATTTGTTTATTGGTTTGTAGTGAAAAACGATTGACGGATAGGGTTTACCTTATAAGGTTTTAGTTTCATGAAAAAACATTAATCAAATCAAAAACTGCACCTATTTAATCCCTGCATAAGTCAAAAGTTTGTCACCCTATACTCAGACAATCTGATTATCTATCTCTACTATGTATAATTATGGAATGGACGTACATATATCAAATCTGATAATCCTACAACGTTATTATACTATATGTATAAGAAGCACAGCTACAAAAGTTCTATCAGAACTTTGCTTGTCTTCGATGAAAGTAATTATTGTGTTTCGGAGATTACTTTTGCGAGTGAATTTCGACTGTCCACGATTTATAGGTTTGTTGTCCAACTTAGTTTTGAACTAATATTTATCGTCAATACACTCGTACATTTATTACGAAACGCAAATGTTTATCAATATAGTTATAATTATAATTATAACTTACATTCGTTATGTTGACTAACATTTATGTAAACATAAATAGTAGTAGTCTTATATTAGTTATGGTAAGCACTTAATACAAAGAAAAGCTCTATTTCACAGAACTAAAAAGCTGCTAGCCAATTATGTGCCTGACTATTTATTAATATGGACGGACCAATTGTAATTAATAACTTAGGCAAAAAATTGTATCTAATGTTCTTCCAATAATGACGTATATTTCAAAATAATAACCAAATCACGGCAGCTTATTTTAGTCACCCTTGTCTAGACAAACAGTGATAAAGTAGATATGATAGGCTTGAGGAAAATGCGTGAATGGAACCCTCTGGGTCAATGTATGTGGTTGATAAATAGCCTATAAAATCACAGAGGAGATCACTCAATAGGCGGTAATCAATCGTTGCGCGAAAAAAATTTCCGACGAGCTAGTCGATTGTTTTAAAATAAGAGTGTTCATGGATTTAGAAAACGGTTTTTTTCGGATATCGATTACCGTAAAGTTATAATTGTACTATTAATGGGTACTCCAAATTTTTATATACTTATTTTTTTAGCTTATATTATTGCCAAAATATGGCTTTTTTCTTTCATGTTAGAATGAGGTGTCATTTTTACGTGATGGTAATTTTTATTCATTATGTAATATTCCTATTCAATCGTTCGTCCAACTAACTCCCAGAATAACCTATCGCCGATTACATCTCGAGAGAATGAGCAACTAAATAGCGCGTGTGCCCTTATTAGCAGTGCGAATGATGGCATTATTGTTATGGGTCATAGCTGGCTTTAGCTTCGTGAATTTACTTCGAGTATTTAGTTTATTAGTTTGTAATATGATAAGTCTAGTCTAATTATATAATTATGAATGTAACTGTGCATATGAAAAGGGAGAGTTTCGGGATTATATGATATTATCGATAGTTTTATTAGAAATTTGTCCAAAAAGAACCATATATTCAACCATTGCCTTGTTTTTATAATCAATAAGAATACATTATTAGTAGAACTACTTACGACAACAATTTCCACACTAAATGGGTCCCTACAAATTTTCGCTAGCCACAATAAATATTTAATGTACCTACTCTTGAAACAACAAACGCACGTCACGAAGACAAATGTTCATGGGGAGAAGAAATCTGGATTCATGGCCCTGACCTGTCCCTGGGGACAAAGGTCCCCTCCAGCCATTCAGGGGCCTCAAGGTGGCTCCAGATATTATAATAGACACGAGATGGCGACTCTGATAAATACTATTAACTTGGTAGAATACTTTTTAAAAAATTGGGTACATATATCTTAAAGTGGTACTGAATAAATGAAACAGTAGTATTTCATCCATTTGATTGGGCAGTGGATCCAAGTAGATTTGTGTATTTTTGAATAAAGAATTGTATGCGGCTGTTAAATGGAAAATAGAAGAACTTTCAATTTGAAATTGTCAAAGATTAAACATCACGTTGATTGACCGTAATTTGTCAAATTTACAAAAATTTTTATACTTTCGCCGTAACTACGTACGAATATTGATACCAAAAAGCCGTAGTAGAGCCATTGTCATTTACTAGCGGGAAAACGTTACAACTTTTTACGTACGTCTCCTTGCATTTAGGGACCCAAGAAAGGTCTGTTTTGATGCCCCGACGGTCCCTTCGTCTAGCGTACGTCTGGCCTTACGGTCGGAAGGGTTTATCGAGATTAATGTACTTGGGGATCGGGGAAATGTTTCCCTCATTCAAGGTCGCGACATCCGCGTGTATCCCAAATATTTACATACAAAAACAGCAAGTCATCGTCGCGAGCTGTTTTCAGTTGACAGTTGTAATCAGTTGAAAGCGGCACCGACAAAAGGTGTCCGCCTTATAATGTAGCGCTACTTAACAACGCTAAATTTGGCATTCTTTAAGAAATATTATTTTGTTATTTGCTTTATATATCGAACCACTCATATAAGATTAGCAAAAGGATATTGCACTTAAAAGACAATAACGAAAAGTATGTATAAGATAATCTAAGTCTTAGGATATAGGTCGAAAACGAAGTTTTATATCATTTTTAGCTTCAGAAATGCCCAAAAGGGGAAGAACCTACTCTGCTATTGAAATGAGAAATAACAGATTGATTTTTCTTTATTGAGCACTTTTTAAATTGTTTTGATGTGATTTTTACACATGTCAAGTTTAGTGCATATAATAATAATTACTTTTATAGTATTCTTCTCTTACGTTTTTCATGTGAGAGATTTAAATTGCTTATTAAATCTTTAATATAATATGGTTGGTTTTCTTATCATTGATTAATTAACTAGGACATTTGACATCAAAATATTTCTAGTATTTTCCATGCGGCTCTTAAGAGAACATGCCGCATGGGTAGCAATTAAATAGTACATATATTTATTTTGCTGTAATTAGATTACAAAAGGGGAACGAAACCAACAATTATTAGCATAGCACCCGTACAATGCTCTTATTAGTGTACAATGTAAAAATAATATACGCAAGCCTTCATATGACCGATTTAGTACACTTTCACTATCAAATGAAAATGAAAATTTTAGTTCAACACATCCACGTATCCCGATCGACATCACTACATACAGAATCCAATTGCACACCCAATTATTTCATGGGAAATTCACCCTTGAGTATTCGTCTTTGGGGTGCAATTCCTATGTGGTGGGAACGCGGAAGTTTGGAGGGGGCGAAGTAGGGGGTCGCGGGGTGGGGGTGTCACTTTCACCCTAAGGACGTCAAGGTCACGCGGACATTGCAACGTGGTTCCTACAAGCAGAGGTTATGTTTTGTCAACGTGCCTAATTCTATTTGTGGCATTAATTGTTTCTTCTGTTAATTGTATAGGCACGTTGGTTGATATTACAGTACTAAGAAAAATAATAATATAAGGGAAAAGCTTAACATATGCTTACTCATGATTAATCATACGATATTATTCCCTCCATTTCCTTTGAATTCAATCAAATATCCCCTTATTCTTTGATAGCAAATCTCATCACACGCACATTTCTCTACGAGATTATGGGTACCCCATTGCATTTGGTCTTGTTTAATCTTTCACCCTCAAAACTTACCAGTCCATAATGCAGTTTTTTTGACAGAAGACAACAATAAATCACAGACAAAGGTGTATTTGAGAATTCGTCTTGGCTATAGAAGAAATAATTACTTTAAAAATATAGCTCACACTCCCCTTTAGTAACATTCTGCAATGTCCGCTATTTAGTATGAAAACTCAACCAAAGAAGGAGCGTATTTTATTTATTATATTTGCTCTTTTTCTATATTCGGCTGAATCCTTTACTTGCAGCGGTTGTCTTGTATTCGATTTGCAATTCACTCGATTACGGGCTAGACGCGTTCTCAATTTGTCGACTCGGCGTAATTTGGGCGGGAAATTGATTTTTTATGCCATTAAGGGGGAGTGACAAGGCGGCGGGTGGCGGGGGAGTACACGCTATCGGCTTTTCGCGCCTCCTTAAGGGCACTGAACGGACTCGTTATGTAGTGATAACTGCGAATTGTCAGCGTTATAATTATTCGCTACGTATTTATTTGGTTTGATTGTGGATTAATTATAATTTTTTACTTATTTTTTGATGTTATAGTTCCTAATATTTTAAATACTTTGTCAAATTGTAAGCAAGTATTCATTGTTTTAGAAATGGTATTTAGAGCACATGTTTATTTCTTGGAACTCTTTTTATTATAACTACCTACATACACAATAAGTTCAATAAATAACTGGAATACAGAAGGATAGTTTACCCCAATGAGACCATAATCTTATTAATCATTCAAATTAACCCTGAGACGTCGGTTAGACGTCATATTTATAAAAATTACATATCACAAATTCGTATTGTGGTTGTCACATTCTCAACATTTCCTGGCACAAGACGCGGTGCTGAGTGGGCGCTTTGGCCAAAAGCGAAAGAAAGAACGATCGAACAAGGAAACTTCATCACACAGCCAAATGCACCACGTTGCCACTAAGCGTCTCACTCACACCACCAAACATTTACGGCAAAACAAACGCACACCGTTGAATATCCGCTGCCAAAATTCACAAACACAACCTCGAACGCTCTTTAGCGATAGTAAGTTCGGTATGAATGTGGCAGCGGTGTGCGTGAGTGAACGAGATAGAAAGTGAGTAAAATTTCACTTTCGTTTCGGCAACGTCGCACCTCCCCGTTCGTCGACTTTTCGGGGTGGAAATTTGTGCGCCCGGTTCACTCACTCCCGCTTGATACCTACAGCGTTTATTTTCATTTTCGACCGCGACATTTGAGCGGCATGAATGGAAAAGCGGTTTTACGCTACTTTGCCCAAAATAATATTAGGCGCAACGAAATAAATAAACAAAGGTGAAATATGATTGCTATATTTTTTTAGACAACCCGTTTTGCATCAATGCTATTCTAGGTACCTAGGTGTACTCGTAGGTTTGTGAAATTATTATGTTTTATTTTCAAGCAACTAACAGCAATAACAATTCAACGATATCTAGATACAAGTATTTTATATTTTTACAAATATTAATCTCATTCTACCATAGCGTTACATAGCCCTAAAATATTCTTTATTTGTAAAAGAGTCCTTCTATACTCATAATATACATATTTAGCACAAAAGCCGACAAAAGCACCGGCACAATAGAGAAATTTCTCTTTTACAAGTGCATCATAAAATTGCGAAACATAGATTGCCAAAAAACCGCTCAAAGCTAACTGTTTCCAAAAGGTCCGACATGCGAATAACAGGATCAACTTTTTGCAAGAGAACGAAAAAGGTCTAAACTGAGGGGGAGTAAACTAACGGCATAGTGTGTGTAGTAAGTGGTAATATTTCAAAAGCTTAAACGATTCCGGGAACTGTCATCTGAGGGAG
The DNA here is from genome assembly GCA_030578115.1 of Leucoptera coffeella. Lineage (NCBI taxonomy): Eukaryota > Metazoa > Arthropoda > Insecta > Lepidoptera > Lyonetiidae > Leucoptera > Leucoptera coffeella. Next base: position 394,319 of record JAMBLF010000083.1, read on the forward strand.
TGAGAAAGACAGTTGGTATCTCTTTTTAATTACAAAATCGATCGCTTTGACTGTGAACTTTGCTAGAAATAATCGATACGTGTATTGCGAAACGTACTCACATGAGATAAAATTTTGGAGTAAATATACGTTCAGTATGAATATAAAAAAGACTTTCTAATTAAGCTATTCCTATAATAGTAGTGAGTAAGCTATTCATATAGTAGTAGTAAGTAATATAGAGTTTTCATAGAACAAGGTTCACATACTAAAAAGTGACAGTTATGGTCATTGTGTTCGAATTAAACGCGACAGGCGATGATGTTCATTAAATTCTATCATAGCAATTTGCATCACAGAAGGGGTTACACTATAGATTAATTGTAACAATATTTTTTTCTATTTAGATGCACCGTGAGAACATCGTGCACACATATGGGATATCGTCTATTATATCAATTGATGCATTCTGGATAATTATATTGCTTAATTATAGGTAGGTATACTGTGAATCCTTTTAGGTATACATTATATTCATTAACATTGTTCTGCTAATAAAATAAATATCATTCGTACATCCTAGAGAGATAATATCTATTTTAGTTATCTTAATATAAGCCCAAAGGTGTCGCTAGGTGCATTTGATTAAGGTAAATCGATTCGTTAAGGCTGCGCTTGAGTCGGGCTTCTAGCGGATGTGTAACGACGGAAGTGGCATGGCCGCCGGACGCAGACCATCTTGTTTTTTTTTGCTTTTCTCAAGTGTTACATTTTTTATTTGCGCACGGCGCGTGCTACTTTGTTTTTGTAAGTTTAATTAATCTATAGAATAGTGTAGCCAGTTTTATTTATGAAGTTATACATGGTAAAGGAATTGGTTTTTTATTCCAAAATGATACCAGATTCGAAAATATTTTATATCACGCAGTTGGCGTTATGAAAGAGGCATGACATTTGACCGTCACAGCGACTGTCACCGCGGCGCGTAATCGACCTTTGTCCCATCAAAAGCTGAGCTTTGCAAAAAAGCTTTTGTGCTCCCAGGTAGGCCCTTTATGCCTTTTAAGCTGCGCAAAAGCCCGTTCGACTCTTGCGCAACATAAAAGAAAAGATTTCGATGCGTTCCATTCACAATGCACGATAAATTATTTGCTAATTTACTTTATAGTCTGAGATTGCACCTGGTGATAAGGGAATACAAGCTGTCTGGCTAACGTACGAAAATACTGTAATGCTAAATCTGATAGTATGGATAACTGAGATTTAGATCTTCAGTAAAGGATTTATGATTTAATTAACAATATGTATTTATAACATAAGCAAATTAAGTCCTTATAATATGAACATGAACGGTGAAACTAAAATAATTGTGTATAAATTATAGGTACTCATCGATAGTTTCTTTAAGAATTTAGCTTGAATTAAGCATCAAACCTTAAAAAAAATCTATACTAATAAATATATTCCTTGAATTCTAAAATCCTTTGCTTTAATCACTTCATTCGACCCGGGCGAATCAAACTTAAAAAACTTAAACCTTTTTTGTCTGTCAACCGCGAAAACTAGAGGGCAGTGTTGTTCTAAGAAATGTTGGAATGCACGACCAATGGTTGTCGACCACCCCGAGGCACTCCCGACTCCCCCTGGCGGCCCAACTATGAGTCATGTAACCTTCCCATCGCGAAAAGCTTTCTTGATTCCACCATTGTCTAAACACGAGCAATTTACTTTAGCCTTTATATGGAGCTAGTTTTAAAACCGATTGAAGTTTTGTCTCTTAAGTATATATTTTTTATACATTGTAGCACATGTAGGTCTTAGGACAGTTTGTCTGTATTTGATACAATTACGAATCACTCTTTAATTTGTTTTGATAAAGTAAATAGAAATTATATTAATGTGAGAAAAGCTTCTTGAGAAATATGTATGTTGAAGTGAAACCAATAATTTTCTTTAACGCGTCTCGTACATGGTATATGTTTTTCTATCGTACTATTTTACGAGTTACTTACTCAAACTGCAGTGCAGTTTAGTTATTACGTTTTCTTCAAAATCAGAACTTAATTACTTAGATACTCTCTACTTCATAGATCGTCTCTACTTTAGAACTTAGAATACTATGTCGGAAAAATTAAACAACAAAAGGGGAATTCGCCGTGGATCGATGTTTATGAATCTAGCTATGGCTGACACGGGAGCGTCAATTTTCACATCCTACAACAAATGTTTAGGGGCCCTTTATTACATCTATTCTACATACTAATTTTACCTTAGGGAAGTCGCCATTGCATTGCACTGGTGTTTATTCTGCAAAGTAATCTGCTTATTAAATTATTTAGTGCTTACCTGAAACAAAAGAAAATTATTTATTAAACAAAGAGCATTTTTTTAAAAAGAGTGGTATAAGTCGTGTAATTTGGCATTTTCAAATTTAACTTTCGGATACAATAAATCTTAAACTCTAGAATAACGAGAAGATAGAAGACTTGTGTTAAAGATGTAAATAAGATGCCATCGATTTTGTAAATTATTTTGCCATTATTTTGATAGCTATTAGAAAATACCGAGATTGAATTATTATAATTTTTTATTAACTATGTATACTCGTGCATACAAAAATATCTTATTTTATAAAAAGCAACACAAGTCAAACATCGTGATTAATTACGTACAGAAATAAATGGAACAATACGATAAATCCATCGTCGGTTGGTCGACCAGCTGGCGTCATGAGAAAAAACCTATTGCGCGGACATATGGTACTTCCTGATAGGCTGAGTATTACCTGCTGGCAGCTGCCACTTAGTACATGGCTCGTGTTCATATGTTTCCACCGGACTAAGGCACGCGCCTGTTTGCTGGGAAGCTTTAAAAGTTGCATTTTCGCATAAAGTAATATAGCTAGGTAGGTAACTTTGGCTTTGGTATGCTAATGTAAGGTAACTTTCATAGGTATACTATTTTTTTTATTTGATATCAAAAATATGCATGCATAACGCAATGGAAACATCTCATGTTTAGATACTTCTATAAAATTACATACGCTGCTTAGTTTTTCCGAAAGCTCTATATTAAGAACTTTTAGGTAACATTATATGTGACCAAAGTACTGTACATCAAACTACTATACTTATTCAGACATATAATAACTCTAACAACTTTAATATAAGAAAAACGCCTTCTACACTAGATATCTTTAAATTCAAAATTCATCAACTCCGAGCCGTTACGAAAGCTCAAAATTTAGTTTAGCGACCCATATAACATGGCTCTCTACCTGGGAACAGACAAAAACGAGTTCATCGACCTTCACCACCAACAGCTGCTCTAATTCAAAATGGCTGAATTTCGAATAAAATATCCTAATAAATGCAAGGCGGCTTGATGGATCGCTTCTGATATAAATTGCATGCGAAAGCCGACATGTACAAATACTTATTTTAATTATTGGCCAAGGTCTGTAACGGGTCTGCTGCCAATCAGAAAAAGTTTGATATGTTCCGTTAGGTTGCAGGAGGCTGAAATTTGTATGTATCTACAACATCATTTTAAAAAAATTACAACATGAAATTACTCTATGATTTAGTAGTAGAAGTAATTAAAGACTAGATTATTAAGTATATTTGAATGAACAGTGAAACTTAGCATCAAAAGACATATATTAAGTCTTCTGAAGTAACACTAAGTTAGCCCCTCTAAAGACTTTGATAATGTGCCTTGGATAAGCGGACTAATGTATTTGTATATTTTAAATTATACTAAGACCGGATGATCCGAATATTCAAATAAGTACAGATTGTAGAAGTGAAATTGATATTTAAAATTCGTATAATAGGATGACTACAATATAATTACGTGTGTTATAGAGGCGCTATCCTAACGTCACGATCCTCGAATTTACTTAATAAGGTGTCGTGAGATTTCCCACACGTAACTAACTTTAACAATACTACCAAGAAGAAAGAGTTGATGCAAGAAATACCGACGTGAATTGACCCCCATTACCAGTAAATCATCCAGTTATTATATTACCCTGCGACTGAAAACAAAAGCTCGCAGCGTTGTACTATCGTCAGGGTATAAAGGCATAGACAACGATGATGCTCCTGAGCAGATGACGCTACCATAGACAAAAGGCGACAGATGCGCATCGGATCTACGACAGCCTTTATTATTATAACCGCCATTTTGAGTGGTTTTAGTGTCGGGCACTTCAATGCGCTAGTACAAAAGCTCAAATTCAAATGTGTTTTTTAATTGAAACGTTTTTAAAGAGTCTTTGGCTTTATGACAGACTTCGTATGGGAAAAGTTGTATGTTTAAACCAGTCGCGGATGTTAGCTATAATTCATCACTATTACCATGTTTACGCGAAAATTTGCAATCAAAATAATACAAAGAAAATCTTTACAGCAACGACACGAGTTTATATAAACTGTAATAGCATTTTAAATGTACTTTAACTATAATATCAGGTAAATTTAGTCCTATAAATACTAACAAAAAGTGATATAGTTGAAAAAATTAAGTAAAAACATAGGTACAGCGAGCATAAATCAAATAAAGGCATCGACGAGTATTAAGTTTCAATGTTTGAGTTGTAAGCGCGACGGAAGCAGCCGCGTTTCGTTCGGAAAAGGATCTAAATCATAAATTACAGTGTACAGTTCCCGCAGAGCTCCTGTTACAGTTGTCACATAATTACGTTTTGAGTTCCCAACTTTCCATGGCGGCATAGAGACGGGACTAACAAAAGCATTTGACTATCGATTATCACTGAATCTCTATCGATAAAGATCGTTTCAACCGTTTCAATAGTATTCTCATTTTGTTTAACTATACGTGTGTCACAGATGTTGCCCCCGCTTTGACTGACATTATTCTGATTTTATTTGCCATAGACAATGCTATTGACGTGCTTTCATCTATAGCACTCATTAAGATTAGTTTCACTTAAATCCTCGCAGCAGGTGAATGCCCTCAGATGTAAGCCTTCGAGCCCTGCCCTCAAAACAAAGTCCATTTTGCCAAGAACTCCTCGTATTCTTTACTTACCCCACATTTGTCTTGGCTTCATCAAACAGCATGAACGAGTACAGAGGCCTATTTAACCTGGTTGCTAAGCTGCCCCACACCATCGCGTTAGCAAGTCGGTTATTGTGTGACCCAGGCACTGATAGGTAAATTGCACATTTATGCGTCGATGCAGGAGGGTTGAAGTAAATCCAGCAGAGAAGTTTATACTTATACATTCACGTTCTTTAATCACGTGAACAGAACCTTGGAGACATGAAAACATCTCATCGGTAATTAGCAAGAATATTGGGGTTGTGATTTTATATGGACCATATACAGGTTTCCAACCCATAGCCCAATATATTCCATTGACCCCTAATCTCTTAGTCACCTTTTCCAACATACGTACGTTAAGTTTATAAAAGTAAGAAACACGCGTTCACGAAACCAATAGGTACCTAGTTCCCACAAATAGAAATCCAATGCGTCAATAGGTTTCGAAGTATTACTTAACATGTATTATTCATTGCGATTTAGGATTCAAATCCAAAACAACGCGTGTAATCTGGTCTCGCAGATTCAGTCACATGTTACACCTACATTCTGTTGGGAATTTGCAGTTTGGCTATTGTTTTAGAATGCGAGACGTCATGTCATAAATATATTTATTTAGTATTAAAAATGAACATTAATTTGTTTCTGAGCAAGCAGACTACAATTTTAACACGGGTATATTAACTTATACGATTTCTGTATTATTCGAAAAAAATTAACTACAGCCTTCAACTTTCTTATAGTAAAACTGGATATAGTTATTCACTGGGTAGGGAGGACAATTGTTATATTAATACAAACGTTGGATTATCTAAAGCCTCTTAAACATCTTACTAATCCATAAAACAGTTCCTTACGGCTCTTCAAAATTTGGGAGATGGACACTCAAGCCTGTGACTACCCTGCCACGATAAAAAAGGGAGTGCGTACAAACGTCGTGAACCTATGGTGTATGTATGTTTATACTTGCTTTATATCCTCATTCTTTACTTAAGCTCAAAACACAGTCCCATACGTAATACTTTACTTTACAAGATTATTCCTCTTCACGTCTTTATTTCTTACGACCACCATACTTAGATTAGAAATCCCAGCTATATACATACATATATACATACACATCACGCCTGATTCCCTGTAGAGGGGTAGGCAGAGATCACGGATCTCCGTTTGTCCCGATTCTGACAGATCACTTTCGCTTCATTGATATTCATACATCCTCTTATACACTATCGGCGGCTATAGGTACTCCTAACGTCACTTTTATCCAATATACCGTCTATCTGACTTATATGTCTTATTAGGCCGGCCCTACCTACACTTATGTACCTATACCACGATCGTGAGTTAAGTCATCTAGGTGTCGGTTCTAAGTGCACGCATGTCCCACATTGCACCCCATTGCCCTGCTAACGAGCCCCACGATGCGTGCAGCCCCAACCCTAGGACACTTAGGATGCCTAGAGCTTCTATGTTCAGGGGGACTTACTGTTGTCACTCGGATTTCAAATAGGTCTTTCAATGACGTATACGTAGGTATGGCAAACGTATGCAGTTGTTATACCTATGGTGATTTAGTTATCCATATATACCGGGACATACATATACCAAAATTTGTTACTTTGTTACGTTAAAAGAAGGTTAGCTTTACTTTATCAATGAACTGACCTTTCGACTCCAACAACGAGACAAAAACATGTTTTTTTTCATTTAAAACACTATGTTTTGTTATGAATATAGAAAAATGCATAAGTAATATCAAAGTATTTTACCATTACAAATTGCACAATTATTTCAATATGTTTCTTGAACAATTTACGTAACTCAAATTTAAGACATCGATCACGTTAACCCACAAAACCACGTAAACATAATACGAATGAAACGTCCACCTGTATATCTATCTACATACAAGTACTTGCATGAAAGCAGATTTGTAGGTTAGCCGTGCGAGCTTAGGGGTTAGAGCAAGTACTAAGCGCATTTCTCTTTGTTTTGTACCAGCCCATCGATGCGTGCATTAGGGAAGCAAGGTTGCTAAAGCTTTTCCTAGGTATACTGCAGTTTTTAGCGGATAAGCTATGTAATCTTACTTGAAAGCAAGTGTGACGTAGTAGTCATAATTTTTACTAAGATAAAGTATATGCTTGTTCGAGAATTTAAATGGTTATGTAGATTACAATAATTTGGTTACTAAGTAAGTAGACACTTGGTTTGATGAATATTATTACATTACGAAGTATGTAATTTGTATTGTTTTTATTAATTTTTGCGTACTTATTTATTACGTGATATTTCTGAGATTCCCTAATTATTAATAAAAAGTCTGAGCTTTTTATAAGTAATATTTCATTTCTGTATAGCTAGTAAATAATATTACGTAACTAGCAGGTGAACATGACCATTCTTCACATAGGCATTAATGACATATTTTAATTGCGTACATGATTTACATATGCACTAAAATAGGCGGGAATGCTAGTATAATTACCAGGGAGACATAAAAAGTGAAGAGGTGCAATTTACTTGAGTGTTGGGGCTTAGAGTATCCTGACTCCGTATTAGGGGTTATTTGCAGTCTATTTGCTTTACAACGAAGAGAACGAAGAGTGCTACACATGCGAGAGGCTTCAGAACAAAGGCTTCTAACGAAATACACGTCACCGAAAATCTACTCCAGGTTGTTTTGAAAAGAAAGCAGTTTTAATTACAATGTTTCAACTACTATTCTCATAGTGGAGTGGAAGCTTATGAAAATTTACAAGCTCATAATAATAGGAGCACGTATGAGATTACCCATTCTGTTTAATAGAAGAAAAAGTAACAACAAACAGAGCCAGAGGTTCGCATGTTCGTCTCAGCAATTGCAGGATTATTTATTCTATAGTCATCGCGAAACTATGAGGTAACGAGATAGAACCTAATGAATTAGGAACAATTATTCGATACAGTAAATATTTTCAAATCTTCCTGAAATCCTTAATAGTCCTGGTGGTAAAATCGGCAAAAGAAGAGACGGACGGTGTAAAGCTTGGCAACATTTTTAGCAAATTTTACGACATTGTTTACGGCGGCCTAGATACGTGGCTAAGCCCACAAACAAATTATTTCATTACATTGTCTGCTGGGACAGTAAACTTTTATAGCTTCAGGCTAAACCATTATATACCCTTTGCTTGCTGCATAAAATAAAGCTTTTTTACAAAACCTTCACGCAATGCCACATAAATATTCCAATACTTTAACTTTACTTATTTTGAACCTTATTTAACTAGCCTAACTCACGCCTAACTCACTTATCATATATTTAGCACCATATAATGTATAGTACGTGATAAATATCAAAAAAGGTATAAAGCTCCACACGAAACTCATTGTAGTCGCAAATACGTTGAAAATTCCGCATTTCACGAACGCAAGTATCGAGCTTAAAACAGCGTTTAGTGAAATCACAAATATCGATTCGTGCAGATTTTATTCCTTGCACGTTGCGTCTCGACGTAATTACAAGTGCGTTGAAGCATTCACCCTGAAGCAGGGGAGGAAAATAAAATGTTATGCGTGAGCACGCCTAGATGTGCCTAGCTTGGAAACAGGCATTTTGTGTGCAACTTACACTATATATTATTGGTTCAATTTTACTATACCATAGATCAAAAGACTTCGACTAAATCCCTCAAAGTTCGTATGCGATTACACATAAGGCAAGGGTAGAAATCCTATTAGCGCAAACTGTCATCAGAATATCCTGTTACAAAGAGTAGGAGGCAAGTTATGCTTAATTTGTTGCGTTAATAATTAAGAGAATAAAAATAGTGAAAAGGCGGCCACGTCAGGATACTCGTATGTGAAATAATAAAGAATTTGTTAGATAATTGGGTATCTTACTTTTTATCGTATTTTGGAGTTGTGCCACGAAACCATGATGTCCTACGCAAATTTACTGAGCAAATAAGAGGGATTGATTTTTTCTAGCCATATAAATGTATTCTATAGATAAGTATTTAAAGCATATTGTAATAATTGAAATTTATAATTGTACGTGTAGCTTAATATTTTCATTCTCGTATCATTATATTATCTGTGGTCAAATCTATAAAAGCTTAATAAAAAATTCGCAGTTTGCATAAAATAATCATACTCTAGACACAAAGCAATTTCGCCTCTTCAATAATCGTAAATAATATTAAACCTATAGAACATAGCACCATAAGTATAAGCAATAAAATAAAAATATAAAATGCATAAGTTTCAGCTTCAATCCAATGCAATGAGGGTGCATCTAACGCACCCCTCGTTTGTACACGCACACAGGCTCATTATTTAATGCGTACATTAACACATACAAAGAAAACTTATTCACCATTGGTGGATTACGCTGTGTGCGTAGCCATTTTGTCAGAGAAAAGAGGTGGTATAGAAAGAATATCATAGAGTTTTATATGTATGCGTTTCTCACAGTACGAAATAGTTGCGTGAGTTGGGGTAGTCTCAGCTAGAAAAGTATTGATTTGTGACTATACTACGCTGTTCCTAATGTTGATTTGTATTTCCATGATTGAGTAAATGATTTGGATTAACCTTTGAATAGGTAGAGCCGCTTTGGTATGAAATAATATAGTTTAAGAACGAATCGCTATATTACTGGACTTTGATAAGGCTAATTGAATAGTTAAAGTTATATTAACAAATATATAAATTCTTATTACATTTGTTGAACTTTATAATGACTAAAATTGTTGTTGTTATTAAAAGTGTTTTTCGAATGTACAAGTATCAGAGTTTATCCAAGTTTTAAGTATAATTACTTAAATTATTTAAAGTGTTTTTTACTGCTCTTATTACAACAAAATCTAGTATTGTGCGTAGTTCAGAAATATCACAATAATGAAGATATTAAATTAAATAAAGTTCTCATAAATGAATTAATCCTTGTTCGTCGGTTTGGTTTTAGATTTAACGGATAACAACTAAAACCGGTTTCTAAGAGTCCAACCAACTAAACCGTTTTATTCGGGCTAGCAATGGTGTACTTAAACATATATTTCATCTAACAAACAACGTGTTACTAATTTAAATTTTGTATAGTTTGCTCAGAACATTTCAAAACAGCCATAATGATATGCAAAGTAGAGACTGGTTTTATGAAAAAGCTTTTCTAAAAATAATGAAGCAGCCCGGTGTTCGGCAAACATTAGTGTGATGAAAAGTGCAATTCATGTAAAATATGTGTCTAGTTAGTTTCTAAAATGTTTAGTTTTTACGTGTTTCAACAAAAGCTGTAGCTATTCTCTAAGCTTATATGATACACTGAGTCATTATTGCACTATTCTATATGAATAAACTCACTTGTTGATACATATTAAAGATTCGGCATATGTTTATGAACTTGTACACATGAAGGCAACAAAATAAATAATTAATCTGGAGTAAGTCATTATTGTTAACCGGCTCTGCATTACAGTTAGTTACATAACAGGCCCGATCGCAAGACTTACGTGCGTGAGACACGCAAGATGCATCTTTAAGCCGATTCGCCCTGCCCGTTACATCAGCTGATAGGACAAAAACCTGAATGGTAACATCTGCCGGGTGAGGCCGTGAATCACCGTGGCGCGTGCCCTCCCAAAAAAATCAAAAGTGTTAACTCCCACTGGCGACCGTTATGATCGCTCGCCCCTCGAACCGCGCTCACTACTCTATACGAACCAACCGACTTGCCAAAAGTTGAGGCCAGTCACAATTGCTCAACGACCGTAATCAGCCCAAATAAGAAAATAATACTATTTGTTTTCGCATTTAGCACTTAGCAACGCCTAAGTCGAGTGCCCACAGATAAATCTACACCGCGCGTGGCTGAATGTAATACATTTTTCCAGAGAGCGAGAGGACAATTAAAATCCGAGATAAAAACACAAGAGCCTTGAGATTTACGACTTTCTTATAATGTTTATCGCTCGCTTGTTTGCGTGAATCTTTGTGAAAAACACATTTTTCCTCGGAAAATGCGATACCTATTTGGCAACATTTTCTCGATTTGTGACAGTTATTATGAATACGTATTTTCGAAATGGGACTATTTATCAAAACAATATATCTTGCAGTAAAAATGATTTACATCTAAATTTTCCAATTTGTTAGTTATTGGAACAATTTCATTGAATAACGAAACTGGATTCGAGTTACGTTGATTCAGTTGTAGGTACAGCTGCCAACGGTGTAGGCGTAGCGTAATCTACCAATCAGCGTCTTAGATAAAGGCGCTAGGTGTTCGCTTTTCGAAAGGGAGCGCGTTGATTGGAGCTTTGGTTGAGCGAGGCGCAGCTGCCGCGCACATTGCTTCAGGCGCGTGCGCACGGCGGCTGCGGCCCAACGGCCTCCACACAAACGGATTTGGCTTACGGAATAACAAAGCTCAGTAATCAAAGCTTTTAATAAAAACATATTAATTATTTTTGTTCAAATGAAAGATTTTTAAATATAAATTGATTTGGTATGTATGGGTATATTTATATTTGGTTGGTATGTAGGGATGTATGTTAAATTGACAGTTTGATTACCACTATCTATATTCTATGAATATATTCTTGTTAAGTTAACATTATAACTACCTACTAGAGAAAAGATTATAAATTCGTATAAATCTGAGAAATAAATACCAACATGATGCTTAAGGGAATTCAAAATGCTTTGCGTGCATGTTGTCAGATTGACTTCAAGATAAAGAATTCCAGGTGTTAAATAAAAAGCATTCGGCATAATAAACATAATTTAGTTAATTGACTCGAATTATATCTTGCAACATGGTATTTTGAACCGATGAAAGAACTTAAGTAAACATGTAGGTTTCGTGAATTTTAAACTAAGATATTGTTTATTTGGAACAGTAATATTGAATTCTTATTATTTTTTAAAAAGTTTTTATGTTAAACGTAAATTTGTAATGCACGAGCTCAATTTACCTACTTGCTTAGTTTATTTAAATGTAAAAGGATATTTTCCTGGAAAATTTACATGGACTTAGCAGTATGTTTTGGGAACACTGAATACACATGTTTACATAAAAATAAAACATGTATTATGTAAGCCGAAGCGTATTAAAACATTAAAATACACATGAAATTCATAAGTTCTGAAGGCCGTGTCAAGCATTATGTTTTCTGAATAACAAATTTATTATAATTTGGATTTTCACAGAATTTTAGTTTCGTACTGGAAAATCGATATAGTGGAAATTGCTTTCAAGACTTTTGTACGTATAATTAACAAGATAAATGCTTTACATTACAGTAATATCCCTAATACGTGCCTTAGAGGATCTTAACCAATCTGACTGACAGGACAATCTGTAACTGACAGAACCTTTTTCTTTTAAAAAGGCAAGGAGTCGTTCCAAAAGTTCGACAGAGAAAAACCATCACCCTCCATTACTTAACCCTACGAGTTTAAATATTAAAGGAGATGCAACAAACCTTTTTATCGGTCAACTTTTCACAGCGCCTCTGCTTGCATATTTGATGGGACTTGTCGTTTCGGCAGGGGGCGCAGTCTCCGCAATTGTCTTTTCGTTGGCAACCGATGCACTCACCGCATCGTTTGCGCTTCTTTTTGGTCTGTGAAATAAAGAATAAATAAGTACTACGGAAACCATAGAGTATAAAGAGTTAAGAAGCTTACAAACTTAATATCGACTGTAAGATCTAATATTTGAAAAATTAAGAATAATTATTTTATGTACATAGTTTTAAAAATATTTACTACGTTAGGTAACTTTCAAAATCAGACATATTTCATCCCATTGTTTCTTCAAAACCTCATATATTTATTTACGATAATGTATTCAATGAAAAGCTCCCACTACCTCTTTGCTTCGTGAACATTGACCCATATTCAGTATGCGTGAAAAGTAAAAAAAATCTCGCGTGAAGGCCCAATGGCAGGCGGAGTAAGAACCCTAATTTTGCAACGGGGCCTATCTGGAGTGTTGATCGGAGCACGAATACTTTTAAAATCAAACAGCTGACGATATTTGATTAGGCCGGAAAGCACACAAACTTAATCACCGGTTTGAAGAACATACAATGTTAATCTTGTTGCAATTCTACAGTTAACTTTTGGTCATGGAATAAAATATTTTACCGCTACTGAACGAAATATATAATCAACATCATATCTGATCAATGTCATATCATATAGTGACGCAAATATGTTTTCATCCTTATATCCATTTTGCGGTTACAAAGAATCTAAAACATCAATTTATTTGATATTATTAGAGTTTATACTGGTTTGACCATTGTTGCTTATGAATTAGAAATTACTAGGGTTTTAATTTTCTGGGTTGGCCTTGATTTGTACTATTATAAATATCAGTTTATTTGTAGTATGAGGAGATAAAATCGTGAAGCGTAAATATACTGAAAAATATTACTAGTTTGAAGCAGTATCTTTATAGCAACCTGTAAAATATTATTATATGGGATTGAAAGGTAGCTAATTTTTTATAGACATTTAACGCTATATTTATACATACCTTCAAAACTGTTCACCTATTTAACAAAAGTATTCTTAGACCTGAAGAATTTATTTATCCAGCGGAAGTTACGAAGATATTTAAGCCACATTACATAAATAGCATATATCATTATCGGCTCAACAGACATCTGCCATTGCAATTGAGGCAATTACTATAAAAAACCTTTTCTCATTTGAGTGCCAGCTATAAAAGCCTTACCTTACAGCCGTCAGGAATTCATCAAGGCACTAAGAGACGGAGCTACTTCGCAAATGAGGTTTTAAAGTGTAATTATTTACGATCTTCGCAATTGAATATGATCAATCATTGATAACAATCGGATTTTATTAAGTCATTCGAAGGCAGCTGCTTCAGGATTATTTAATATGCCGGCTTTTATTTCGGAAGATTGTACAACGTGATAAAAAAGGAACCGTTTTTTGCTATAATGGTTGTTACGATTACTAGATCTAAGTCCTGATGTTGGTCAGCGTTGCCTATATATCATGACCTCAATATAAACTTAAACGAGGTTATAATCAACTGATACAAAACCTTCTTTTTTATAACCTACTGAATTGGTTCATATAGAATTGTAGAGATTTGTTTAATTAAATGTAATCTGGCATGAATTTTGTCATTTATCCAGATACATTTGTATTCTAACTCAATAGAGGGTATACTGAATTAAAACGACGAGACATTAATGATCCTTTAATCGTTCTTAATTTCAGTACAAATTGACTGAAGCTTAATAAAAACAGGTCAAGCCAACTTTAACTTAACTGGCAAACATTTTTCATTGCGATTGAAGTTGGCATGAAATGTTCCCTATTCTATGCACAACAGAGCTTTGGTTCCATAGCTTTGCATCCTTCAGTAACATCAAAGCTATCGGTGTGATTATTAAATGCTCTAAATATTCTTATATCTCGTTTCCAGTTTCATTTTCCCCGAGAATTAGGGGTTGTTTACATTGAGCCAACAAGGAACACATTGCTTTTGCTTTATACTTTGAAAGTATTAAATTCATTGTGAATAACGCAAGGTAAAAAGTCCCTACAATAGCAGCTTTTCCATTTGTATAACATTAGATACATCATTTGGTATTCTCCATAATAATTAAGAGAGAAAAAACATTTCTTCAATGACGGAAGCAAAAACGTTTGATCGCAATTTAGTTACATGAGAAATTAAGTTTTTTGATGGCTCTCTTTATCTATTATCAACTTAAAAGCTAGAGGGTTAAAGTTGGAAGTCAATTGCCAGTTCTCTTCGCTAGATGAGACAGCTGCGCGGTAAAGGTGTTCTCTATTAGAGAAGGAAATATCATGACATTTGCTCGGCAGAGCATTCCTGACTACATTGTCTCTGCAGGCGTCAAGGACAGTTAAGCTTTTTTATCGTAATATTCTACCAATTTAAGGTTTCAAAACAATATCTAGATTTAGACAGGAGGAACTAGATTGAGATTGGAATCGGAGATGGTTGTTTGTAATTTTACTAGACTAGTCAAAATCTGTATATAAATATATAAACTTAGACAATAAAAATATTCTAAGAGTGGATTTCATATTTTTTAAATTTGCTGCTTATAAACTAAAATAACCTAATTGTCTTTGATATTTATAGTCCATCAATTCTTAGTACTCGTGTGCAATACTAAGCAAGTCTAGATCCGAATTAGCGCCAATCGCTTTCGATTTAATTTGTACTTAAAACGCGGCGCGCAAGTTAATTTATTGGAAGCGCGGGATCGGCTAACTATTAAATTTATAGCGGCGAAGACAGCGACTTGGGCCATTTCACAAGTTGCTCCGCGAATAAAAACTGCTGCCGGAATAATAAAAGGTGAAATTACGGGGAAACTTTCCCTTTTTCGGGATCTTCATTCAGCTAACATCCACTCTCACTTTCCGCCGCTCGGATGGAAATTCTCGGAATTCTAATATCCAGTGCGAGTCGCTCTCGCGATATTCGAGCAGCTTGTTTACCCGATTGCTCCACTTTACTTCTGCGAACGGAACGCGCGCTCTACGGATGACTTTTATATCTTTTCATTTGTGTTTTTATGTTTTCTGAGCTTTGTCAAAGTTTGCAGGTATGTTTTGTAATATCGCAAATCGTACTTTTATACCACTTTTATAGCTTTTGTTCTGGTACGCATTTAATTTGACATCAGAATAGTGAAGATGAAAAAAAGAAATACCCAATATGTTGAGTTTCTACTGAGTTTTTAATCAATTTTATTTTCAATAATACCTAATATATACATATATTATATTATTATGTCTCAGACCTGGATGTATGTTGAATCATCTTCTACACTACCTACTGACTAAAAAAATAGTACTTTGTACAATAAACTTTAAAGTAATATAGTAACACGCATATCACGCTCGGTTATCCCGTAGAGGATTTGGAAGAGTAATTATTAAGATACCCGTAGCTATTCTAAAAAATGTGAATAAGTTGAGTGACACTGACCTGTTTCTCGCTGGAGCTGTCGTCGAGGTCCATGGGCCCGGTGGCCATGTGCGGCGCGCCGTGCAAGGGCGACTTGAAGCCCGCCGTGGACGACACCGCCGCCACCTGCCCGCTGCTCTCCGAGCCCACCTCCATGTTGGAGCCGTCCGACTCGGAGCTGTTCGCTCTCATTTTCCGTCTCTCCTTCTTCCTGAAGTCTGACCTCGTGGGCGACGATCCGCTGCCGAACCCATTCGTTTTCTTCTCGTAGCCGTTGTCGATCAGCATTGGGTTCTGAAAGCTGGTATGGTGCAGCCCGTTGGGCGTGTATTTGTCTTCCAGCGTCTTCAGGTCGAACGGCTCGTTCTTGAGCACGTGCACTACAGTGGGGCTTTGGATGTTCTGGATGATGCTGCCGTTTTGATGCAGCAGGGTCCCGTTCTGGTGCAGGATGCCGTTTTGCGTGGGAAACGCATTGATGGTGGTGATGTTCGGCTGATATAGTTGGATATGCCGATCGTCTATGTACGTCTGGGTGGCGGGCAGCTCTCTCGCTTGTATGGGCGCAGGAACGATGGGGTAGCTGCGGGCGTTCACGGCCGTCAGAGTGTGGAACGTGGTGGCGTTCACGGGCGAAAGCGTGGTGAGCGTCGTGGACAGCGGCGCCACCTGCGACAGCGTCGTCAGATGGGGCGAAGACGGCGTCGTCAGCTGGGTCAGCTGCGTCAACTGACTGGGACTAGCGCTGGGGGTGGGGCTGGCCGTCACGGGCACGGGTGTGACGCTGGGCAACCCCGTCTCCGGGATGACCGTCGTCTCGGGGAACGTCTGGAACTGGCTCTGGAACGACGGCAGCTTGTTGGGGATGGGCTGCAGCGTGACCGACTGGTAGGACTCGATGGGGGCGGAGAAGCCGGCGCGCAAGATGGCGTCCTTGGAGTTGATGGGCACCGACTCCCAGGGGCGGTACTGCGGCTGGCTGGCGATGATGGAGAGCGTGTCGCCGGTGCGCTCGTAGTACTCCCAGGCGGGCTCGAGCAGCCGCTGCTCCTCGGCCATGTCGCCGAACGACACGAACGGCGGCAGGTGCGCGCTGCCTGCGCCCTCGGTGCTCACGCGCTCGCTCATGACGCGCGGCCGCCACGCGACCACATCTCGCCCTTCGCACACTCGCTGCGCTGCACTCACTCACTCAATGTCTTATGCGGCACTAATAACAACACTAGTTACGTCTTCGGAAGAGTAAAAATTTGTACTTTCACGTATTATATGTTTGGAGGTATTTGATTTATAGTTATATAGCACTTATGTTTAAAATATGTACGGCACACTGGTTTAACACTACACTAATCACAATTTCTCGTTTATAGTAACTAGTTATGTAGAATCCTTAATGACTACAGGCAACGTCTTAACACACTGGTATAAAATCTTTGGCTGCTAGTTAACCCTCGAAGATCCTTTTAACGATTATAAATATTTGTGCACTCGTTTAACGATACTTAGTTTTGTTATGGAACGTTTAAATACTGGTCGTTGATTGTTGCTCTCGTGAAGACTCGTTTTGTAAATACCGATCAATTCAGACTTAAATTAATTTGTACTGTGTGGGAGTTAGCGTATACTGATTTAATAATTTAGGTAGATCGTAAAAGGGTAAAAAATAGTGCTTATATTTAACGCAAAAATTTGACGGGAGACTTTGGTTTGTATATTTGTTTGGTTCAGCCGCGAGAGGAGCCACTGTGCGGCGCTATCCGGAGGGCGGGCACCGACCTGCGAACAGAAATCACAACGTCAGACAAAGCATTCCCAATACGAGCCCAAGGAAATGGCATTTGGGATCCAATATTGTGGGAACTATGTAAATGCTAAAGTTATAGCTTCTTTAGACATGTTTATGATTACTGGCGCCGTAAAGCCCATTCCCAGCGCATTATCTTAGAGAAATTTTCCTTGAATCAATTTAATGCCATATCTTTACAAAGTTATTGAAATTGTCTATAAATGAAGCTACGTGAAACTAAAATGGTTATTTCAACATTGATTTCATTTATAAACATTACACATACATAGCACAACTAGTCATTTCAGATATAGCTAGTTTTCAGGTTTCTTTGCATTCAGTAATAAATATCTGTAACGTATTATAAAAAACATAAGACCGCACCAGGAGTAATACACTTAAAAAATGTTCAGTACGTCTGTTTAGTGAATAATGCGGGATTACACAAATAAAAGGTGCACATTTAAGTCAGCATGATGATAGTAATACGCATATATAATATTTTAAATATCTTTAATACTCCAACCACGAAATAGTATTGAAGTCAGCCGGATTCAAAGTTGTTGGTACATAAGATAAACATATCTCAATAAGAAATGTGTTATCCTATGACCGTGGTTAACTCTGGAAGGGAAACGTAAACAAACCTCATCTATATTTAGACCAATTCCAAGTTCATGGCACAACAAACCGACTTTGCTCCAATTCAGTACAACTATTTTTGGGGCTACTATTTTAATAGTAGTACTATTTTAATTAGTAGATGTTATATTGTACTACATAACCGTGAAATGTATCGATGTTTGCAATTGGAATAATTTACGAATCTGTTTTTTCATTGATTATACTTTATATATCACTGTCTTATTTTAATAACAAAAAAGTACATTGTACGTATATTTTTTCTTATACGAGAATTATTGACATAGCAGACATTAATAGCAAAAGAAAAAGCGAAAATATCCCAAAAGGGTCCCAAAACTTCCCATTACTCATAGTGCATCAGTCTGGGCCTAGCTTTTCAATATTTCAAAGCGAGTGAAACCTCAATTGTTCTTCAAAAACGTTGTCGCATGAAAACTTATCCCTGTTTTTGTACTGCAAAAAGAGGTGACAAATTGGTAGACGCTTTTCGCCTTCCCCTCATTAAGTGGATACTGCATACGAGAATGGAGTGAAAATGTTGAGGTGTCTTATACAGTTTTGAACGTCCCGAAAACTCCCTATTATTCGCCAGTCATATGATCCTTTGATTCCATTTCGTCACTGCCAGAGTGAAACAAGCAAAACAAAAAGGAACGGTATGCCCGTAAAATATAAGAAGCGAAGAACTCTTTGTGCTCCGCCACAAAGAACGGCCGCGAAAAAAGAAGATTAAAGGCACTTCGCGTACAACTGAACATGAGTCGAGCCCCGTGTGTGGGTTAGCGACATCTTAACTTGAGATGGCGAGATGTGTGCGCGCGTGGGCATGTGTGCGATGTTATCTGGGTTTCGGTTGTCAAGGGCAACGCTACAACGCCGTATGCACGAGACGCGAGCGTTTTCAGCCTAAACTTGCCATGCTTCGCTGTAATTATGTGCTGCTGGTATTTTTAGAATCGGATGTTGTCGCTTTTTTGCGTCCAGACTCAGTGCAATACTGCATACAAAGCTAACGCGCCTATTTAGATGGATGCTTCAAAGAGACGCTGACTGTACCGAAGCAGAGAACGTCGCGTGTTATATTGGTCAAATACGTCGAGATCGAGTCTTTTGTTGGCGTGTTTAGTACTTGAATTTTATTGATACGGAAGAATAAATCGTCTGCATAGAAGCTCTGATCTCTATTCAAAAATAATGTTTGACGAGAGTCGCTAAATTCAGAAAAACGTGATCAATATTCTAAGACTGTACATGGATAAATTTTACCGAGCTTAAAAAGCGATTTTATGATCATTAAGTTACAATATATTTTTTTGAGAATATGGTCTTTTGTAAGATAACCTATGCAGAGTGATGGAATTTATTCAAGTATTCTGTTCTCTAATAACTAACTGTTCTCGTAGGAATGACAAACGACTGCATTTCAACGGCATTTACTTATCTCCCAAGATTGCTCCGAAAACCTAATGTTCATTACAAGAAGTCAATATTCCATCATGTTTTGTAATGACTGAGCAATAGAGCAGATTGAATTTTAATTATTTTATTTTTTAATTAGGCTTAGATAAGCGATACAAACATACGGCGTAATAAATAACTGGAGCTTTTTCGTATTCATACACGAGAAACAGCTGTGTTGTGGGACATCCGGGAACATGAATTACCTGCACAGGAAACCGATAGCTCTATCAGAGATCTCGGCTGATAAGCGATATGATTATGGCGGTAACCATGGCAACAATGCGAATAATAATATCAAAATAATATTAACATGTTGCTTTTGAATTAGCATACTGGAGGTTGGATACTTTGTGAATGTATGCCAGAAATATAGAATATATTTTTACGTGTATTCCCCTTTTATAGCTCTAGAAGTTGATGCCTTTGACTCGACATTACTATTGTGCTTATGATGAACCCCCTATCGTTCTAGTTCTAAAAGCAATTCATAATACACATTGTAACATAGTATCTCGCGTTACAATTTTGTAATATCATATTTTTAGTGGTTACTTGTTCTATTTACACGTGTCATATAATGATATTGTTCAGTTTCCTACTGCACAGTTCAAGACTACATTTCATCTTTCTTCAAACCTATATTAAAAATTTTAATAATTGAGATGCAATATTATTGACTCTACAAAAACACTTTTTCAACGAAAATTAAAGATATTCATTTGTATCAATTGTCAATTTAAAATAATGAATAAATCCACAAATCGTTTCTCAACATTACGTACGAGTAACAACAGATTCTTCACAATCGTATGAGGTTATAAAATAATTTCTTTTATGTCTCTATCACGGCGTTCGTTGCGGGGACGGCGCATCTTTCTATATATGAATAGGCGCAGATGCATAAGTTTTTTACCATCCTCTGTTCCCACACTTCCACTTTTTCTACTGCCTTTAATACTTTTGTACCAGTTTTTTGTGGAGCCACAGTTTAGATCGGATGCGACATAGGAAATTGAACGTTTTTTACCATTCACATGCATACACGTGAGATCTTATAGTTTTGTCTCAATCTACGATGGAATATTTAATTATTTGAAACGTATTTAGAGGATATGGTTGCTAATGAAGTTGTTTACATAAATTAATCAAACCAAAGCCTTTAAAATGTCGTAGTTAACAAACTTCTGATAGCACTAAATCATATTGTTTATACGTAACTGAGCTGGCTTACATAATCTGCCTAAGGATGTGTCATGATACGAAATAGGTTACATCCATTGAAGCACATCAGGATACTCTGTGAGCGTTACGCGGAGCAGGTAATTGTCAGATAAGTGCTGTCAATCATACGCTGTGACTGGAGACTACTTACAACCAGTACGTGAGTTCTTTCACAATTGATCATCGTATGTTAGGATCTGGTCTGGTTGATGTAAAAAATTATTTGTTTGGGCATTGTTTCGTGGTTAATATGATATGTTAGATATGATAGTTTAATAATGAGAATAATGAATTATTCTATTGGATATACTGTATATGAAATTACTATAATAATTAAAAGTTAACAGTCAAATAACCCATTTCTACTATATCCATATAACTTATTAAAATTGCATTAACATCCAAAATCCTAACGTTAATAATGATAATTCTCCATACGTTTTTGTAAGTACGATTACAATGATACCTACTTTTAAGCATCTCAGAAAAGATATCTATCTACATATTATTGCTTTGTAATGTCTGTATGGATCTGCATATAATATTGCTTGCAAACAAAACGGAAAGCGAACACAAAATCGAAAGTCCGTTAACCCGTCTCGACCGGCTAGTCAGAGCTGAAAGAAAAACGAAAAAAAATCAGCGCAATTACTTACCTACGTCCGAGTAACTTTCAGCGAAAGTTCCATGTTATGTACGACTACTCAAGTACTTTATCTGTCCAAACTTTTGCCTTAGAAAGCGAAACTACTTAGAGGTTGAAATATATGGAAATCTCGAGAAGTTGACGACATTATTGAAAGAGATGTTTGTGCTCAGGACTAAACTGCAATAAATTTTGGCTTATCTCAACCTGAAGAAAAATGCGTATTGATTGATTTCTTACGATGGATATTTGGACAACGCTTTTTATAAAATTGCAGTTTAAAGCATCAGAAGAAAATCTGACTAGAAGTACTTTTGTAAGATATTTAAGTGGGGTTATTCATTTCTATTATTTTTATCAGAAAATGTCTATTATATTTAAATATACTATCTATGCAAAGTTTTGGGATGGAATAAAACGCATATAACGTCTGTCTATCGTAAAGCCTATCCGTGATCTGATTATCCAATAGTACACAAAAACGATGTCATATTTGTTTGTATGTAAGAATCTAGACTTGATATTATTAAATGAACTATCTATATTGTCAAAGACATTCAATATATTTCAATCGACATAATGCGAGTACTTCAATGAGCACATTAAGACGATAAAGTTCACGGCTTACGATAATTTAAATATAGGCAATGAATAAGATAACTGGTACGATGTATGAAATAAAAATAATATTATTATTTTCTTTCTGTATGTACTTATAAATACTCGTATTATTAGCGTTTGAATTTGACATCAACGTATTGGGTAATATGAAATGTCACCACGAAAGGGTACTATATATATTCACTAACAGAATAATCAAACAGTATTTGACATAGTAACTCCTTGTTCATGAATCTCAACCATCTAATAGACATTTTTGTGTCCCAAAAAGTGGAATGTTCAAAGGAAGCATTTATCCCGAGCTAAAAAGGAAGCGCGAGCGTTCGTTGCACAATCCCAGAGCTAGCTGCTGCGGCTGTTAGCTCGAAATTGGCCAATTGGTTTATTTGTTTTCATTGGTTGTGCTGAACTTGACTCCCATTATCGCATTCGCGGGAGGAAGGAGGTTTATTTGTTCGATCATCCGTGGGATCGACGCGATGAGCTGGTAATATGTACATAATAAGCGTTTTAGTACATATTATACCAATATTTGTCAAACTCTATCTTTTATAGATTAATGGTCAAACCTATTAAGAATAATGTGACCAGAAACGTATGATGGTATCACGAGGAGTTAAAACAATGAATGATGTGTTGACATTTTGCGAATCAATTAAGATTTCTGCAGAAGCGATGACGCGACCTGAAGGAGGCATGTGCGCCAGCAAAGGTCACTGGAAGCCACCGCGAGACATCACTTGACTGCAAGCTGCTATATAGCATTTATATTTAGCGATTATAATTATTGTAACTGTATCAGAGCATTGCATTCTGTATTAATGCATGCGCGAACGCACACATTTTACGACACCATTAACATGACAGTTGACTCACTGAAACAAACGGTCCTCTCACTGACTGTATCCTTTGTCGTTTATTTGATTACTTGTTTAGTCTTCGGAGAAAAGTCATTATGCGCAATTGACTTGAGCTTAATAATATCACTGAGACGTCCTTGATTCTCACGACAACTCAGTATTTTATAAAATATATTGCATCCGGTAAGTTGATTCGTTGAAAATGCACATCTCACTTACGATTTGGAGGCCCGCGTTAGAGCCGCGATGGAGTAAACAGTCTCCGCGACTGCATCAAGTCGCTTATTCATCGGCCGATCGATTCGCGAAAGCTACAACGAAAGCTTCGGCGGAAGCGTGCGGCACGCGAACGCACCGGGCTCTCTTCACGCTCTGCTGCCTATCACCAACACAACTATATTACAACAGAATATTCAAATACTTCTCTACGAACAAAGCCCGTGAAACAAGGATAATTCTACACTAAAGCACACGCACTAGAAAGGATCAGAAAAGTTGCCGCGAAACTCCGGGTGCGGAAGTAAACTTAGTGAAAACTTTGGAAGAGCTGTTCTCGGGCGTACCTTGGCGGGTGCTGCGGTCCATGGGCCCTCACAGTGAGGCGGTGGGTCCGCCGGCAGCGGCTGTGGCGTCGCCGGGGGCTGCGAGCGTTGTTGTTGCGCGATCGCGGTGGCGCAGCGCGGGGGACGCGCGTGGTGCAGCGCGGTCGGCGTTCGGGCGAGAACTGACTGGCATCTGCCGCGAGGGCCGCTGCGGCGTCACGTGACTCGCACCCCGCGCGCCATCCTCGCTCGCTTGTTTACAAATAATAATAATAGCGCGGTGCGGCGGTTGTCGCTACGAGTGCGCCCGCTACGCGCTACGGACAGCTGGCGGTGCATTTGGCGGGATTCGATTCGGCCATATTTCGCTTCGATCTGTTTACGCACGACGACGCTCGCTCGTTCAAATATTGATCGTTACGCAACGCGCGAGCTTTTTCTACGAACTTAACCGCTACAAGGTGAACGTACCACTCGAAGTCCTGCGTGGTTACTGCTAATTTCTTAACATTCATGATGAACTGCCTTTAAATATTTATTTACGTGTCTAATCATTTAACCGTAAATAGTCCCGTATCGCGACACAATGACCCCTCTGTTTGATAGAGTTAGCCCCATTGATGGCAGGTTGGTGTTCCGATTGTTTCGCGGCCTGCTCAGGATGCAAGGTGAATGAGGGTTTCACCCCATCAGCGTGGTGTGTGGCCCCTGCGCGGCCTCATCTCCCTAACGCGCGAACACTTGTCGATGAATCCTAATTGCCCTCTTCATCCATACATTGTTTTGAGGGTAGTAACAAGGTGATCCCTCACGTTAATGAACTGTTTACCGTTAATCTCCTAATTGCGTTTTATAGAAACGTAATTCACTCTTAAGTCTACTTCAAATAAAGCTGTTAATCTGGAGTTACAGTATCCAAAAACCTACTATGTATTACTAACCTATTCGGTTTCGAGTTTACTTTCCGAGAACGTATGATATTCTTTAGCCTGCAGTTCTCAAACCATCAAATTTTAAAATGAACCCAAAAATCAAGTTAAAAAGGAATGAAAAGAAATTGAATAATTTCATACTACAACAATTACATCTTAAATCATATTTAACAATCGAACTAATAATAAAGTTTTTCTAATATTTTTCTAAAATTTTGTACTGAATATATGTTTGATGATAACTGTTTAATGATAGGCAAATAAAAATATAGATTAAAATAATAATTAATGATGAAGGTATAGTGCATATCAATGAAATATAATGTAAAGCACCGTGCCAGAATTAGAAACGGGTATATGTGATGTCTTTATGCCCTAAACACACGTATCTAGAATATTCTATATAGTATTTTACAGAATGGGCGAGGCTCAATAGATTTAAGAACTGTCGATTCCAAGTTCAATTCCCTTCAAGAACATACAAGTTGGAAAAAATATCGAAATCCAAGTTAAATGTCATAGAGAATTTCAATCCGTCTTTTTATTTAATACTAAATTGCATGTAATTCATAATGTAAAACAGGTTACATGGTTAGTAGACAGGGTAAATGTCCTTTCAATAAACTTAGCACAGGAATATTACTAATTTGATTGTAAACTATTGCCAACTACTGAAATAGGCAACAAGATACACGAATTTAGTGATAATATAAGTTGTTATAAACTAATTTATTATGACATCAAAAACCGTTCTTCTTATATACAGTTATCAATATTTCAGTGGGCTTGTATTATAAGTTAAAATTTATATAAAATGTTGAGTATAAATAAATTTCATTTATATCACTAAGAAATGTCATACAAATACGAGAACTATGTATTTCCTATATAAGATATGTATCGAATAACACAATAACTTAATAATTCTCTTATTCCATACTCATAACCATCAATACATCGCATTATAATCCCGCAAGCCCACGCATGCAACAAGAGCGCAAAAGTTGGAGCTTACGCGCGGCAATTTGTAAGCTCCAAGTCAACAAAGTGCGTAATATCGATTTCCTACTCCCTACAGCATGTTTTCTCTGTCACTCCCGCTACGCACTACGCCGAGTTAAATGTTAGAACGCGACTTAGAATAGGGGGCTGACCTTATTGAATATGATCGAGGGTACATTTTAGCATAGATTTGATAAACTTAAGCCGTTTCGGTTTTATTTGACAGACTCCCGTTGCCATGACAACGGATCTGTCACACGCACGGAACATAAAATGCAAGCATTGATTTTTCCCTCGCTTCCTTTTGTAGTTACGCGCGAAGCGAGAACTTTTAAAATCAAGTGATTATTTAGGACTGCGAATGTCCTATTCAGCCCTGTTGAATAAATAATCGTAGTGAATTTATATTCTTGTTATATATGGATCTATGTTACATGACGCTTTAGACGTAAAATTATATACATACGAATTTAAAACATTTTATGTTATTACTGTTTATTATTTTAATAAGCTTATATACTTTTTTCCTGATTTTTTTTTATAACTATGTATTGATCATAATTTTGTATCACAAAAATTCACAATCCATAAATAGCATACACATAGTTAAAATATTGATTATTTTCTATATTTGTTAAACCAAAATAGACTGCTTACTAGACCACTCATTTTGGTAAAAATGTAAACAAACAATGACGTAGACCGTAAACGTAGGGTCTCGTAAGGGAAAAGCTGTTACGGTAGGTTCGGCCGATTATATCCAGGGGTAGGCTATATTCAATCCAGCGTGACACCGTGATAACACATCCCTATTGTTCTAAGTTCTACTATTTATACTTATCATATACTTCTACGTAGTTACAAATGAATTATTTATAATTATATGTAATACACACATACATAGTACAAACGATCGTACCGTTTTCCTTCAGAAGGATAGGCAGAGATCACAGATCCCTATCGGTCCCAATCCTATCAAACCTCACAAACCACTTTCGCTTCATTAACACTCATACACCTCCTTATACTCGGTGGTTATAGGTACTTCTAAATTTTATATGTAACTTCAAACATAATTTATAGAAGCGGCTAGAAAAAGTCTATACTCACATAAAATCATATTAATACGACTTCAGATGGAGGAGTCACTGGTGATAAATGAATAACTGCAGTAAATGAGGATATAATAAAATGCCCTTTCAAGTGATCTTGACTTACTACTATCCTATAGTATCACCGGGGTTAAGTTTTCAACATTTCGCGAAATTATATACAATTTAGCCTATTTCGTGCATATTTTAATGTACTTTGTCGTAGGCATTCTTATTACTTCGCGGCAAAGTGAATACAAAGATAGCCTCACAGAGCTAATCTTCGATTATACTGAATCTCTTGATTCGACAAAAAACTACCCGCACTTAATTATTTTTATTTATAAGTCACTTTATTCTTAAGTCTTTTACATATTAAAATAAAACTCGTTGCACACTATAATTATAATGAAAATGAGTATAGTAAGATAATAGTATTTGTGGCTTGGGATGTAAATAATAAAAAAATATCAGCAAATCTAGAGTACCCGCCACATAAGGTGGCAGTAGCCAAACTTGGAACTAAATTTGACGTTTCCGCCATTGCGTGTTATTTTGTATGAAAGGTAAATTTAGTATTACCAGCGTTGTGTTTTTTGCCCACTCTTTGTAATTTTTATGTTTGTTAAGGGTGATTATAATAAATTGATTTCTGGAGTTTCTTGTTAGTTCTTCTCCAAGGCTCTCCGCTGAACTTCTTCTTCTCAATCGTTACGCTCTTATCAGAGCGGTCGTGGTCTTCATGACGTGGCATCTTGAGCAGCCGAAATGGTTAGTGAACTAACCTCGGTAAAAATATGTAAAGACAATGCTCAGTGCCATGTTTGAAATAGTTTTTTTACATACATACATACACATCACGCCTGATTCCCTGTAGAGGGGTAGGCAGAGATCACGGATCCCCATTTGTCCCGATCCTGACAGACCACTTTCAGGCCGGCCCCTACGTAACCGCCCTTCCACTTCACTCATATATATTCCTTTTGTCAATATATAGTTTTTTTAATTTGTACTTAGATCATAAAATAACTTTCAAAGAGAGCTTATGATAGGGCCTATTTTGAATAAAAATATTTTGACTTTTGACTTTGGTATATTAATTTGTTTTATTTGAGTTTATAGCTCTGCAACCAAAGATCGTTACAAATGAAACCTCAATATAATGTATCGAGCCGTATGGCACAGTGAGTGCTAGTTTTGGCGTGTTTACTGGCAACACTGGATTACGCGACTGTGGCGACGCCTCCAACTGCCACCGTATGTGGCGGGTACTCTACCAGTCGTTGACATCGAGTCAATACACCATACACTGTCACGACCTAACCCTTGCGTGGTAGTTCGAGGTTCGGCTGTCCATTTCCGCAATTGCGTAACTAACTTCACAAGTTCTACGGCCACCTCGAACCTACGTGTTGACTAGATAGTCTTCATTTTCAAGGAACAGATAGGTTTTGTATGTATTTCTCAAATGTATTTTTTTTGCTATTGTCAAAATATTGACGTTAAAACGCGTAAGCTACTTAAAACCGATTAACTGAGTGAAGTCCCCTTGTTGTTAATCATAGTAAAGTTAAAGAAAGAAAAATAAAACACCGGTTGCTTTTCTATTTATTTAATACCTAAAAGATAAATGTACAAATTCATAATAATTTATAATTATTAGACATTGATAATTAGCCCTTCATTCCTTATCAACTAAACATAAAAATTAGGAGTGTGAAAAATTGCTCAAAATAAGAGATCAAATAATAGTTGTAATATTTTATAGGAAACTTCCATTTTCACACTAATTTAGGATTATGATATGAAATTAATACCTCAATTCTATACAACACTGCAGAAACTATAACTAACTAACATATTATTGAAAAACATGTATTGTTTGCTTGTTGTATTTGAGGAAATAGTAGTAAGTTTCTTCTATCAATAATAATTTTGGTAAGTTGAAAGTTAAAATGAATACATTGTATTTTTATGGTTTTTGGAATAAATTTAAGACAGAAAGTATTATTTTCTTTAGCTGTAATTATACAAATACTGTTACCATTACATTTAAAATGTATTCGAATATGTAAATAATTTAACTTTCGTTTTTATGTATAGTAAACCTATTTTAGAGTCTAGTGAATTAAGGAAATTCTACGGAGGTATTCATTTCAATCATAATCCGATCACTACAAATTTAAAATTTGGTAAGTTTGGAATTCTACGCCAATTTATAAAAGTTAAAATAACTAATAATTGAGGAATGCAAAAATGATTAAATTCATGAATAAATATTTTTAAGCCACACGTTATTATTATTACGAAATTATCAGGATAAAACCAAACTTTGATATAATACGTTCATAAAATCAATTGCTTACAGTATTGCAAATATTTACAAAGTAGCTTACCCATATTATTTTATTTACACCTTTACTTTACATAAAAATTACACACAATAATACTTGGTTACATAAGGTATTTAGTTATAAGCTAATCTATTTAAAATTATAATACTTCACCAGAAGGATTCTTCATATACCTCCTATGTACTACGTATACTTAATATTTTCTTTTTGACAAACTTATAAAGCCTCGCAACTGTAACGAAGATTTCCTTATAGCTTACAATTCCAACTACAATGACGGATATTAGAGCTTATTATATCTTGGAAAATAATGTGTGGGAATGTTGGCTTATGTTAAATAGCGAATAAGGGGCAGCATTTAAAACATCGATGTATTAAAGCAGATTATCTTATATGGAAAATATATGTACATATTTTATTCGTAAAGATTACTTTATGCATACCATAATACGTCTTGAAAAGATTATGGAAAAAATATAAACATTTGCCAGTAATATTAAATTCTGTGAAACAGCTAATTAATTCGTGTAATTTATGAGATGAAATAAGTCATGATTATTATACAGAACATAAACGATTAAAACCTTTACCAATTCGTTTGTAAATTTAGAAGATATATACGATATCAATTAAATAAATTGAATATCATGAGTATAGTACTCTAATGTAAGAAAAGTATTTTGAAATATCTGGTACATATTGAACATAAAATTATATCGCTTAGATTTAAAAATTCTCTTATATTCATTCATTGATGATTTGTAGAAAATTTTCTATTGTAATTTTCGGGTTGTTTTTCAATGAGGAAGACTTATGCTTTGGTATTTATAAAAATTATTAATTTAATCGTGGAAATTAAGGCTTTTGCCTTTGAAAGAACTCTAAAATGGTTATAATTTAATTGTATACAAGTATTTCAAGTGTAGTATCAAAAGCTTCGTTTGTTCCCATACATTTGCCTGAGCGCCATCTATAATTTAGTAGCTTAACTAATAAGAGAAGTTTGTCAGTTGTTAGAATTATTGTTCACAATCGTACATTGGCAGCAGCTAGGTATCCAAAAGACATCAGTGTACAGGTTTTGACCATTTGATTCCAATGCAACTAAACGCTTTTGGACGTACTTCTGCTCACATCTTGTTGAGTATCCCAGAGGAACAGAGCATAAGCCACTGCATTCCGTCGATCTGAAAATACAAAAAATGTATTTGAACATGTCGACGACATAAAAGACTTGTTTTTTCTTACTATTCGAACAGAGATGGCGCTATAAACATAAATATAAGCTATTATTAGTTACTAAATTTTTTAACCGAGCGTTTTTTATTCAAGCCTTAAATAAAAGTTATACAGTCATATTAAATTTGATGTCCCAGTAAACAGTAACTTGTTCGTCTTTAATACCACAAATTACAAAATTCAAATCGCTTCAAAGCAACTTAACACTATGATAATGATTGACTTAAATTTATTTTCAAGGAACTTCAACTTACACACATATTTCAGCTCTGACCAATTGGGTCATATTGCTTGGCATGTTAACAACATACTTCCAGCTCCCTCTATTGTTGAGAGCCGCTCTTGGAGTTATAAATTGCGTTCGAACTCTGCACAGCTCTTCAGTGTTTTGGGCTTGTCTACGCGGACGTTCTGCTGAAGTTTCCGCACTGAAATTTATTACAAATTATTTTAATATACATAATGATACTCTGGACCATCTACTATAATATTAATCTATATGACGTTAATATTTTCCAAGATTGACAGGATTTTGAATATTATCTCTAGATTAACAGGAGATGTCGCTGTAGCATATATTTATATGTATTTCAATTCATCCAAAGCTCTTAGTCGTCACCTACGACATGCTAAGAAATAATTCCAGTTCGAGACACTACAACTATTATCTCTGTTAAGATCACATCACGGATCCGTTAACTCCGGAACTCTAGCTACCCTAACTAACTAAGCTAACAAGGGAAACAGTCATGATGTAATGTGTATATATATATATATATATATATATATATTTATCATAATCACCTAGCCAATCCCAGGGCGATTTGCAATGCCTCAGCCCCAGTCAATTGCCTTTGAGATGCAGCTTTCACTAGTTCAGCATTTCTTCTGCGGCGCTGTTGTTTGGACACTGTTCTTGTTGGATAGGATATGGATCTCTCTATGGTTACGTCGTCGGAACGAGATGGTGAATAGTATCTGGAAGAACGTGGAAGGAATGCTTGTAAATAGGACTTATTTTGACCAAAGTTTTATAATATTTACTGTCATACAACGCCAAATAACATATTTAGTACGGTAGTTACAGCATTGAAATAAGATTAAATTGTGTGTTATGTTTTAATTTCTTAAGTATGCAAAAGTAAAAACAAAAGGTTGATGGCTGTCTTTGAGAGCGAATAAAAATATTCGCTTAGTGAAAGAAAATCTCATTCCTTGGTGATAAGGATTTTAAGATATGTCGGGAAGATGAGCAACTAAATTATGTTGTTTACTCATTAAAAATAAAGATTTAGCAGCCACTGTGCACTGAGTAAGTAAGTAGAATTTACCAACAAAGATGGAAAATTAGTCTCATTACGAACAAAGCTACCGAATAAGGTACAACGTATATTTTATACGGATCCTAAATTAAACATTTATTATTATTTTAACCACTTACTTCCACCATTCGCTCGGATTGTAGTGAGTGACTCCATTGCTAGCAGACGCTCGAATCCAGTCAGTTGATTCATAGTTCGGATTGAATACAGGAGAATCATAATAACCACGGTTATAAGACCTCAAGTTACTGTTATAGTTATTCTGCCTTAACAAATTTCTATTGTACCCCAGATTATTGTATGTGGGTTGGTTCCAGTAATTTTTCGGGGAGCTCTGAAATCCACGTATGGACGCTAGGTTTGTAAAATTGTTTTTCTGGAAGACGTTTACGTTGTAGGGTGACGGGTCTAGTGATGACGGTGGCTGTAACGGGGTTTTCTGAGAAAATATATCTGTAAATAAAAAATCAGTAGATTAATATTTTAACTGTCATGCAGAACATACAAAATAAACTACAGGACTATAATATCTTGCGGAATAGGCAAGTTTTCCGTGTTGTGTCCTGCGAAATTGCGAAGCAGTAAGTTTATATAAGTTAATCATCATCATCAGCCTGTATCAATCCACTGTTGGACATAGGCCTCCCCCAAATGACGCCACTCCTCCCTGTCAGTGGCCGTTCGCATCCATTCGATGCCGGCCAACCTGCGCAGGTCGTCTTCCCACCTTGCCGGGGGGCGCCCCACACTACGTTTACTGAGACGCGGTCTCCACTCTTGGACTTTTTTGCTCCAACGACCATCAGTCCTTCTGCATACGTGACCAGCCCATCTCCACTTCAGCGTGCTAACTCTTTTCATAATGTCGGTAACTTTAGTTCTCTGGCGTATCACCTCATTTCTGATGCGATCTACCAGAGAAACCCCGAGCATCTTCCGCTCCATAGCACGCTGAGCGACCTTGAATTTGTGGGCTAGTCCCGCAGTGAGTGTCCACGTCTCAGATCCGTACGTCATAACGGGGAGCACACACTGGTTGAAAACCTTAGTTTTCAGGCATTGTGGTAGAGACGACGTGAGGACATGCCTTAGCCTTCCAAATGCTGCCCATCCTAGCTGTATTCTTCTGTCCACCTCCCTCTCGAAGTTGTTTCTGCCAAGCTGTATAATTTGGCCTAAGTAAGTGTATTGGGAAACAACTTCTACGGGAGTGCCCCCAAGGGCAACCGGTCTCGGGACTACCAAATCATTAAATATGATTTTGGTTTTTTCTAAATTGATCCCGAGTCCGATGCGTCGAGAAGCAGCATTTAATTCGGACAGCATTTCCTCCAGATCCTGCAGCGACTCCGCCATCAGGACGATATCGTCAGCAAAGCGGAGGTGCGAGATGTATTCCCCATTTATATTTATTCCCCGTTCAACCCAAT
This sequence comes from Leucoptera coffeella, assembly GCA_030578115.1. Taxonomy (NCBI): domain Eukaryota; kingdom Metazoa; phylum Arthropoda; class Insecta; order Lepidoptera; family Lyonetiidae; genus Leucoptera; species Leucoptera coffeella. The sequence goes on from JAMBLF010000083.1 coordinate 427,501, forward strand.
CCAACGTTTTGAAGACATCTTCCAGTGCACTCGAGAACAGTTTCGGGGACATAACGTCCCCCTGTCTGACACCTCTCTGCAACTGGATAGGTTTCGTGCCGTATATAAGTCATATAAGTTAATATAAGTCATATAAGTTAATACGATAGTCTTATTCATTTATCATTTACGAAGCCAAGGAATGTGCATCTTTAAAGACAAAGATATAAATAAACTAATTAAGAGAAGATAAAAAGCACAAATATTATTAAACACTTATGTAATCTTCTAAAAAAAGAAGCAAACGTAAATAGACAATTTAACTTACCATGGTTAAACGTGGAATGAAATTTCGTATTAAAATTAGTAGGGAACACTTCATTGACCAAAGAGATCTGGTCTACATTTGGCAGCGAATTCGGTCCATAACCGTAGGGATATTCATTCTTCTTGGTATTGAAACTATCCGTAGATTCGTCCGAGAGAAGAGTTCTTATGTCATATTGACCGTTCTCTACCAGTTGGCGAATCACTTTCCTGGAAATCATACAAAATCATATGAAATAACTGGTCTTATGGTGACGACGACGGTTTACGACAATTAACCGTTTGAGGACAGTCAAAAGTTTGGATGTCCACTGTCCCTTAAGTTATTGTCAATCGTAAAAACTATACACACATAGGTTTCACCTGTTTTTTATTAGAGGAGCACCAAGGATCATCTAACAAACCACTTTCCATCGCTTACACCCTTTCTGTTTGGACACAACTTTGGAACATTATACGTACATCGTTCCTTTTAGTGTTAGCTCAAGCCTCCTGATATGCAGGTTGCTAGCCCATTGCCCTACTGATCTCAGAGACCCCTAGTCTCTTAGTCACCTCTTATGACATGCCGCAAAAAATGCTGTCCCAAAATTAAGTCAGTCTTCTTAATTCTCATAGAATCGCACTTTTTTGAATGGCATCTTTCATTATATTTACGTTATAGACCGGATAGTACATACTAGTAGCTCATACATTCACAGATCAAAAGGCAATCCACTCTAGGACTAGAGATAAACGGAACGTCTGGGGATGCTATACTTAATGTCCCAGTATCACATATAACAAATATTGAAACCACCCTTATAAACCTGCCTATTTCTCGAATGTACTCGTATCTGTATACGGTGACACAGTTTACCACTCATGACTTTAGGCTGGGTGAAACCTGGGTTTGAATAACCAAAGAGCATTGCAAAAAAACTAGTTGACATTTCGTGGTAGTCACAGAATGAACGCCACCATCATGAATACTATGACTGCCCAAAAGGGCTGTACAATCGTGAATGCATAACATAACATAATATACGCTACACGACTTGAGTATACACACTCCCTTTTTTACTATGGCGGGGTAGTCAGAGGCTTGAATGCCACTCCGAAAATTCGAAGTCATGTTAGGTATGGGTCATCCGAAGCCCGCGAATCACTAGTTAGACAACACCCAACGTGATAGGTAGTGAACCGTATCGCCGTATAAAGCACTGACTATTACTTATCCTGAGGGATAGGCAGGTTTCCTCACGATGTTTTCCCTCACCGTTAGCGACTGTAAATTATGTATGTTTTTTTTATTTATTTTTTATTTAGAATGGGATTGCTCTTGGCCCGTACTAATCCAAGTAGTTGGATTGGTCAGGCCTAAGGTGGACCGAGCTCTCCCAGAAAGTGCTTGTGCACCCGCGATTTAAAAGTCTGTAGTCGATGTAAATGATGCATGTTAATTAAAAGGCTTCTTACTCAGGGTATGGATCAGGGTTGACGCAAAAGGTGAGTCCGGGCAGAGCGCAGGGTGGAGCTCGACCGGGGGGTGCGGGGTCGAACGAGCAGATCTGCCCATAGGGACAGCTGTAGCCACTGCCGCCGCGGACCAGGCTGCATACCTGCAAGCATAGGTTACAAAATAAGGGAATAGGAAATATTATAATAAATGAAAAAAATGACTACTAGACTCGAGTCATCATCTGTCTCCGTTGAAACTGATTATTTGATGTAAAGTGGGTAGAAGCTACTATACATCACATATTCTGTGATATTACAGATAAATTCTTATTATCTCAATATCTTTCAAAGATAATATATGTATGTTAAATTGTTTATTGGACTACATTCATCTGATATTAACTATAAGTGAAGTCGTCTATGGTGCGTCAACAAAGTCAGCAGCTCAGTGAAAGTTGAAAATACAAATAATTATTTTCGGCTGAATGTTTAGTCAATTGTGATGCCAAACTGGCTAAATATGTTCGCTTTGGAATAAGATTTGGATCCTCAACTGGAACGAACCGAAGAACAAGGAAGAGAGCAAGGAATTGGAGCATCGATTTCGTTTTTCTTCGGTTGTAGCGGTTGGCGGCGTTGGTGTAACCATGGCGATGAAATAACAAGAAGTTCAAACGCCGTGGCATCAGTGTTTGTACTTCAGCCGACATAACCTTAGTGGTGAATGGCTCAATAAAGAATTAAACAAAAAAATTATAAGTGAAAAAAACAGAACTACAATTGAACTTGTAATTTTTTTATATAAAGTGCTATTTAATAGAATGTATTCATCAATATTACTTATAAATAGCATTAAGGACGATAACAGATATGAATTATTAGCATTATATAATACATGTATCAACATTTAGGCTTTACAAAACGTACGAACTTAGTAGCATTACCTCATTCGAAAACAATGCAGTTCCTTTAACCCCAATGATTTATTGAAATGTATTACCGTAATACTCAGAACAAACAAGAGATTTAGTAAGAGAACCTCTCGTTGACTTCACAACAAAAGATTATTCTATGAATTTCTACTTGCGTAGTTTAAAACAAGTTTGTAGGTCAAGAACGAAACGAATTATGAGACAGCGGTAACATATTCTTTTACATAACAATAGACTGATTCACTATTGCACTACATTTTTAAATAACTTTCACATTCGTGAATTCGTGAGCCTTTATTTAAGGAAAGCGTTGCAAAAACAGCTCTGGTACAAAGATGTACCTAATGGCCTGTTTAATATTGCTGCGGTGGTATGGACCGTGGGTTTTCCCAGTAAAGACATACATACGCATGACGTTCATAAGACTCGTGGGGATTGACTGAACTTTGGTGCGCTATTAGTTACATATCAGTAAACTATGATACATTGGTAAGTAAGTAAAATAAGATTGGGTTTTGCCGCTTAGGTTACTCTAAAGAGAGATAGGAAAGAGAAAAATAGATCCATACATCCTATTTAAGTCCTAAGAATATTCGTAACTTATGAATGCTTTTTAGTAAATTTCATATGCTACGCCTCATTTATTGAAACTATCAATTCATAGATGAGAATAAATAACCATAATATATGCCGATTTATGCTCATCAAAATATTCCATTGAATCCTTCAAATACATGAAAGTGAATAAGAGATAACTTGAATAAATTCAACTTATAGTCAAATGACATTTACGGCAAATATTATTTAAATTTTACATTCTCGTGGAGTGGAAATTTTAACTCATCAATATAATATTATAATCCTATAGAGGTTTTAGTTACCATCGATTGATTGTTTATCGACGCGAATCCATCAACGGATTATAAGCTACATGATACTATGAGTTGAAGCTTCAGTAAAAACTAATAAGTTTCAAAACAAGGAAACTAGACTCAATCAACCGATCTGTTTAATTGCAGGCTTACTTGTAGCAAGTCCCATCACCTACCTCGTATCATACGTAACTGTGTCACTAGACTAGTAAAAGTGCGACGGTAACATTGCATCACGCAGTTACTTTTTATTGACAATTTCTATTGTTGTTATCAAGTTCCTGCCTGTGCATAACTTCTTTAATAGCGCCATTTGTGTCTTTAATGCGAGCTAGTGAAGATGTTGTTCGATTATAAGGCTTCGTTGGGAGACTAGTCACATTTGATTTGGTCGCGTTGATATCAAGTCGGATGTGACGAGTCGGTGGAAAAGTGTAACACATTATATAATAGCGTTTACGGTTGAATAATGATTGCCGTCACGCTATTGTTTGCGTTAAACGATTGGTTTATGCACTGAGCTTAAGTAAAGGGTAGTGAGTATTTTCGAAATATAAACCTTTGTTTTGGTAATGAATAAATATTATTGTTTCTCATTATGTTAAAATGTCAACGAACATACTTTGGCCAACCTTAATAACCTTTTTAATTTAATAATCTAAACATCATCCACAACTTTTAATTATACAAAGATACTCGTAATTTAGATGCAACTATAAAGCTTGTTTTACGACACTTTCTGTCAACACAAATATATTTTAAGACCAGACAACATTACATGTCCATAAACCGTTTAATTGTAAATCCTCACGCCATTCAAGTTGAAGTCAGGTAGAAAACAAACAACGTCCAGAGCCAAACAAGTCTTAGGCTCAAACCTGCTGTTTAGTGAAACGAGAATTAGATAAGAATCGAGTCATCTTGTAATGCGGAGCGCATCCTTCCCAACTGGAGCTGTCCACTTTCTAAACCACGTCGTTTACGTGACACTACGATTCCTCCTGTTGATGCCACTTTGAAGGTAAGTTTACACTTCATTTTTCAGTTGTTGGCCTATACTAGTCGAACGTAAAAAGAATGTTAATTAGCTGCAATTCTACACGGCATACCATAGGTGATTAAGGGATCCTATGCCTAATATTCCGTTATATTCAACAGAATTCACAGGGCTGATGGTAATGTATGTATTCAAGGAAAATATTATTACAAATAATACAGATTCACAATTTCCATCCATCTCGAAAATAATAGAAGGTCGTGAAAAAGTTAAATTTTGATCGATATTGTGATTTCTTACGCTTTACTTTAATTCTAAATTCTTTTTTAAATTTATATCATACATCCGTACAATGAAATTATTATACCTATACATCGTGACATGTTTTTCCTTGTTTTTAAATTAGGAATTAGTAACTAGTATATAAAGAGCAGATCTTTAGAACCTGAATTATAAAAGATACATTCCTTTTGAGCTAGTATGGGACAGAGAACAAATTTTTGGCAAGTCATGATATTACAAAACTTTTGTGTCTGACTAATGTCGTTAAAATTTTTAACTGTGACCTTAAACTACTTTCATTGTAATTTCCGACAGGAGCTTGCATACCTGTGACTAATACTTACTAGTACTTTGATACTGGGTAGGGTATGATATCAACATGTAAAAAATAGTACAAAATACAATCGAACTCAAAACCCTAACCTTAATTAACCATTCGTTAATATTTATGCTACAACTTATAACACAATTTTCTTACTACCGAATCCCGGATACTAAGTAACTACCCTTTCGAATATGATAGATATTCAAACGAATGATCAAAATTAGATTGAGTCTTAGACAATAAATAAAAGTATTTATTACACATCGAAATAAAACAAGACGTGAAGTGTAAAGTGGCATAGTCACATTCATGAAAAACCCATACAGAAACGCGTTTCGACAGTGTTCTAAATTATATATCCGGCATAGGTATTGCATGTGGCACTGGTGATAGCTAAACGAGTCTAAAGTGTCTAGGGTAAACATGTCTTCGAATTCTTGTCCGACCGAAAGGCTTAAAACCAATACGCGAAGTTCAAACAAAGCTGCGGACAACTAAAGGAAACTATTGTTCACGCACGACATTACATAACTGCCTTTGAGCATATTTCAACACGGTTTTACTTAAAGTTCTCTATATGGTCTAAGTAAACTTTTCTAGTGTTTAGATACACTCACAATGTTGTTATTTGGTAATATTGTGACGCCCTTGTCATAATACTTTATAACGGACGTGGCCTGATTAGAATATAATCAGTTATTTCATATAACGTAAGAATGATGAAGGTAGCATATTTTCTGCAATACTCTATTTTAAGTTCTTTCAAAATACGTATAGTGCCAAAGTGGAAGATAGAGGGACGGGGTAGGCTGCGTATAACATATCGAGGTTATATCGGAGACATTCTTTCAAGGTAGGTGTACGCAGCGTGCAACAGCGAAGAACATGCTCGTAGGAGCATGTATAAGAAGGTTATGAGGTGTGAGTGAAGCAAGAAATATTTCTCAGGATCGTTTCAGGTGGTCGAAAGTATCTGCCTATCCCGTAGGGGATGAAGAGTCATGCTTAAACATATGTATGTATTCCCTTTCATCCCTTTCAGTGTATGAAGAACCTTAGAAATATATTTTATCGTTATTAACGTATAATAATTATTAATTTAATTTTTTATTTCATTCGGGTGTGTATGTCATAAAGCCATAGCGATATTCTATTAGTATATTCACGTAAGGACACTATACCAATGTAAATATTACGAGTTTAATTGTTCGCATACGATCAAATATGTCGTAGTGTGTAAAAAATTAAGATGTCGTTACGCTTATCTGTTGGACAATTCATTGTCTTGTCGTCGAGGTACGTATTATTGTTCCGTGTTGTGTGTCAACCTATCATGTTAGGACTCAGTTTGGACAAGAGACATATTGTTTAAGAGGTGTAGTTTAACGTTGATTTATTATTATCTTACAAGAATGTTTGTACCTCGAAAATCTCAGTTAGGAATTTCGTTAACGTTTTGTTGATATATATGATATAAATTAAAAAATGTACTAGAGGTAGTATTTTATTCAGTGGTTGAAAACAAAACTTCGTCAGTAGTGTTGGAAATAAATACTTTTATAGGTTGTTTGTGAGTAACAAATAGCGTTCAGAGTGTCAGACTTACATTTAACTACTAATTAACCAAAAGAAATGTCGGCAGGATTCATCTGAAGTAGAGTCATGAACTATTGCAATTACATATGAGTGATAATAGTTAAGTAAGAAAACTTCCGCCTTTCACTTTAATAATTATATGAATATAATTATTTGTAATAAACATGTCAGAAATATATCCTAGAGCGATAGAGAGGCCTTTTCTAATTTACATAATTACAGTTTCAGATACACGAAATTCATAATTCACCACTAAGTAACATAACAATAAGAAATATATTATTATTTGTAATTATATTCGAATGATTAAATTGAAAGGCGGAAGCTTCGTTGCTGAAATATTATCACTCACATCTATATGGACGTTTCGTTAAATTATTACACTAATCAATCAATATTCGATATGGTTTTGACATGTGACTAGCTAATATACAATGTCGCAATCTTTTTTATGATTAATTGCTAACAACGTGAACCTCGGACTATAGTTAATAAGAGTTTTGATACAAAAGGGAGACCACTTATGATTGGTCTACATTATTTCGATAGCCAACCAGGATGTCCGGTTATTGTGAGTACAATAGTTGGTGACCAAACACAATGACAATACGATAATAATACTAATGTTCTTTTAGGATATTTTAATTAAAAAGTCATCAGTGAGATATAGGTTACATTACAGTGCAATAATTAGTTACAGAGTTATTCTTTTCGTTCGCTTTACATGTTTATTTCTTTTGCATTTTTATGCATTTTAATTTCATCTATAATAAGTTTATGAAATTGTAATTTAAGACATCATTTTTTTAGGACAAAGCTCAGGTGTTCGCAAATACATATCAAGAGGAATACTTTTTTATAGAATTGAATACACTACATACGAAAATCTATAAGAACCGAAAACATCCATGACAAATTAAGATATGTCAATAAATCTAACAATAACAGCGGTCGTGGTCCACCAATATCATATTATTAAGTCATTTATTTGCGATAATGAATTGATTATGCGGCTTCGACCATATATTCTCGTGTTGGGTAAATTATGGAACTATGTGACATTCAATAAAAGGTGACACCATGAGCATTCGCCTGATGGCCTTGACCTTCTCGTGATTAAGCTTTCTTTGAAACCGGCTTACTGGGCTTACCACTTCGGCAAGTTATCTAAGCTATGTAGATCAATATTACCAACAATCCAACTCATCAATTCAACACATTCACACATAAAAGTAAATAAATTTCGAACCTGAGCTCTCCTTAAAATATTGTCTAGTTTTATTTAACTTTTCCGAAGTTACTAAAACCTATTAGTTATATATTTATTTTAGCAATAAATAAATAAAATATTATTGTTGCCTAATATACAATAAATATTTAGGATATTGTCCTAAACCACGAAACCAATAGTAAGACTAACGGAAATTGTAGTTTAGTAACTAAGTCGTTATTTTATTTCTGATTCATCGTCGGCCAAAAGCCGGAAGTCCGATTAATATTCGAGATTAATAATGGTAATTCACCGACAAATCCATTTAAATGCATAAATCGGCTGCTAATGGCAACATTTTGGCAATAAATAATGAATCTTGAAGTCTTCAATCCTAAAGCTAGTTTTCAATGATTGATACCTAGCAAGAAAGTCGGTTTTGGTCAAATTTGCTAATTCAATTATTTACGATACATATTGAATGACTTTTATGGTGATCAGTCGGAACACTTTCTAACGGTCAATTTTTGCCTATTATTAGACATTTCTCATCAATGATATGAAACGTTATATTATTGATGAGTCATTGTGATATTCTCCTTCAGTTTAGATACAACTATAAATAAATTTCTTCTCAATTCAGAAATTAGCCTCTATGATCAGTTACTTCACAATTTACACTACCAGAAATATTCACTCCAAACCCTTAACGTCGTGCAAGGTACCTCAAACTTAAGTAAATACTTTCAAATACTTATACGAGTACATCGAGTTGCCAACTAGGATTTCCCGTACGCCTTTCGCAATCCGAAATGCTAATTATCCACGGCTCTGAAATTTCCACGAAGCAGACCTTGGGTGGAGAACAATAAGTGAAAGAGGGAAGGTGTCACAAGGATGCCCAGGGGTCAGAAGAAACTCCCAGGGTCACGGGCGAGTGTGAACGGAGGCCATCCATGATACTTAGTGTAAATTAGTGATGGGCGCTATGCAGTATATACTAGTGCGCAATTGAGATGTAACGGAGTATCTAATTGCCTATGTGAAAAGAGTTTTTGGTAATCGGCATTTGCTAATTAAGATTCAGTTACTTATCAGACTAACTGTACATCATATATGGAATTTAAACAAATGGTTATCTGTGCCACGTAATTTTTGATGCATAGTATATATTAAACAGAGAATTGTCGTGTTGTATTATTGTTTATATTTATATCAAGAACTAGTTAGATGAAGTTACTATTTAATTAAATTTCAACATTCAGCAAAGCGAATAAATAGTAAAAATTCATACACCTCCCAACTCTACGATTAAGTATGACCATGTTTAGCTCTTACGACACTAAGCATGTACTTAGGCATTGTATAGAGACTTGACTAGAATTATTATGCATCGGTGGGAACTTTTACATGATGTTTGCATGTATTTATTCTTTTCGGTGATCATTGTTACTGCGAAATACATTCATTAGTAATTATCCTGTTTGCTCAATGACTTGTGTCTTTTATATCAGCTTTGTGTGTATTTTGACTTACTCATTTCAGCTGTATTGTTTATTGTGTAACTTTAATTAAAAAAGTTTCATATATATTTGTCTTTAATTTATTCTTAAGGTATCAAAGTTTTATCGAAAACTTTTGTTAAATCTCTATGCATAGTCACTGGTTTCCTGTTCAACAAACACAAACAAAATTTATCATTCATTATCTATCTTTAACTTTTACTCAACATTTTCACGAACCATAAATCACCTTTGAGCATTCTAACTTAGTAATGGTTTGTCTTAATCATCATTAAACTTAATAGACCTCTACCTATCCCTTGGTTCTAAATATCTTGCGACACATGAGCTGAATATACATTCATATTAGCATTCGACGTAACTCAGTTGTTTGGGGCTTGACTCTGTATCAGTGGGTATAGGGTTCAAATCCCGCTTGAGGATGTACCAATGGAAATAAAGTTTCATAAACTTCTATGTACATTTTCGTAATTTAAAATGCATTTACGAAATGCGTCGAATACTACAGTGAGGGAAAACATCGTGAGCAAACCTACCTGTTCCCCGAACAGGTAATAGTTAGGGCTTGTAAATGGCGACATGGCTTACCACCTGTCACATTGAGTACTTATTAACTGATCAACACGTGGGTTCGAGGTGGCCATAGAATTACTACTTTCGCAAATGTGGAGATGGACACCGGATCCCTAATTACCCCGTAAGGGTTAATAATCGTGAACGAGTTTTGTCTTTTTTGACATAAGCTGTTCACACCAAATACAATCACAGAAACAACGACAGTCATTCTCTGCTAACCACCTCAACAGTTACCGTTACATATTTATGAGCGTCACAATACTTATCCCCTAAGGTATAGACCAAAGCACAGAAAGGTAAAAAATGTGACCTTCCAATCAAAAGTGCGTTTGCTAATGTGCATCAAAAAGCAATCGTTTTGGGTTAAGCAGGTGACAGTCATCCGTCAAGTGTCAACAGAAGCCATGTGTCAGCCGCGTGGCCAACATACGCGATTAGGGTGACGCAACCAGCGTTGTTTATGGTATGAAGAAAGAACTGATATTTATATGCCAATCTGAAGAAGCGGTAACCTGTATTATTGATTAGATTAGTGCATTGACTGCAAGGTGACGAGCGGATATATGAATTAAGGAATATAGAGGATGTGTTCATATTTGTTGGCTATATACCTGCCTAGCCTATGATCCCTTGTGGGGTTATAAATGAAGGTCTGTTCGATAATTTATCTCTAGTTTAGAGTTATTAACTTGGGAATTCTGAACTATTGCCTATTTATTTATTTTATTAAGAATCATAATATTTTTGGAAGACCCGGTAAAATAATATTTTATATTAAACATCTAATTTATTTATACTGTTTGAAAACTGACTGCATTACTCGAAAATTGCTGAAAATGTGTCTTCAAGGCTTTCGATCATGATGATTCATGTTAGAAAATACATTAACTTACCAGCAAGAACGATGTCCAATGCAACCGCTGCTTTCTTATCATTATTGCCATTTCGTTCCTTAACCTAAAATACCCTGAAACAAAACATTACGTAGATTAGACGAATATATAAAAAACACAGATACAACTACCATATAAATTTTCAAAAACCGAAAGTATTCAAACTCGCAGTACGAACCAATATTATGTTAAAAAATATTTATTGCAGTACAGAGAAATAAGCGTATTACCTTTTTCTAACTTTTTTGACAATAGTTAAGTAAATATACATTCCAAATTAATAATTCGTACCTGTGTGCTAGCCTAAACAGTACAGGACTTGCTATCTTTCGTTATCGCTCCTAGAACGTCTTGACAAACATTTCCATTTACAACTACGTACGGTTACTTAATAGAATAGTGAAACGAAACGTCCATGGTGAGAATGCCGCTTTGCATACAAGAAAACAACTCATGGCCACAATCAAGCTTAGTCTTTAAAGGACAAGAATGAAAGGATTAACTTATTGGTGTTTTATACTTCTACTATAGGCGGTATTCATATTATAGCTTTAGTAACGTATGTTGAAAGATTAGATATACTCGTATATGGAAGGTTTGTTTCATGTAAGTTTATAGTGTAGTAAATAAACACATTTAAGTTGCAACTTAGACCGTTAGACAAGGACTTGGCATAAAACTTGAATTCATTAAATCCATAGGATACCGACACACTGTACTGTGTTGTCGGCCCTATTCCATGGAAGAGTAAGCATTTGTATGTTTGAAATATATGTAGTTATCAGAAATAATTGCATCTTCCTACCAACCTTACTTAGTTATTTTATTCTCTCAACGCTTTTTATGTACTTTATCTACGTTCGAAGTTGCTTACTTCGCACGATCGTTACAAATGTAATATCTTACTAGTCAAAAGCTTGAGTCACTATCGTTGCATCGCGAAACTATTCAAAGACCACTTGATATTTAGTTGTTATTTCCTATTGAGAAATTCTTCAATATGGCAAACTGTATAAGTATAGTGAAACACACTTAGAAAAACACAATTTGTACCAATCAATTGCATAGAACGTTAAAAAACTACTAAAATTTGGAAGCAACATATTACTTAAATACATATCACGCCTGATTCCCTTTAGAGGGGTAGCCAGAGATCACGGATCCCAATTTGTCCCGATCCTGACAGACCACTTTCGTTTAATTGACACTCATACACACTCGGCGGTTAAAGGTACTTCTAATGTCACCCTATTTCAATATCGCATCTATATTACTAGCTATGTCAAGAAACTTGTCTCCTACAACTTTCACAATCAGCTTTTCTTTCGTCCTCTTTAAGGATCAACAATACATGAAAATATTATTGCAATACTGTTGTATAATGATATAAATAGTTTTCTTACTCATAACATACGAGTATTATCGTCTATTTATGATTATGCCTTCTTAGATTTTCATGCTATACGTATAAACTATAGTGATATTATATCTGCAAGGTTCTATTTAACCATTAAGAGATTAAGGAACGTAATTGTGCATATGCATCCTTTCTTATATTGGTACTGGATATTGGGACACAACGATAAGTTTTAACAAAATGCTAATACGTTTTAGTACATGATGGTTCATTACGAAATCGAAAAGGTTCGCATAGGTCAGTTAGGTGAGCCTAGCTACTGCTGCCTAGCCGAAACCTCTGTGTGTGCATTGCAAGGTTTTATCGAGTTTAATATACGCTTATTTAATGTATGAAAACTAATAAATGTAGCGAATTTGTCGAACAACATTTTGACGCCCCAGAGAACACACTATCAGGAGATTCAATGAATTGATTGAGAAATTATATAAGAATATTATTATGTTTTTTCCAATAACGATTAAGCTTATAATTATTGTAAAGGGTACCTAATTATTGCATTAAAAACTTTTGTTTATACACTATAAGTCTTCTTCATCTTTTATGTTCATCTTAAGTTTGATAACCTAAGTCAACCACACAAGCCCCTAGCAACCAACTTTTGTACAACTTAAGGCTTACATTATTCACGTTAAAGCACGTTTATGGTTTCGCAGATACCTACGAAACTGCATCGTAAAAAGTTTGATTGGATATTTATTAGGGTCTTTAAAAGGTCATACATATCTGTAGGTTCGCTACGTTTATGCACTGACCTAAGAGTACTCCAGAGATAGGAATACAAAATCAACATAATATTTTCAGTATTAAGTATAATCTTTAGATTATTAATTAGGCTAAACAATATCTATTAATTTTAGACTAGAATAATCCATTTTTTTTTTACTTTAAATAAAGACGTAAATGTACATTAAGGAATGCATGCACTAGTATATATAGTAAAAAAATATATTTTAGTATAGATAGTTATACTTCTTTACCGGTGTTAAGAAAAAACTTCTTATCGATTTGATTAATGAGTTAAAGAGTTACTTTTTCATTAAAATGTTCACATTAAGGATTTTAGGTATGCTGAATGTGTGTAAGATATATGCTTAAAATTAATATAAACCAAAACATAATTTTCATAAACTTCATCTTTAAGAACTGGCATTGGACAGAATAGTATTAACCTTACCGAAAAATGATGACAATTATTTTAGTCTCAATAATTGTTTATCGTTCAGTAAGTACACTAATCAAATCAAGGTACGAGTATGTTCTCAATGTCCTTTATTTTATACATATTATAAGAACATACTCATAATATAAGTAGTACTCATATGCCCATATTATGAACATCTTACGTCTTGTCTTAAAAGTAATCTTTGTAATAAATAAACCAGAAGCTCAAAATAGAGAAGAGCGAAACCTACCTGGGAGTAAACTTTTATTATTGTACCTAAGTATGCAGTAAAAAGTAGGAACTGTTTAAAAAAATTGTGTTAATGATGACGTTTAAATGCATCTTCTTTTTTCTGAAAATCTGTTGATAAATGGCTTACCCGTTGACGTCAGTTCCCGCTGCCCTTGGTCGAAATGTTAAGTACTTTTCGAGTTCATAAACTTGTAATTTGAGACCTATCCTAATTACTGCCGTAGTATGTCACGTATTAATTTCCCTGTGTTTTTATTAAGCAAGCTTCAATAAACAGCCAATGATTATACTTATGTTGATTCAATGAATATGTTTTGTACGAAAATAAGGTCATGTCTACGGTTGATTGAATCTGCGTAGAAATCGTACTCGTATCGTATCTTAAACCTTAATGTGTCATACATATGTTAAAACAATCGGTAAATTCTTTAAAATAAAACCTCTTTTAACAATATTAAGATAAAGAATCTTCATGCACTGCTAATGCCAAATAAACAGAAAAAATCCCTTCATAAAGATTAAATTCACACTTAAGGATTATAATAGCTAAATGATATCGATAACTGACACTATGAAATTATTCTGTATGATATCATTAAGTTTAACTAATGTATATCGTTGCAATTTCGCTGTTTCTACCATAAAGTATATCGTAAAAGGATGTCTGGCCAGACTAGTAACAAATGAAGAGCTAAGTTTTAGGCGCCAAAAGTTGGATCTTGTGAAAGTGTCTCATATTACGTTTTATAAAGTTATATTGCCTAACCAGTTTCAACTGTACAATCTATTTGGTGTGATTTGCTCCTTAATGCTTTCAAGAAATAAAATTAGGAAATGTTTACATTGTACATTTTGTATACCTTTTTTATTGTATACCTAGTCATAAGGGAAATTTATGTGTTAATTTTGATTATTATATTTATCAAAAGGTTTTTGGTGTCATGGTTATTATATTTTTTCTAATAAGTGCTTCTTAACACAAATTCTATATCATGTCCGATGATAATGTAACAAACAATCATTTAAAAATATATGTAGTAAGTGAAGTAAATTATTATTTATCAAATATCTGGATACGGGCATTACTAACGTTCTTCCTAAGAGTGAATGTGTATTATTTTCATTCAAAAATAATCACTATATAGACAGTTCATTATGTAAAGTAAATTCTTTCATAATTCTAATGTCCAATTACTATATTGATTTCTACTTACAACTTAGACTCCTGTAGAAGAATGAATCTGGATATAAGTAGTTTTAAAAAAATATAGAGTTTTAAGCAATATACATTCCGTTTAGGTCCGTGTTAGAATAAATTCTGACAGATATTAAACGAGGGTATTATTTCACAACCTTACATAAACTAAGTAGTAGGCAAATACTTTCTATGTTATGTAATTTTCAGGTAAAATTACTCAGCAAAATTACCTTAACAACCCTATTGTTACGACCAGGCCCCAAGCCTAAAATACTTAAACTGTTAGAAAATAGTAGTTATTCGGCAAGAAAGTCATAAATTGTTCGCAAATCGATACGGCCAAGGGCCAAAGGGACAAAAAGCCAAATCGTGTCTCGAACAGCCATTATACTCAACGACTTGATAACGAGTATTTACCAAAAAGGTCACATATAAGAGTCAATTGTTATTTGAAAATATAATATGGTTCAAATTCAACACTTAACGTTTTAGACAATTATCAAACCGTTTGTGAAACAAGTGATTTATAGGGGTTTCATAAATATCAGTGGTATTTATAACTTGACAACAAAACATAAAATAAACCTTAACAAGTTTTGATGAAATTTGTTTTAAGTGTAGGAATGGTTTCTGGAGAGATAGAAATTATCTGCTCACAATAATTGCTCACAAAACTTTACTGTCTCCTCAATAATGACAATAGTCATCATTATAAGTTTTAGTTTAAATAAATCAATATTTTAATTCGAGATACTTATATACCTTATATGCTTAGATATAATTTATTTACAAAAGTAAAAATTTAGTTCATGTTTTTTACACTACGCGTTGAAGTCTTTTGTAGGAGTTTACGCTAGCGATCATTCCTTCGCATGGTTTAATAATTTTACAACCAACTCATTTGATCAAGTATATGCAAGATATCTATTTGGTTTGGTCTATGCATTTATTTTTATATATTTTAAAATTTTTCTTTTGTCTACAAAATATTAAACAGTTACAAATATTAAATAGTTAAATGAAATGTATTCTTAAACTCACAAATAGGCGTAGGATAGAACGAAACTGCATAATATTAAATACAAATATTATTGCACAAAAATTTTTGACAATCAAGATTTAGACACAGGTACAGAGTGGCTACGGCTAGAGTGTAGTTTTACAGTCCATTTCATAATTTTCCTTAAGTACTGAGTGAAACTATAAAGATTAAGAAGAATTACAACCATCAATTTAATACCATAGATAACAATCCATATGGCTAATAGAATACCGAATCGTGCTTTTTAATATATCGATTGACCATAAAGACAGCAATTTATTCGCTTGTAATATTATCAACCGATTTCAAATCTGGACAAATAACGAGGTTATCTCTCGAGTTATGGTAAAAATTCTCTTTTGAAATATGATAAGATTTTAATTAAACATTAATCAGAAAGACATCGAAACTTACCTAACAGATATTAATTTTAGTCAGTCAACGACGTGCGGGATATCAGACACCAGTATCGAAAATAAACAATATATTAGCTATTCGGGAACTGTCACTAAACTTGGTATTTCGTTCACGGATTTCACATAATTGGAGCGAGCGATTCCCGGGTCTCGTGCTCGTCGCGATGCATTTCGAATGCAATTGAACTGAGATCCTACATCCGAACGCTAGCGGGCGCTGCCACGAGTGGCGTCAGACTGTCATCAGCTGGCCGGCCGGCCCGACATTTGCTAATCGCGCCAACACACTCCGCATAATCAAATGAGAAGCATCGCTTCGGAAATGTTCGGACCGCCATCCAATACGTGCTCTCTAACTGTGTTACCGTCAACGTGAAATGTGTTACGTAAACCAATTTCTTCTTTCAAATATTTTTACATCCTACTTAAATTTAATAATAAGCTAGACTAAGCTCAATATTTAAAAGGGTTATAATTTGTTGAAAATGGGTGCTAACAGCTCGTAGTGGATATTGCACCTGATATAACAGAATCAACCTACTTTGAAGTCGAAGAAAGCAAGGTGCCGCATACGTATATTGTTTCCGAAAGGCGACTATTGCTCGCTCGTCCCTTTCGCTCGGACGCGATTAGAGCGAGATTGCAAATTTATTGGGCTCCGGTTTATGGTCAACAGGTAATAAATAAACCTGTGCGATGATCGAGAATGTTGAGCAAAGTTTGGTAAAGATCGCTATAACTTGACATTGCGTAACGCTTTGAAAGAATTCCGTTTAGAACCTTTTGCGTTGCATTGTTTTCCGCTCAAACACAAATCTCAACTCAATCGGTTGGAGGATGCGTGCGAAATAGGAATTATGGACATCCGCGTGGATGTACAGATAAGATATTCCAACATGTAACGTTGCTTGCACAAAGTTAAATTACTAAAGAGTAATGACCAAAGAGTTGTACATTAATTACAGCAAAATAATATCCATCATTTCAAAGAGTAAAACTTATACTTAAATATTTGTCTATTGTGTTTACAGCACTATATGGGAAACAAATAAAACAAGTAATTTTATTTTAGGATCATCGCTTAAATGCTCTTTTAAGCGGATGAATTATCATTTGAAAGGCTTTGCACAGCGAACAATCTAACGACATTCGTAAGTCCTAGACCACCTACCCTATATATTTTATTGCGCGCTCGCACAAGCGTAAACATTACCCATCCACTTTCCTAACTAAAGAACATTGCAATCAAAATAAACACGCCGATGGGTGACCAATTAAAGCGTACAATGCCATTACTCGTGACGCAACGCGTGTGGCCACAGCGATTGCACCTATGAATCGCTTTTTGCGACATCTACTTAGCTCGTCAATGATTTGATTCACGAGTTCGAACTTTGATATGGAGTGGCGTGATGCGGGTTCCTCCTTATAAGAACTGCTGTTGTATAAGGGTTATTTCTAGTTGTACTGATGTAATTGAATCCTCTAACCGGTTGAGGATAAAAATCGAAGGGGGATGACTTTTTGAGTGTAAAAATCTAATCTAATACATAGATGATTCTTCATATTTATATTAATGTATTATTTACAAATACAAACCAGTATAGCACTTTCAGCCTAATGTAACCTAAAAACCTAATCTGCTCAAATTCTTGTAGGTATCTGACATTCCGAGTATAAGATAGAATATAAATTAACATATTCGAAGACAAGAATCACTACAATTTCGTTAAGAGAGACGATGAAACCAGGAATAACATTTTACTAGTGCGTAACGATGAATAGAAGATGGTGCAATCGATAGTTTGGACATATCATGCGGTTGAATGGTAACGTATTGGCGAAAGGTATTCATTTGAGTAAAGGGCGTTACGTAGCTTTAAAGAGAAAGAAAAGATACCTAAAATATATATAAATAATATATAATATAAGAAAAGATTCCTTGCTTACTTAACTAAACATAAAGAACATTGCAATAAAACCTTGATGTAGGAAAAAAGCGCTGCATCAATATACGATATAGCTAAGCTGCATCATTTTCCGACAGCTTTTAACTATGTATACGAAGATCTATGAAAATTGCTATCGGAAAATATAATTACTGTTATCATCGTCTAAAGCTACCCCTACTATAAACGAGTATAGTGTACTTGTATATCACATCGGCATTTAGCAAATGGCATTTAAAATTGTTCTATGCACATGATATTACCGATTTTACTGATGACCTTGTTAATTGCGATATCATTTCAGACACCAAAACAAACTCAAATGAATCCTTCTCTGTGTTTCAGATGTGTCATATAAGCCTTCGTGATGAGTCTTCTTGACCCAGTTTTTTATTATCCTTACCACAATAATGCGGGCTAATTAATTAAATGTAATTAAAGTACTGCGCAATTTCTTTTATATATGCGTGAGTTCAATGAAGTGCCATATGAGCTGAATCGTAATGTTTTGGTTTAGTTATGATTTACTTTCTCCTTCTGTTTAGACAAAGCGGATAATTCTAACGTGCTATGAATGGATAATGTTATTTGGGACTGTTTTCGCTATTCAAATTATAGCGAGAAACTAATCACATTCAAAAGTATATTACTCAAGTAACAAAAATATAATTCACTTAATTAAGTTTATAAGTAACGAAACAACATTGTTCAATACAATTATTACAGGAGTAATCTACAATAACCGTAAGTAACAAAACTAAAGATAACAATAATTCCCAGGTAAGCAATAACATTATATGTATGAATACGTTATTACGTAGAATGTACATTTTATTACTGCTCCTGAGTAAAATAACAACTTATTTGCATTTTTTCATTAGATGAAAATATCGTTCCATTCAAAATCAGTGCAATGGATTTTTAAATGATGGATATATTTTTGAAAGTTAACCTTCGGAAAAGTACATAAAAGTTTAGAATATAGATCCACTTTTAGATCTAAAACTACTATGATAATCTTTCTAAAACGCACATACATTAATAACATTACGGAAGGTTCTAATAGATTCACACTTATTTTTTCCCATTTAATAGCTAGGTAGTACAACGTACACGTACTCATACGTTACGCAACTTACCAATCGTGGGAATAGTTCACATGGGGTGACTGCAAAAAGTCGAGCCGCGGAAGTTCTTCCGAAGTGGATCTTGTTACTCAATACAACTGCATAATGTATACAAGTCTTTTTACGGAAGCTAAGGTTTAGTTTATTACGGTTTTTGTTGTAAGGTCTACCCCGATAATTTAACTTCGGAGGTTGACGCTTTGTAGTGTTAGGTTGACGCGTTGAGCTTGTTATAAAAGTTAGGAGTTATTTCTAGACAAATTTTATTATAATTATTATTTACGTAGGTTCCGGCCTAATAAAACATATAACAGTCAGATAGACGCTATATTGAAAAAAGGTGACCTTAGGTGTACCTATAACCGCCGAAAGTGTATGAGAAGATGTATGAATGTCAATGAAACACGAAAGTGGTCTGTCAGGATCGGGACAAATGGGGATCCGTGATCTCTGCCTACCCCTCTACAGGGAATCAGGCGTGATGTGTATGAATGTATAATTTTCTTCATTCGTTCATTCCGTTATTCTTTAGGTGTACGTAGGAAGAAGTACATGCTTGTGAACGTTTATGGGTTTGAGTGAGGTAAGCGAGATTTGTCGAATCGTTTACGATGTTTCTGAAAGTGGAAGCAAGAATATGTACGTATGTTATTTAGGCTTCATTTTCTTCCCGTCTGTATTTGCGCTTTGTTTCTTGGTGCGTGATATAACAAACTATTATTTCCATGTCCTTTTCCTTCTTGTGTAAAATATATCTTCATTCGAAGGATTCGGTAGATATCACGGAGACGATTTTTTATGATGTATCTACGTATATTATTTGCTCCTTCAAAAAAATGAAGATTAAGTACTAAAATACATTTACTTTTATGCCCCAAGATGTGATTATTCTTTCCTTTTATTTTATCCTTTCGTGTATCGGAGTCGTTATGCTAATGAAAATAAAACATTTATAGACATTTTAAAATAATTTATTTAACATCCATCATAGTACGAATAATTCAATAAATAAGGGAACGTTCACACATACAGCCCGTTACTTTATAAATACGGCTACACACAAATGTCAGACATACATTTATCCATTTGAGAACTAAAGAGTATATAATCGTATACAACTAGAAACTAAATGAATTAGACATCGAACAGTAATAATGAAAACTAAAAAATGTAGAATTACTATAATGACGTGACAACTGAATCTGGCAGTATATTGGATATTAGATATTTGCCTTTCGATATGCACAGAAAGTCTTGTAAGTCAAAATATATATAAGTACAATAAATATTCTGTTCTAAACTATGTGTCAGTAGACTTTTTTTGTAATATTAAACGGTACAAAGATTTTTTATAATTATAGATTTTGTAAGAATATAATTGTGAAGCACTCAGTTTCATCTATTTAAAGAAAAATAAAACATTAACATAACATCACATATCATCACCAAACTTAACAAGGCTTCTAATGTAACTACAATTAAAATTAAATCTTAACATTTACAATGAGTAAAGACTTTAAAACAAAGTTATCATTTTTAACTATTATAAATTATCTATTTTAATTTTAATTATTTATGATAAGCTTATAATCGTAAATTGGAAATTAAACATCGAAAAACAGTTGTTATTTTAAAACAAAATCATCTTTGACAAGCTTTATTGATTACTTTAAAACACTCGCGATTTATACTCATTTTATTCACTATGTGAGTCTTCCCGCGACCACGGCCTATGCGACTGGGTTGAAACGTCGGGTTATATAAAGGTATCTGTATCTTTATTAATTTATCGTGATACGACCCGGTGTCGTAGTAAATAAAAGGTTTATTGAATATAGATTTATAAAAGAGATGTGTAGTTTATAATATTGTTAGTACGTTACATTAGCTACATGTTAGTGCTAGGATATCGTATAACTTTATTTGCATTATTTATATACTTCGTAACCCGTATATTTTGTGTAGTGATGTAATAAAACTAAGTACATTTTAATACGAATAGACATTTGAAAATGCTTCAACAAAAAAATACACATAAATGTATGTAAAGTGCATGTAACGATGTTTGAGGCGCTAATGTATTTCTATACTAGAAGTTACATTTAAAAATACAAGACAATAATTAAGAAGCCTTAGAACAAATAATAAATAAAAAAACAAATAAACTTTTTATACTCCGTTCATTACAACTTTCCATTCACTCGAACTCAATTATGACAACTAGAAATATTCGAAATTTCTTACATCTATGAATAATCTATCTATATTTAAGAATAACAGGTGTCCACTAAACGAAATCAATAAGAAGTTAGAGTTCTAACCATTTCTTATACCACGCCGAATTGTAATTGTCCTTGAATACGCATTTGAAAATAAACTCAGTTTTATTTGTACTAAATTCCGATATCATTTTGTACCTTCCCAGTGTCAAGCTACTTTCTTAACTTGTTCCAAACATCTGAATGCAAGTGGACACCTTGATTAGATAATACACTGAATTACGACACGAACGATTTAAATTCGAGAATTAATATTTAAATATTATTATGTCTGACTAATCGTGGATAATCGTTTCTAGAGAAAACTTCAGTACTACTTACTGAACGAGTTACATACTATGATATAAAATAACAGTCACAAAATAATCAAGAAAAGCAACGCTTCACACCTATATTTTTATTCGACTAACCTAACATAAATTCTCTAATTCATCAACGACAATCTACAATTACTAATTCAAGACTAGAACAGTTTTGACAACAGCACAGCAACATAGTTTGTGAACAATACATCAAATAACATTGCTAAAGTTACACTCAAACTCACTTCAATCGATGCAAAAGTTGAGTGTCAATAGTGGAATGAATAATTATTGTTTTCGTGACATCGGTTTTAGTAAACTCAATGTATAAAATAAAAAATAAAAGAAACAAAATCTTTTTTCTAATAATTTGGAAAAATAGCACTTAATCAGGTACTGTCAATAAACAACTAGGACAACATATCATAAAATTCATTACAATCATGTAAATGTACTAATAAGCCTTTGAGGATATGATACCTTCGAAGTATCGGGTTAATAATGAAAAGGATATACTTAAGGGAGAGCGTTTAAGATGTTGCGGTTCTCGAGAGATTCTTTCAGGGCGTAGAAGAGTTGCAATTGTTGTTCCGGCTTCAAATTGTATACCTGGAAAGAATTAAAGTATAAATAATAAAATTTTATTTATAATACGTATACTGCAAAAACTTTGATAGCTTGTAAAATTTATAGTTTCTTTAGTAATTGCAGTTCTAAAAATAGCATACATAATATCACGTTTATCCACATCTTTGATAGTGGAAGATAATCCAACCTCCCCAACCACGTGATTTAATTTTAGATAGCTACATCAGTTGTAGAGTCAATTCACTTAAAAAGAAATTTATACGAACCACAAACTAGATTAAAAATATTCGTTTTTGTGTACCTGTTGCAGTAGTTTCTGTGGAGTGGCGGTGCGAATGAAGCTGGTGATGTAGACATTGACGAAGGTAGCCATCAGGAACTGGCAGTCGAAACGGTCCATGATGCCGCCATGGCCGGGGATCACGTCGCCAAAGTCCTGCAAATTATAACCATTGATGTTGTAGTATTTTATATGCGATAATACTGTAAGTCATTGCAAACTTAAACGTGGTATCTTAGGCCCTGGCTTCTACAAAAGAAATAAGATATGAATGAAATTTTAACAGGAAAAAAACAGAAAAAACAGCAAATTACTAATATAAAAACAATTCTATGGCGAGAGAAAACATTGTAAAGAACCTACGAGAGTTCTTCGATATGGGCAAAAGTTTGTCCCCGTAAACATCGACAAGAAACTGTCAGGACGGTAAAAAAAGGGTTACATTGGGTGCTCTTTTAACACCTACATTTTATGAATCCCTTTTATAACAATACCGTGTTACGTAGTTTTGTAGACACACGCTCAAGTATTACTAACCTTAATCTTGAAAGCCCGTTTGAAGCCAGACGCGAAGAATCCGCCGAACGGTCCGATCACCGAGGAGAACACGCTCAGAGACAGCGAGTGGATCATGAACGGGTACATGCTTATCTTCTCCTTGCCCAACTGAAAGGGATGAATTTAATGATTAGTAGATTAATTTTTGTTAGGTAATATATGTATACGTGGTTATTTTATGTTTATCAGATATTTTCCGTAAACAGTATAATTTGATAAGACTTCATGACTTTAACGTCTCGTACTAGTCGTTCAAGAATAAACTATAGTTATTTTTCTGTAAAGGAACGATCATTTTCATTATAATATCATATTAATGGCATTAAAAGTTTTATCTCCGTAATTCTGCAAACACAGAATACATATAAGGCTGTCAGATTATGTAGGTGTCCATGGCATAAAAATAATTAATAAATCTGAAGCTCTAAAACCCTTGCATATCTACGTCAATTATAAATAAAGGAAAGAATTTAGAAACAAATAGTAAGCGTGCCAATATTTAATCTTTTGTTTACATTTAGCTTGAGGTCAAGGTTATTTATGGGCTATTACTAAACAGTTCAAAGTAATACTTTTTTTAAAACGTTCTATTTCCGTCAGTTTTCATAACCATGAAAAATGTGCGCTAAATTTCAACACAAATGAAAATGCACCTCTTGTTTACGGGAATAATTGGCCCGTTGCCAACTCAAACAAATTCAAAACTTCGCGAAGGATTTATTATATTTGTGAATAGCATCTGCGTGACAGACGCAATCATAGTGTCTGTCCCAAATATATTCTTTATGGAAATTTTCACATTAATGTATACATTAGGTGTGCCGAATTAATGTTGCTAAGGTAAATGTTATAAATAGACGTGTTAATAGTCATTGGTTTGTATCCAAGACACACTATTTATAAATAAAATAAGGTTTGGCAATTCGTATAATAATATCCAAAATTGTGTACATTTAGAATGATGCAAAGCTAATGTTTAAGTCATCTTATTATGACGGGTCTGTAAAAGTCTGAAGGTATTTAGAAGGTACTAACTGCTTTTGTTTTAGAATGACATAGGCGAAGATTAAATATCTAATAAGAAAATGTAATGTAACGATTAACAACCTATAACAAGTAAAATCGTAAACATGATATATGTTGCTTATTCAATAATATAAATGTTTAATATTTATAAAATGAGCATATTAAATCATGTAATGTGCAAAAAAATGAATAATTCTTACGATCTTCATAATCGGCTGAACGAACTGTGGCGGCGTGTACTCTTGTAGACGGAAAAGCAGGGATGGTTCACAATCCATCGTCATTCGGCCCAGCGACTCGGAATACTCAATCGGACACACGAAGTACGGGTATTGGGACATGAAGTATGCTATCTGGAAAGTTATTGAAATATTATACACAAAACTTGTTCCAACGAGAATAACTTAGTATATAAATTTACAAGGAAACGCTAATTTAAGTTATAAAATAATATGTCAAATATTACCTGGAATAAATGTTACTAAATGTGTGTTTTATAATTGCAAGCCATTTTGCTTAGACACGTTTACTTGTCATTAAAATCACATTAACAACTTTGGAATGACATTAGTTCAATTGCTTTTAACCTTATCAACGTTTTAACACTAACTATCCTAAAATAATGGTTCGGTTTCCTTATGGAGTTGTCCCTTTTTGCGACACATCACAATAATAACAAAATCCGACTAAGCTGCAGATATGTATATTTGAATATAACACAGCTGTTTAGCTAAACTAAAATCAAGGGACATAAGATAAAACACCCTTGAGGGTAGTCAGAGGTTCAGGTTTCCATCTCCGCATTTGCTAAGGTTGTAATTCTATGGACACCTCGAACCCACGTGTTAACCAGATAGTCAGTACTCAATGTGACAGGTGGTCAGCCACGTCGCCATTTACAAGCACTAATATTACCTGTTCGACGAACAGGTAGGTCTCCTCACGATGTTTTCCCTCACCGTATAATTCGATGCATTTCGTAAATGTTTTTTTTACGCATAAGATAAACAACATAAATATTGTACTTACGAACAACCCAAAGAGGACAGTCGAGAACCCTCCGCCGATAAATCCCTCCCACGTTTTCTTGGGGCTCAGCTTAATAAGAGGGGTCTTGCCGAAGAAGAAGCCAAACACGTAGGCCATCACGTCGTTGCATATTATCATGGATACTGGCACTATGAACCAGATCAAGCCTGGAAAAGGATAACATGAACGCTTAAAGAACATGACTAAATATTGGTGTTTCATGAAAAAATACTTTGTCATTGTGATACAAATCGATAGTTATAGTGACGGAAAACATAAAGGACGTGCCCATTTTGAATAGGAAGGGAGCTGTGATAATGGATGTCAACTATCTGGTGAAAAGCGTGCATAAATGAACTACTTCGCAATCGTGGACATACACACGCAAACCTCGGACTATCCCACAAGGGATAGTGGTCGGAAAGAGTATGTTTTTGCATTTGACAGATCGCGTCACATTTTCGTATCAGTAGTAGCTATCACATACAGTGTTGAACGTATGCTTTGGCATTAAATTAGGTTGCGGTGGAGCACAATAACTTCTAGTCATACCCATGAATTGTTAGGTAAACATCCATAGAGATAGATGTTCCACAAATGCATAGCTATTAAGGACACCTAACAATGAGTTGCGGACGACGACTCTAAATGGAACACTCTGACTGACACTTCGATACTATCTTCGGATAGTTTTCAATTACTTCCAACACAATACTGTGATGTCTGTTAGTACTCGTATTGTATTTGAAATACGAAAATCTAAGCATACAGGAGTAATGTGGGACGTAAAAGGAATATTAACAGGTTGCTATTCTCCCCGGCATGTTGTAAAAGGCTACTAAAGGACTGGGGATAATAGGAAACTATTGGGCGATAGGATACCAACCACAATTCACCAATATTCATTATATAATATACCAATATTATAACATTACAATGTGCTAAAAAGTAACCAAGGAGATATTACTGTCTCTCCAAGGTTAAATACAGCCCGAAAAGGGTTAAAGGACGTCAAAGTAAAAGTAAGCATACAGGCTCTTTTACACTTCTGTGGAATTCTATTAATTTGGAAGATGACTCTCATCTAATGAATAAATAGTCAGTATAACATCCATCACAATAAATATGCAGAAAGGGTTTACAGTTGTAACTAGGATACTTGTTTAATGATTGTGAATTTGGATAACGACATAAAATAAACCGTTTTATAGGTTGAGTAAATTCGAGTAATCAATTAAACTAACTACCAAAACGCATATCAGCAAAAATGTTATGTTTTGGTACTAACATGTAATGCAAATAAAATGTACAATATATTTAACGATATTCTTAACGATATTCCGCCCATATTACGAGTAAAAATGGATACATTTTTATGTTTAAGTGTACAATAAACGTTAATTAAAATATCCCCATCGATTTTCAATAGTGGTGTCTATATTACCTTGTAATCTTATGACCAATAAGTCATTACTATTTAGGTCATGTTAAGCAGTCCGTGAATTCTATAAAAACAGATCAGTCACCTTTCAACGGAAAAACTTGTATCAAGTAGTCACAATATAAACAAAGGTCGACATAGCCAACTTCTCTTCAAGTCAAAAGAATAAATGAAGAATTATTCGTTATTAAAACCGGATTTTGGTGATCAATCGCGCTACGTTATGAATCATAATTGCGGAAGAGATAACAAATTCATTTGCTATTTATAGGTGGAGATCAATCGTTCTAGAGTTTAGTTTAACGTCTATGTTAATGCGATCAAAATACACAAGTTTTTGGACATTCAGATAGTCAATTCTGTTAGTTTCTACTTTTTACTGTATAACTAAATTAACCTAATTATGAGTTAGTAAAGTAAAGGAGAGAGGATTTTTTAAAACATTTGCCTATAATATTTACGACTTATTTATGCTCATGTTCTTGTCAAAAATAGGACATATTGACAAAGGCACAGAATCATGACAAGGGCACAAACAGGCTTGGCTGTACTTGAAGCAGAACCTTTGTAAGGCTTCATGCCCGTGACAATGCGTTTTGCAGACAACGCTAAGCCGCATGTGACGAAGTTTGTAACTATAAGAACTTAGTCGTATATGTGAAAAACGTTTTTAGGTCACCCTGGAAACGACAGGCTCGGGAGCTTCTTCTGTTGAATTGACGCGCTACAGTATGCAGCTGTCATTTTTATGTATTACATGTATTGTTCCGAACTGGGCTGAGACTTGAATAAATCATAACCAGCAGCCTTTTCCCGGCATGTTATCAATGATGATAGTAAAACTAGATGTTTTGCCGGGTTATTTGAGCATCTGCTATCATTAATAGTTATTAAATCTTTGTCTGTGATAACATGCTAAATGTTTTTCTTAGAATGCGTTTCCAGTTTTTTTCATTTAACAAAATGTATCTGTTACAAAAAGTGAAAAAAAAAAAAACACCTAGCCGAATATAAGATCCAGTATTTCATTTTAATTCGTCGTATTTATAATGACGCTGACCTTTCGAATAAAACTCGTCAGATTAAGTTTGGAACAGGCGAGCGACGACGGTTGGCTGAAATCGATGCCATTCCCAAGAGACTGGGTTAAAAGCATTATTAGGTTTTATCATGACGTCAACTAAATGACTTAAATTGGATTAGCGTAGCGTTTCGAAAGCAATTTTGTTACAAAGTTGATCAATTTTATGTATAGAAATAAGTTAATAAATCATTTATTCGTAGTCGTAAAAAATGTATACGGATATAAAACATGAGTGCAGTTTATTCAACAATTAATTTGCTCTTTTACAATAAAACAGCATACAAACTAAGCAACAAAGGATGCTCGAAACGTCAGTATCATCACGATATAATTGTTCATGACAATGGCACTTTCAATATATCATTACTCTATTCAACGACTACCGATATAATAGACACTTAGCTACCTGTTAGGTACTTGTCTCATTACATTAAAAGGCAGCCTGTGGGTAAAGACAATAGATTCTTGCTAGATTATATTGCACTCAACGGATATTGAAAATCGATACTACTGATATAATACGCGGCAACTTTACTCACAAGGTGACGTGAATATTTACGATACCACAAAATGCTTCGGAAGATGTTTGTATTTAATGTTATTTTAATAAATAATCTTTTTCTTCCCATTCTGATGAATTAGTGCCCTTAATTCGTAATGTTTACATTTCTTTTAGAAAAAATGTAGTCTATACATAATAGTAATATGTCGTCTAATCTTTAAATTAGTCTTTTTTAAATGAATTGAAGCGAATTCGTTATGTAGACCTTATCTTAAGAAGAGTTCTGGTGAGTAGAATCACACCGAGAGATTACAATTTCAGCTTTAATTTCGATAATTACGAGTATTATCTGTACTTATACGCTATATTTTATCGGGAGATCAGAAACTCTTCTCATAAAGTCTGTACATAGCCCAAGTGACGAATGATTAAAGAATTCGCGATAAAAATTATGCTATTTTTATACTATCACACACATCGTGCAGTGAACAGTCGCATTGTTAATATTTATTATAGAAGTTTCTAGAAATACGAATGCTCTATAGATTAGGTTATTTATTTACTATTAACGGCTTGATTATAAAAGTACTTATTAAAATGACTATCAATTTAAGGAGCCATTATGAAGAATAATAGCGACACAAATTACTTTTTGATATCAAACGAAAGGGTCCGTATAAATTAAAGCAACATTCAGTCTCTTGTTAGCAACAATGTTGTAAATAATTTATAAGTTTACATGCAGTTCTTCTGTCTAATCGTGATCGTGTGTATAATTTTAGGTAACATTAGTTTGATTTTCCTGTTGTATAACCGCTACAAAATTTGACACATGCGTCACTAGAGTAAACCCTTTCGATGTATTCAGAGGCAAGAATAATCACCGTGTTATCCATGTCAATAA